>CM044432.1:147268045-147297204 GCA_024363595.1 Xenopus borealis | reverse complement strand
CATATTTTTATGCAATGCGCTAATGTACAGAACCAAAATTAGAAAAAAAGTTCTCTGTCCAAATATTTATGGACCTATCTGTATATACATATATAAACAAACAAATTAATTCATTTAACAATATACTCCACATACAGGTTTATACCTGGTATTCAGCGATTGCCCTTCCCGGTCGTTCATGTTTCTCTGAACAGCTGTGTATTTTTCCTCCTCTGATCGCTCATCATTTTCCAAGGCAACTCTGGCTTTATACTGGGAGCTTGATTCAATTTCTTCAGCTATCTGAGATGCCCGGGCTTCTCTCTTCAAATATTCTTCAGAATTATCCCTTTCTAATGGAACACTAAATGTGGAGGTAGAAAAGGAATTAATATTGCACTCCTAGTATTGCCAAATACAGGTATGGGATGAATTATCCAGAAAGCTCCGAATTACAGAAAGGTGGTATCCCATTGAATCGATTTTATCCAAATACAAATTTTTTAAAAGGATTACTCTTTTCTCTGTAACAATAAAATAGTACCTTGTACTTAATCAAAACGAAGATATAATTAATCCTTCTTGGAAGCAGAACCAGACTATTGGCGACAATCACCCCGAACTGCCTTTCCCCTGCAATGAAGAATCGCCACCGCTAAAGCACTTCGATTTCTGAAATCGCCCGACGTGGCGATTCGTCGCTGGGGTGACTAATCTCTGCGAATCTGCTTGTGTGGACTGACCCTTAACAATAGTAGTGTTTCTGAAGCAAACACAGCACTTTTACCAGTGCAGAGCAACACTGCATTATATTTGTATTACTTTAAAACACATTTTTTGATGTTACTGTTCCTTTAAAGGAATTGTTCAGTATAAAATTTAAAACTGGGTAAACAGGCTGTACAAAATAAAAAAAGGTTTTCAATATAGTTAGTTAGGCAAAAATGTAATGTACAAAGTATGGAGTGATTAGAAGTCTACCAAACAACAAAAAACACTACTTCCTGCTTTTCAGCTCTCTTGGTTTGCACCGACTGGTTACCAGGCAGTATCCAATCAGTGACTTGAGGGAGGGCGACCTTTGTCATAATCATTGCTTTTGAATCTGAGTAGCATGCTGAGGATCAATGGAAAACTCACTGAACAATTATGTCCCATGTGGCCCTGAAAACTGAAAAGCAGTGAGTTGTATTCTGTTATGTCCAGTCACTCCAGCCTTTATACATTACATTTTTGGTTAACTAAAATTTTTTATTTTGCACAGCCTATTTATCCAGTTTTTATTTTTACCCTGAACGGTTATTTTAAGAAGAATATGTGCATATCACAATTTTTGTTTTAAAACATCCCCTAAAGCATTGTCTAAGCTGTACTACTAACACTCCAAGAAAACTTGGGGAAAGAAGGGGAAATTACTATCCTGGGGCATTCTGCAATGTGGGCAGACAAATGTAAATATAAACAGAACATCAGCATACTGAATGCCTGCAACTTCAACAGCCCAGAGTATGGCAGAACAGACGCTCCAGGATCAAACCACTTCCTGGTTGGAATGTCAGAAGTAGGTAAAATTAAAGGGATACTGTCATGGGGGAAAAATGTTTTGTTTTTTTCAAAATGCATCAGTTAATAGTGCTGCTCTAACAGAATTCTGCACTGAAATCCATTTCTCAAAAGAGCAAACAGATTTTTTTATATTTCATTTTGAAATCTGACATGGGGCTAGACATATTGTCAATTTCCCAGCTGTCCCAAGTCATGTGACTAGAGCTCTGATAAATTTCAGTCATGCTTTACCACTGTACTGCAAGTTGGAGTGATATAACCCCTCCCTTTCTCCCTCCAGCAGCCTAACAGCAGAACAATGGGAAGGTAACCAGATAACAGCTCCCTAACACAAGATAACAGCTGCCTGGTAGATCTAAGAACAGCACTCAATAGTAAAAACCCATGACAAAATGCTGGCACAAGTCACATGACCAGGGGCGGCTGGTAAACTGACAATATGTCTAGCCCCATGTCAGATTTCAAAATTGTATATAAAAGAATATGTTTGCTCTTTTGATATTTCAGTGCAGAAGTCTGCTGGAGTAGCACGATTAACTGATGCATTTTGAGGAAAAAAAAAATGTTTTCCCTGAAAGTATCCCTTTAAACAAAACATCACAGAACTGCAACTGTACTTGCAGAATTCAAGCTACCAGAAATGTTGTGGTAGGTTATTAGCATACAGTAAAAAACAGATGAATTATTACTGTAGCCATACACAGGTCAAATAAAACAGAGATTGTGTCTAATGTGATAAAACTTGCAAGTTATCAGAAGAAAGCAACTGGGATTACAGCATGAAAGACATTTTCCACAAAACTGTTACCAATAAGCACAGTTTACACCAAATTACAGTGGAAATGGAGAAAAGATGGTCATGTTATTTTTGTCTTGGGCTTTCCAAATAATTTATCAAAGCTCAAGCAATACTTACGTGTATGAAGACAGACTACTGTCATAAGTTGAAACAAGACCATAATTCTCTTCATTGTAGCGAAACATTTCATTTGGATCCCATCCATTAGACTAAAAGACAAAATATCAAAGTATTCACAACTGAAATCCAAAGCAAGACTGCATAACAATTAAGCAGATGTGCCTATCCCATGTACTGAGATAGAGTGTAACCTTAAGATTAATGTTTCAGAGGGGACAAAACTTCCCTTTGTCGGAATGTAATCAAGTACAGTAACAGCACAGAAAACCCCACAACTATTCCAAAAAGTTAGGTTTAAATTTTAGACCATTGAAATCTTCTTCCTTAATTCCATAAATGAGGGTTGGATAGACCTTTAAGACTGTTAATAAGGTTTCTGACTGCAATGAAAAGAAATGAGATGAAAGTTTCTCCAGAACAACAATGTGAATAACTCACAAAATAGATTGTGTGGTCCAGGTGCACCAGCTCCAGACCCCCAGCTTCAGGGATGAGCAAACCAAAATACACAGCAAAACGACTATTCAGCACTTCACAGGGCCAAATGTAGAAGTTAAAAAAATAGGTCTTTATTCATAATTAAAAAGTATAAATGCATCTCCATAGGCCCTTTGCGTTGTGTTCCCGGAAGGTACTTAACATGGGATCACCCACAGGAAATGAGCTGGCTCATTTTCTGTATAAAAGCTAATTTCCTGTGGATGACAACTTAGGCCATGATTAAGTACCTACACAAACTCCGCTTACCAATCCCCCGATTTAAGAAAGAACAGGTGCATGTACCATCAGTGGTCCATCCTCCACCAAGAACGGCAATATAGAAATTCCTCTGTACAGCACCACGTAGTTAAAAATGCCTTTATTTTTGTTTCATGGCAGAATCTGGTCAGCAACGTTTCAGGCCTCAATATGGCCTTTTGTCAAGCTCACTTAACACTGGCTTATTCTTAGAATTAAAAACAAAGAATTTACTAGCCAAAAAGCAGGAAGATCATATTCTCAATTAAGCCCTTGTGGGGCAAGTGTCCATAACCTCCTTATCCAAATTGCCTCTTTTCTCAGTAAAGTTTTCACTCGATCACCCCTCGTCTGAAGGACGGCACATGATCCACCACTTGGTATTTTAATTGGTGTATGCCATGGCCTGTTTCCAAAAAGTTAGGGAGACTTGCCCCACAAGGGCTTAATAGAGAATACGATCTTCAGGCTATTTTTCACTAATAAACGCTTTGTTTTTAATTACTAGGTCTTTCAGAAATATATGAATCAGGGAATGGAATCTAAATTGAACAAGGCTAAGAAGTTTTCTGCGAACTTCATGACATTGTAACAAGATTGTATGGATATTGACCATTTGTTTGTAACTTTGTCAATGTGTAGCCAGTAGGTGGCGAAATTTTGTCTATGTCAGGGCTGAATAAGCCAGTGTTAAGTGAAACATAAATAAAGACATTTTTAACTATGTGGTGCTGTACAGAGGAATTTCCATGATTTTAAGTACCTTGCAGGTACGAAACGCATAGGGCATATGGAGAATATTTATACTTTAAATTAGGTTGAATGAGGACTTTTTTTTTAGCTTATACTTTTGGCCCTGTGAAATGTGCCAAAAAGCCCTTTCTTTTCACTGTGTATTTCAAGAAGGTTTCTGACCACGGTTATCTACTGAAAAATGACAGTTCTTTGTCAAACTTCTACAGTCAAACACATAAGCTATAGGCACAAAATACGCACATCTGCTTGGGATTTAACAAACCTGACCAGATTGTCACAAGAAATATTTGCCACAGTGCATACATGCATCATCAAGTGGGTTACACATATGGTGAGCAGGCTGGCTTGGTTCACTGTAAAGGATAGTTATGTATATATTTTTTTAATGGTTACTGATCAAACACATTCTGTTGCAATATCGCAATTTAACCAGTTACACAACATTTTTGTAGTATTTTTCTTTGTCAAGAGAGTTGGATATTCTTCACTGGTTAACTTTAGTGTGCTCGGTTTTCATTCAATGATAAATAAAAAACGGCATGTTCTGTTCATTTAAACTAGGGATGCACAGAATCCACTATTTGGGATTCGGCCGAATGCCGAATCTTAAGTTGTATATGAAAATGAGGGGCAGGAAAGGAAAAAGTGGAAAAAAATTATTCTTTTGTGACGAGTCATGCGATTTCCCCTTACATATGCAAATTAGCATTCGGATTTGGTTCAGCCAGGTACAAGGATTTGTCCAAATCTGAATCCAGCTGAAAGACTGAATCCTGGATTCGGTGCACAAAATACCAAAAATCATGGAAATTACCTTATTAAAACACCTTTAACAACTTACACTGGGGTAAAGTATACTGCCTCTTTAAAGGAGAATTAAAGACTAATTAAAGAAGTAGGCTATAAATGTTGTACACTATGTTTTGGGCTTCAGTACCAGTTTAAAGCATGAACATCCTTTTAGCAGGTTATATCTGTGCCTCTGAAGATGCCCCTAGTACAGTGATCAGAAGATCTCAAGACACGGTCAACAAACAGCTTGTCTATTTCACCTGTTTCATGCTTTTCACTCAGATATGTATTAGGTTATGGTTACATAAGAAATAGTTGTTTGTTAAATATAACAATACACATTTTACCATTAATCAGTATCTAAGTAACATTTCCCATGGAACAGAATGCTAACAATGCTTTCATGGATGTAGATCATAATTGGGACAACATCACTAAAAGAAGACCCTGCATTAGTAAAGTATGAGCACTCCTGCCCTAGCAGCTTCCCCTCTCCTTTTGTGTGGATTCACTGATTCACATGATCTGTGCTGCTGTCACTTACACAGCTTAGGGACCCACTAACAATATACAGTACACATAGAATAGAAATGTCGCAATATAAAAGACGGATTACTAATTAATACAAATAATTACAACCTAGCAGCACACAAACCAGACGACCAGAAATTGGTCAACCATGCTACAGTTACCTCCACCCCCTTGAAGAAAAAAGGTATTGTCTCACCTGAAACATAGTGAATTATTTTTAAGTGTACTTTATTCTTAAAGGGATACAGTCATGAGAAAACATGTTTTTTTTCAGAATGCATCAGTTAATAGTGCTGCTCCATTTGACTTCTGCACTGAAATCCATTTCTCAAAAGAGCAAGGGAGGGGGAGATATCACTCCAACTTGCAATATAGCAGTAAAGAGTGATTGAAGTTTATCAGAGCACAAGTCACATGACTTGGGGTAGCCGGGAAATTGACAGTATGTCTAACCTCATGTCAGATTTCAAAATGAAATACAAAGAAATCCGTTTTCTCCTTTAAGAAATGGATTTCAATGCAGAATTCTGCTGGAGCGGCGATATTAACTGATGCATTTTGGGGGGAAAAGGAGAATGTGAAGGTAACAAAAATTTCTAAGGTAGATTTCAGTAATACAATTTTTACTTACTACATCATTGTCTAAAGATTCTATCTCCTCACTGACAGTAGAAGGACTGCTAATGTGAATTTCCCCACCATCCCAAGGCTCCAGATCTTTCTCCTTGTGTTCACCATTTAATCTAGAAGCAATTCCAGAATCTGTGAACCCATCTGAAAGAAAGAGTGTTAATTAATTCCAGTTCTATAATGCCCATTCCCCACCCTCACTACCAAAAAGAGAATAATTAATAAAAGCAAAGATTTTCTCTAGAGAGACCAATTGTGAAGAGAATAGATGTTTAGATGCCCACTCAGAATAATGGGCCTTGCCTGTGCTAGACCTTGCTTCGCCTCAATTGTGGTGCCAAAATCCTAACCAGGTTGTAGAGGCAGCAGACAGGGTTCCTACCCAGAATGTGTGTCATGGTCAGGAGGGCTGCTCCCTGTTAAACCCAAAGGCCTCTTGGGATTGGCAGGACAGGCACTTTGGAGAGCTCTGTTATGGAATCAAATTAGTGTAACGTCCGCTACAACTTGAGTACCGCCTAGGATTTAGTGTGCAACTTCCCCTTTTTGGTCAGGCATTGCTAGTTCTAGGGCATAAGGACAGCCTTGCATAAAGAAGGGAAAATTAGATTGCCCCTCTCCCCTCCTTTTTGCCTTTGCCTGCTGAACAGACAAGAGGTGTTGGATATGCTGGAGAGGAGGAGAGATGGCACCCAAGCGCCAAGAAAGCAGCTGGAACCAGGATCTGGTCCACGGACAGCTTGGGGTACTTTCAAGTCAAACGCAGTTTTAGGCTAGACATTGCATTTAAAAGAGGATGATGCACTGTCCAGTCACCCTCTTTCTTCCCGAACAGGCTATGTAGCACCCACACAACGTGGATTAAGTTGTGAGTGCCCCATGAGGGACATGGGTTCTCTGACCAATACAGGCACCAGAGGGCAACCACCCTGAAACTGCTCTAGGTATGCTCCCAGGCCATGTTCCATTTCTAGGTTATATCAGCCCTTTAATTTTTTTCATTCACATTGGAGCTAAGGGGTGGGGGGGAACACAATGAAAGGTCAGAATAGAATTGAAATATACACTGTACCTCGTCTTGCATAATTCACATCCATATCTTTAAACTGCACCATAACAAAGTCAGAAGATTTAAACAATATACTATCCACAATGTTTTCACGCTTTGGCTCCACAGTAGATTCTGTAGTTTTCTTATGAGCTGCATCAAGCACCAAATCGCACTGAAAAGTTCACAATATATGTACAGTCAATCTTAAAATAGTTTAAGTTTAAAAACACAGCCATGTACAACCCAGTCTGTCAAGTACACTATTGGAATAGAAATAAATGGGAGTGTACAAGTTCCTTAAGGGGGCCACAGACGTTACAAGTACAATCTTTCCTGCAACCTTTGGTTTTAGGAAAGATTTAACAACAGAATGCTAACTGTATTGGATGATTCAGCAGTAACAGTGGCAGATATTCAGTCGCCATCAACATTTTCAGACCTGCCCTATCGATGAGACAACCAAATATCCAAGTCTTCATTCCAATATTACTAGGCTTATCTCCCGCCATACACAAACTGGATATGGTAAGAGACTTTTACTTTCTACAATATTAGCAGTGAGTCTATGCCCACCTTTAGAGACAGTTATGGTCTGATCTAGATACCATGTGGAAAACCAAACATTTAAAACAAGTTTTAAAACACTGGATTTAAGCAATTTAGCAGCAGTTTATGTTACTTTAGCAATCAAGCTGTGTTTCCTAGTACATTTAGAAACTAAATTTTATATATAACCATGGTAGTTTACCTTTAATGGGAACACATACCAACACCACAGAAAGATTCCTGTTTTACAGTAAACTTACCTTAGGACTGTAAGTTTTAAAAACACCTTCATATATGCTTCCATTTTTCACAAACACCTCACATTTTGAGCCCTGGGAGTAGGAGGGGAAAAAGTTATTAGCTTTTATTAGTTTTATTTATAATAATAAATTAATAATAATAATTAAAGTAGATCAAGTAAAAATGAAGTTGACAGGAAACAAGTAACACTCTCAGGCACATATCCATTTCACTTGGGACTGGGTTCAACCTCATAACCAATAATTAATAAAGAAAGAATATAATTATGATAAAAGCTTTACCCATATTTATAGAGACGCTTGCCTTCCAGTTCCTACATACCAACCTTATGCCTTCCCCTTATTATCCAAGCTCAATAGGCAGGGGAAGAGAGGAAAAAAAAAAAAGAAATGCCCTAGGAGACATCCAGAATACAGAGAACCAATTAAATATACACCTATCGGGCCTATAAGTTGTCTGTGGAGGCCAGTCTTCCCTTATGGTAAGCAGGAATAAAAGGATTTTACTGTAAGCACAAAGCTCCCAGTTCTACTAAAGGAGGCAGTGGACCCCACCACCCCCAAGTCATCCTAAAAAGCCTCCTCCAATAACAATCAGTTCAAAAGTGATAATGAAGTTAAAGCACTACTAGTCCCCTTTCAACCAATTCTAGCATGTACACTGAACAGGAAAAAAACAAGCATAATGTGTGAACTGGTAAACTGTCTTATACAATTAACCTGTAGAAGCTAATTTTATCGTATGCCCAAATTGAGCACTACCGAAATAGACAGCTACCTAAAATAACCTTAAAAGGATATGGTCATGGGAAAACGTTTTTTTTTCCCCCCCAAAACGCATCACTTAATAATGCTGCTCCAGCAGATTTCTGCAGTGAAATCCAATCCTCAAAAGAGAAAACAGATATTTTTATATTCGATTTTGAAATCTGACATGGGGCTAGACATAGTGACTTGTGCTTGCATTTAAGATGCAACTACTTATTGGCAGGCTGCTAATTTTCCTATTTAATGTAACGGAATCAGTCTCAGTGGGACTTGGCTTTTACAATCGAGTGTTGTTCTTAGATCTACCAGGTTGCTGCTATCTGGTTACTTTCCCATTGCTCTTTGGTTGGGCTGCTGGGGGGAGGGAGGGTGTGATATCACTCCAACTTGCAGTAAAGAGTAACTTAAGTTTATCAGTCACATGACTGTGGGCAGCTAGGAAACTGACAATATGTCTAGCCCCCTGTCAGATTTCAGTGCAGAATTCTGCTGGAGCAGCACTTTTAACGGAAAAAACATGTTTTCCCATGACAGTATCCCACTGGATTTTATATATTTTTGTTTTGTGTTAGTCAATTAAAACTTAAATGAAAAGTGAAAACCTGTGAATACTCTATTCTATTTGACTACACCTCACAGTCACAGTCTGTATGGAGGGGGTATCACAAATTTTAAAATATGCTTGTCGGTGTACACACGGAGCCATACAAACAAATGTATTAAAAAAAAAACAACTTACAACTACTGATGTAAGAATATGGACCAGTCTCATATTTGCATAGATACCATCAAACGATATCTGAAAATGTGAAGAAAGTTGGTCATAGATATATTCATTAAAAAAAAAAATCATAAATACAATATATTACGAACTGTTAAGTTTAATTTTTAGCCATATAGCTTTACCCCGATATTGAAATATCCAAATGTTAATGTATCTTTTTCTCCTAGGTTTATGACAAACTCCAATGGAGTTTGCCCACATACCATAATCCAGAAATACTGTAATCAGCAGGTTGAATTTACTAGTCATCTGTTTAAAGGGGAATTCAAACACACACTGAATATCATACAAAACAAAGTAGGTTGCCACACCTAGGAGCACACACCTCCAGTGGATAAACAATATTTGTATGGCAGGTGCCTTTTAATTGCAAAGTATTGTTAGGGTAATGTCACGACTTTTGGCTGCTCATGTGAAATTGCTTCTGGAGCATGAGCTTTAAATTGTTCTAGAAATCACTGAATGGTTGATTAGGGCAAAAAGGCAAATGCTTGCGCTGCAGAAAACAGATAAGGTGTGTAGAATACAATGATTTAATGTTTACTCATTTTCAACATTAACAGGGGTCGAATGCCAATAGGAAATGTAAATTTAAATGCATACAATAATTTAATAAACAGTTTAAATGTATAAAATAAGAAATTGCCAATAAATAGTTTATTTGAAAATGCTAGATCAACATTGAATATAAAATTTTCACTTTAGTTATTGGTCCTTTTAGTATTCCACTAAGGGAATCTGAATTCTGACGTCTCTGGTTCCTATCAATTTTCATAGAAATGTCAGAATCTTCAGGACATGCCTTTATTAAAGTGACAGGGTTACAGGTGCTCTATTGCTTACATGACAATTTAAAAATGCAAGAAGTAATTATACGGTAGGATACTTACCGATTGAGGGGTTACTTTTCCACTGCTTCTCCCTCTAAAAAGGAAAAGAAAAAAAAAATAAAGAAAATCAATTAACATTTGGATGGAGCCTGAACATTTTTTAATCCAAACTGGGGGTGGGGGGCGACTACACTTTTTCCAAAGTATTCGCTATTAAGATGGCAAGAAAATGAAGAGTTAAGGATCATTTGCAACAACTTTTCCCTGTAATCTCTTGCCCAAAAGCTTGTGGTATTCAACTTTAACAAATTATATGCTCCTGCCCAAACTGTGCAAAAATAACAGCAGACTTGCCCACATATAAATAGCTTTTGGATACACCATAAGGTACACCTTGGATACACCTTAAGCCAGACGTGGCTACTGGGGCAGATTAGTCGCCCATGGACAAATCGCCCCTTCGGGCGGCTAAACTCCCAGAAAGCCTTACTGCTGGCTAGGTGGGATGGCACTCTGATCGCTTTGTCTTTTCGAAGTTACCTCGTGAGGCAACTTTGGAAAACAAAGTGTTCAGACCGCCTTCCAGCCAGTGATTTACATTCTAGCCTACATTCTAGCCAGCAAGAAAGCATTTAGGGGAGATTAGTAGCCAGAAGAAAAGGGGATTTGTCGATGGGCGACTAATCTCACCCAGCAGCCATATCTGCACAACACAGAGACTGGGCCACAACTGATCTATATGCCACTGCCCCCCCAAGGTTGCAATATTCAACTCAATGTTAGTAAAAAATTACAAGAGGAACAAAAATTTTTGACAACTGTATCAGTGGCTGCCAAGAAAACAATATTAGTAATAGTATGGATACATAATAATAGTCTGGATACAGAATAGCCCACCTCCATTTCATAATTTTGAAGTTCAGGGTGTGCGATTATTATGGTACTTCAAGAGCCACCTATCCATCTGGCTACAGATTAAAGAGGTGTGCATGCCGATAAGCATGGATCTAGGTTATTTTGGTTTTCTCATTCCTACACCACCACCACCCCCACCCCCTCTAGTTCCTTATCTACCCTTGCAGTACTCTTTTACATCTTTATCAGATCAAGGGTAAGTTTATAGCGGTACTTTGTGTGAGAGTTATGGTAACATACGCTAGTTTACATAGAGTTGTGCACTAGATTTAAATGAGAAGTCAACCTGTAATGGGGTAAACACCATGCCCCCCTCCCCCTGGTCTACTTCATCCCCTGGGCAAATGCCCCTAAGTTGCTACTTACCCCGCAGTTGCCAGTTCTGCTTGGAAAACTTTGTGACTTTCGGCACATGCACAGTAGAGCTGAAAAGACAAATACTCCTACTGCGCATGCGCCACCAAGCGACGAAGAATCCAGGAAGATGACAGCTGGGGAGAAGGTGCCTGCAAATTCCACGGTCAGGACCTGCACTGAGGGGGTAAGTAACTTAGGTGCATTTGGACGGGAGGGGCGACATGGCATGACATGGCGACATTTATCCCAAATATAAATATAAATTTATATAAATATTGTATCTCAAAGTAAAATGGACACCTGTGCTTATATCCTTTAAGTACTTGAAGAAAAAGTTGCTTTAACAAATTTTCCTCATTCTACATTTTCCTGTATTTTATATAATGGTCCCCTAAAAAAATTAAATGGGGATTCTACTGTAGTTTTTAAAGAACAGGGGGAAATTATGTTCTAAGCACTTTGGCGCATCAAGTGGTTGTTCCACTAGCATAATTCCAACAGCTGTAGATTACTGTAGCAGGATTAAAGTGGCCTTCGCATCATATTAATAGTACTCGATCACCTGTCTTTTCGGCATAACATTTTTTAAACAAGAATGTACAAAAATAAATATCTGCATTTAATTTAGCAGAGAATTAAACATTGGTAGACAGTTTCATATACGGCTATTTTATGTATTTTTTAGAGATACCTTCAACCTACAATATAGTTTCCCTTTAAGACAAACGGCACACAATTTCTACACTGGTGTATTTCATCTAAATGCAAAAACACTACAGATATCCTCTCCACACCACGAGTAATTAAAGGAGAACTAAACCTTCCAGAAAAGAGCGAGAAACACTGCATATTATGTTTTGGGATTCTGTACCAGCCCAGCCAACAACAGCCCTTTAGTAGTGCAAATCTGTACCTAAATATGCTGCCAGTAGCTCCAAATCTTTTCTTCTGGTCCACAGCACTTGCTGGGCTGCTGTCAAGTTAAAATGGTTGGTAGCTTCCAAACAGTACTGTTGAGTTGGTTTCAGAATGTTCCAAAGAAATAAGACTTCATCAATTGCTTTGCATCTTTTATTATTTTCCCACGTGTTCCAAAATTGAACCTTAAATGGGATCTCCGGCTTACAAATCAAAATCTGATAGAGGCCCACATAACACAGAAACCCCTAATATACTAATCACAGTGACCGGTTTCTTGAATAGTATGAATAAATGCCATTTTCTATGCTGAAATTCAGCTATTTAACAGTTCTTTTTCCACATCATTTGAAATCCTGGCAGTGAAGGAGGGCCTAAACGCTGATGTTACGAATGGTAACTTCTCCACAGCTAACAGACAGTATGCAGGAATTACATAACCCAAAAGCATTGCACTGTAATGTTCCATTCCTTATTGAAATCACATGTGCAGGCAATTGTGGGGTTTGGAGGATCCAGGCTAAGGACAGATGGCTGCCGATACAAAGTAACAGTAGTCAGCCAGCTCAGCAAAGTATTCAGACATATCAGCAAGAAAGCAGGGGGATAGGCTTAGGGAACTGTTCCAAACCATTACAAATCATGAAAAGTCTGCATATTTTTAAATTGATGTATATTGCAAAGCTGCTTGAAGTTTACTTTTCAAAAAACTTAAAATGATACTGTATTGGGAAAACATGTTTTGTTTTTGTTTTTTAAACTCATCAGCTATTCCAGCAGACTTCTGCACTGAAATCCATTTCTCAAAAGAGCAACAGATTTTTTAAATATTTAATTTATAAATCTGACATGGGGCTAAACATTTTGTCAATTTTCCAGCTGCCCCATGTCATGTGACTTGTGCCGGCACTTTAGGAGGGAACTGCTTTCTGGCAGGCTGTTTTTCCTTCTCAATGTAACTGAATAGAACGCAGTGGGACATGGGTTTTTACTATTGAGTGCTGTTCTTACATCTATCAGGCAGCTGTTATCTTGTGTTAGGGAGCTGTTATCTGTTTACCTTCCCATTGTTCTGTTGTTAGGCTGCTGGGTGGGGGAAAGGGAGGGGGTGATATCACTCCAACTTGCAGTACAGCAGTAAAGAGTGATTGAAGTTTATCAGAGCACAAGTCACATGACTTGGAGCAGCTGGGAAATTGACAATATGTCCAGCCCCATGTCAGATTTCAAAATGAAATATAAAAAAAAAATCTGTTTGCTCTTTTGAGAAATGGATTTCAGTGCCGAATTCTGCTGATGATTAAGTGATGCATTTTGACAAAAAAATGTTTTTCCCATGACAGTATCCCTTACGTTATGTTTGTGTGGAATTCCCCTTTAATGTTCTGGTCTCTGGTGTTTCTGTCTGGCAGCTCAGTAATTGTGGGCCACATTCTGAAAGGTTACAATTTGCTACATTTAGTAGATACATTTCTCGGCTGCATCTGTGAAATTTTAGCAACTATTGTATCAATTCTAATAGCTGCTTTTAAGAAACTCATGGATTTAGCACAGCAGGACCAAAAGATGAAAAAAGAAGTATCAATTTAAAATGGTTAGAGAGTCAGCACTGCCCCGATTTATGAAGACAAAGTGAAAATTTAAACTTTACACTTCATATTAGACAAATGTTCACATAGAAAATGTAAAGTTGAAAAACTTTTGGTGAACTATCCAAAATCAACCGAACCAGAAGTTTTGACTGTGATTTTAGGGAACACAATATATACAGAATACATGATTAGTAATTATTTCAGATTCTCATAAATCATCTAGCGCAATATGCATCAGCTTCTATGACAGGGAAATCTTTTTCAGCTTGATTATTTGAAATGACACCTAAGTTTAGCTTCTTAACAGCAACAACAAAATCTAAAATGGCAAGCTTTTTTGCACAAATGTAATTTCCTGGTTCATTACAGTTATAGAAATACTAAACATCTAGGCTGGGGCAATAAAGTTCAGTATATTACAGGTATGGGACCGGTTATCCAGAATACTTGGGACCGGGGGCTTTCCAGATTACGGATCTTTCTGTAATTTGGATCTTCTGGGGAGATGGAGTAGCCTGGCGACTAATGGCCTCGACCAATCTCCCCGAACGCCTTCCCTCACTTTGCGCCTGGCTAAAATGAAAAATCACCAGTGCTAATCACACACGCCAATTCGTTTTCCCGAAATCGCTCGAAGAGGAAACTTTGGGCAACTTCAGAAAAGTAATCGCCGCGTGTGATTAGCACTGGTGATTTTTCATTTTAGCCAGGCGCAGAGTGAGGGAAGGCGTTCGGGAAGATTTGTCACCACAAAGTCGGGGCCATTAGTCGCCAGGCGACTCAATCTCCCCAAATCGCCTAGAATGTCCTTACCCTTACTCTACTAGAGAATAATTTAAACATTAAAATAAACCAAATAGGCTGGTTTCGTTTCCATTAAGGATAAATTATATCTTAGTTTGGATCAAGTACAAGATTCTGTTTTATTATTACGGAGAAAAGGAGACTAGCGCTATGAAATAAATTGGCGCTATAGAAATACAGGTGAATAATAATAATAGTTTAATAAATTGGATTATTTGGATAAAAATCTAGTCTATGGAAAGCTGTCTTACCAAAATTCTGAGTTTTCTAGATAATGGGTTTCTGGATAATGGATCAACAAAACATTTATGGTTTAGCACCCATTTTAAGGCTAGTGCCACTGGCAGGAACGGTTTGGGTGAAAATCTATATTTTTTGGAAGTTTTTTTTTTTGCACTTTTTTTTTTTTTGACAAGTCTAATTGTCAAAAAGAGGGGTAAAACAAAAGTTGTGTTGGCTCTGGTGCAAACACAACTCAGCTGATTTATCGGGGCAACAGGAGTCTTTTGATTGGAGCAGACAGAAGGCTTCCGGACACAAACAGAGCAGAATCTTCTAACAGGGGCTGAAATTGGCCGGCGGCTTTCCTCCTGTCTGGCCCTGGTGCATAATGCACTGGAGTTTATGCATCATTCACATCAGAGCTTCAATGTGGTCTGCCTCCAAATTCTAGAGGAAGGCAACAGGTTTCTCTGAGTCTTTGGCTTGAGTTTTAACAATGCAGTGGTTGTCAAAACTTTTTAAACTTAAAGGGGTGGTTCACCTTCAAGTTAACTTTTAGTATATTGTAGAAAGGCCAATTCTAAGAAACTTTTTAATTGGTCTTCATTATTTATTTTTCATAGTTTTTTAATTATTTGCAATTTTCTTCTGTTTCTTTCCAGCTTTCAAATGGGGGTCACTGACACCATCTAAAAACAAATGCTCTGTAAGGCTACAAATATATTGTTATTGCCACTTTTTATTACTTATCATTCTATTCAGTCCATCTCCTATTCATATTCCAGTCTCTTATTCAAATAAATGCAGGGTTGCTAGGGTCATTTGTACCATAGAAACCAAATTGCTGACACTGCAAACTAGAGAGCTGCTGAATAAAAAGCTAAATAACTATAAAACCATAAATAAAAAATGAAAACCGATTGCAAATTGTCTCAATATCACTCTCTACATTATACTAAAAGTTAACGCAAAGGTGAACAACCCCTTTAAGCCCCCCTGAAAATTATTTTACCAACTTTAGCTTATGAAATTAGTACAGATAGATATAGGAATGTAACATAGCATCTTGAATAATAAGCAATAAAATATACACCCAACAAACCACTGTTCCAATAGGACAGAGTAAACACAAAACTGTGAGGATACCCTGTATTTTCTTGCAAACTTACTAAGTGCACATCTTGCACAAAAGTCTTGTTTTAAAAAAAAAAAAAAAAACACAATTATTAAAGAAAACACATTTGCATTGTTAAGGTTACAGTTATAAGCTGCTTCTACATGAGAGTATTTCAGGTTACGTTAATTCAAGTTATAAAGACTGCAATAAAAAAAATAAAACATTTTTAAAGGTCATTTTATTTCCTTTGTCATGCATCTCTGGTCTACATTTATCCAGAATCCTGACATTACACCACTAATTAAAGAAAATGCTGCAAAGTCTCAAACACAAGATTCAACAAACCTACAGTTAAAACTCGGAGACGGAGAGGTGCTCACTGCACAATCAATGAACTCTGCAATCAGTTAGAAAAAAGAATGTCAGCATTCCAATGAAACGGTCACTGTGCACTTAAGCAACTTAAAGGTCAAATTGTGCTTGCCATGCTCAGCTCAGGAACATTTAAAAGGTGACCTAATAAAGCAGGTTGAGAATCAGATTTATACTAATAGTATGGGAGCAGTCAGACTATGTTAAAATGCAATATATACGGGTCTAGTTATTGCTAAATAAAGCAGACAAGCAATCAAGGAGGAGCAAACATGGGCTTAATGCCAGAGGAACCTTTCAAGATGTAAAACACAACCGGCATATACGCCCTGTCTGCTGTAGAAAAGCACTGCAGTTTATCATTATCCTTTATTTATACCTACTTCTCAGCCACAAAGCAAAATGAACAGCACGAGACATTTGGCCAACATATGGAACGGAAAGGGAAAGCCTGTATTCCTTTATTCTTGCAATAAACAAACGATTCAGCAGATTAATCGGAATGTGATTCAGCATAACAAGTTTCCAGAGCTCATAGGGTTATTCATGTTAATATATTATTAGATCACATATTTAATGAATATTGAGAAGGGCTCGCTTTACCGCCTCTATCAGCCAGTATTTTAAGGTAATGTGCATGTCCTGATAAATACTCCCCTCCTAATGTACCGAGCTGCAGAATCTGTAAGTACTTCAGAACTACAATATATGTTAATAATATTCATTACAGAATGTAAATAGGGAAGGTGGCAGGCAGTGACCTCTGCAGCACTCGTCAATGCAGAGCAGATTCTGGGCACCACCTTGGACAATTACACGCACTCAGCAGGCAGACTCATTGATCAAGAGATGCCCCAATAAAAGCCTCCAGGTGTTGCATCAAGTGAAACCTTCCAGGGATGTGGCATGGGTGCAGCAGCATGGCAGCGTTCCAGGTATGTGTTGTATGCAAGAATTCATGCAACTCAGTACCTTTTAAACACAAGTCGCAGCTGATCAACTTACAACCGGCTGTGGCCCTTCACTTGCCTTCTATGGGACAGCTCCTCTACATATACACCGCCCTGTATCCCAGAACAGGCACAGGGAGTTGTAGTTCAGGCCACAATGCTACATGACGCGGCGGGCCTAGTCAGTAGTGAAGGTGAGGCCTACAAGCCCAGACCCCCTCCTCCGTCACCCGCAACGCCCTTTGCTATCATGGCTTCCGCGGGACATGACCCACCTGCCCATATTCTGCCTTCCTCCTCCTCCAGCAGCCGGGACGCTGCCCCCACCGGGCTTCCTGTTGTTACCGGCCTGCTGCTTCATGGACATGACGGTCCCATATACAAGCGGAATTCCAGCAGCTGACGAACCAAATAATAATAAAAAAAAGAATCCGGGACTTGTTCTCTTGATTAAAATGCCACGGAAAAAGGTTTTTGTTTTTAAAAAAAAAAAAAAAAAAATCACAATCAAAACCAGTAGTGGGCCTAGCACCCGGGGAAAGCCGGAGCTTAGTAGTAAGGCCTACGCCGAGTATGCGAAATACCGGTGCTGGATGAAATCTCCTCAATTGCCACAGACGAGTAGGACCATAACAGTCTAAGAAGAACGGGCCCGCGGACGAATACGAACCATTTCACGACATCCGCCGGGCCTTAATTTCCACTTCTATTTGTACGCAGTAACACCAAAACCCACTGTATAAAAAACACTTTCACTGTTCTTCCAACTCCTATGTCTTGGCGGGGTTCTGCGTCATTCGGCAGAAGTAAAATGTTAGAGATAAGGCTGGGACTATTTACAGGAAGTCGGTGGGATAAAAAAAGAAAGGGCGGAGAGAGTAAGAGTAGCACGTGAGCCGGTTTTGTGGCAGTGATGTAGTGTAGTGTAATGTAGTGTAGGTACGGCAGACGTGCCGGGTTATTGGCATGGGGAGACAATGCGGCGTATTAGTATTCGTATTTAGTAGCTTTATATATATATATATATATATATACATACACATACATGTGCGAGTGTACAGCTTATGCGCACTGTATTCGAGTGGAAATAGGTAAAGGCTTACACAAGCTAGAAATGGCTGCCTGCTATACAGCTAGCGCTGCGTGTGTTGTGAGGTAGTTAGGACGGTGCACTCAGGCCGGCTCTTTTGGCTTTTCTGCGCATACGTCAGAGGCAGAAGGGGATGTGCTGCTGCTGCTGTGGGAGTTTGAGGGATTCAAGGGCTACTGAGAAGTGGATTTTAAAATGATGAGAAGCAAAATAATACTACATGTGCTTCAGCCTTAATTACACTTGCTATAAATGTACCATAACACACTGGCTGGGTGTAATCTTGTCAAAATGTACACGAGTATATGGACACTTTTTTGGAGGGACAGTTCCTCTCTTGACAGCTCAACCTGCGGTCCCTCATTTGTACTGGAAAGTCCCTCTTTTCTCTGAACTGCCAGAAAATGAAACAAAGTTTCTAACTTAATTGGCTTTTGGCAGAGAGCCCAGAACAGCTAACAGGTACAAATAAGATACTTTGTAACACTTTTGAGATAAGAAAATAAGTAGGGTGGTTCTCCTTTAAGATGCTTAAAAGGTGAATTCTTCCGTTAAAGGAAAACTATACCCCCAAAATGAATACTTGAGCAACACATGGTTTATATAATTTTAAGTGGCATATTAAATCATCATACCAACCTGGAATATATATTTAAGCAAATATTTTCTTCTGCTTCTTTGCAGCTTTCAAATGGGGGTCACTGACACCATCTAAAACAAATGCTCTGTAAGGCTACACATGTATTATTGCCACTTTTTATTACTTATCATTCTATTCAGTCCCTCCCCTATTCATTTTCCAGTCTTATCAATGCAGGATTTCTAGGGTAATTTGTACCCTAGAAACCAAATTGCGGACACTGCAAACTAGAGAGCTGCTGAAAAAAAAGCTAAATAACTATAAAACCACAAACAATAAAAAAGGAAAACCAATTGCAAATTGTCTCAGAATATCACTCTCTACATTATACTAAAAGTTAACTCAAAGGTGAACATCCCCTTTAAATTAATTGCTTATGATTCAATAAGGTGCCATGCAATCTAATTGATTACATTTCTAAAGTGCTGTGCAATAATTTTATTAATGAATTTCTCTAAAATTTCTAATATCAAATTCCTGAATTTTAAAAGTGCAGTACATAAATTAATTAAAAATTCATTGGTAGAAAACTGTAATTAATTATTTCGATACAACATAATTCACGAGGAGCCAAATCACTAAGTAAAACCCCAGTAAGTTGTGATAGATATAATTTATAACATACAATTACTATATCGATTCCCCCAACAGTTGAAGTGGTAGGATTTTAGTTTAGTTTACAATAGATCAAGTAATAAATACATTTTTGGCTCCTCGTGAGAAATTCATGAATTAAATTATTGCACTGCACTTTAGTAATTTAATCAATTAGATTGCATGGCACCTTATTGAATCATAAGCAATTAATTTAATAATTGTTATCTAACCACAGTATTACACAGTGTAGGGGACTAACTGTTACATTAGAATAGAAATTCAAGTACAGACCTAATTGGTGACCACTTTTGTATGAGTGATTAAGCGGGGTATTTTTATCTTTTTATCCTTACTAACTTTATAGTTTGTTTGGTATGTTTGTGTGCACCGTTGAATAATTTTTTAGATTTAATTTTGACATGGAGTTAGACATATTGTCAGTTTCCCAGGTGCCCCCCAGTCATGTGTATAAATTAATTTTGGTTAAAATGCACAAATGTTTTTAGCATGAAGCTGAGCATGTCTTTAACTAATATACTGCAAGTTGGAGTATATCTGATCTGATGATCGCCCTCTCCCAGCAGTCCATCATAAGAACAATGGGAAGGTAACCAGATTGCAGCTCCCTGGTAGATATAATAACAGAACTCCATAGTAAAAGTTCCACTTATATTGTTACAACTAGAAAGTGTTTTCCACTTTACTCCTTTCAGGGTGGTGGCAGAAAGGGAGAGTAGTCACTCGGCGACAAATCTTCTCTACTGCGGGTGACTAATCTCCCCAAATGCCTTCCCACCAGCAAGAATGCGAATCGCCGGCGAGATGGCATACATAGCGATTCATTTTCCAAAGCCACCCGAAGTTGCCTCGCCTTTCAAAGTGATACCTTTACAGTATACCTTTAATTTTTGTTCTCTATTAATTTTTCTAGGGATATATATATAAAAATACTGTTTGCTGTATTTCTCAAAAAATGTATATTGCTTTATTTAACAACTATTTCTTATGTGACCTTAACATAATAAATATCTGAATTAAAAGCATGAAATAGGAGGGTGATTTAGACCCTTGATGTTATCCAGAGAGACCCAAATTACAGGAAGGCCATCTCCTATAGATTTTATTTGTGTAATCAATCAATCTGTTGTTATGGCTCAAATTATCCTATCAGCCAGGCAGTGGTTTGAAGAAGAGACTGTAATATAAACTGTAGGGATGCACCGATTCCACTATTTTGTAATCAGCCAAACCCCTGATTCCTTAGTGAAAAATTCAGCCGAATATAGAACCCTAATTTGCACATGCAAATTAGGGGTGGGAAGGGGAAAAAAATTTTTACATCCTTGTTATTTGACCAAAAGTCGGGCCATTTCCCTCAATGCCCCTAATTTGCAAACACAAATTAGGATTCAGATTTGGTCGGCCGCATCCAAATCTTGCTGGAAATAGGCCTAATCCTGGACAAATCCCGAAATGAATCTTGGGTTCGGTACATCCCTAGCAAACAGTAGAGGGGCTAAATTTAAAGACAGATTATAAAAAGTAACAATACAACTGTAGTCTCACAGAGCAATCATTTTGGCTGCAACAAACCCTCATTTGAAAGCTAGAAAGAGGCAAATAATTCAAAAACTTTATTCAAATATAAAAAACAAAAACCAGTTGAAATGTCCAATGAATCGGCCATTCTAAAACATAATAAATGTTTACTTAATGAGATTTGGTCGTGATTTTAATGGTGTTGTTTTTATTTCTACATTACACTGCAAACGATTCAACCTACCATGTAAAATTGAATTCCTAATCCCAACAAGTGTATTAGCTGTAATATTGGTGTGTAGGCAGACATCTCAGATCATTTTGCCTGGTCATGTGCTTTCTGAAAGAGTAGCACTTCGGTGTGGAACTGCTTTCCAGCAGGCTGTTGTTTCTCCTACTTAAAGGAGTGGTTCACCTTCAAGTTAACTTTTAGTATATTGTAGAAGGGGTCACTGACATCATCTAAAAACAAATGCTCTGTAAGACTACAAATGTATTGTTATTGCCACTTTGTATTACTTATAATTCTATTCAGTCCCTCTCCTATTCATATTCCAGTCTCTTATTCAAATCAATGCAGGGTTGCTAGGGTAATTTGTACCCTAGAAACCAAATTGCTGACACTGTTAAATAACTATAAAACCACAAACAATAAAAAATGAAAACCAATTGCAAATTGTCTCAGAATATCACTCTCTACATTATACTAAAAGTTAACTCAAAGGTGAACAACCCCTTTAAAAGCATTTTGATTAGATGCAACTAGTGACCTCCTACCATTCATGGGTGTTACACCAGGACACCAGGACAAATGCTGACATGTTCCTTCTAGATTAAAAGTCCACTGTACTCTGACTTGTTAAAGGGGTTGTTCACCTTTGAGTTAACTTTTAGTATGATTTATGATGTTCTGAGACAATTTGCAGTTGGTTTTCATTTTTATTGTTTTTGAGCTATTTAGCTTTTTATTCAGCAACTCTCCAGTTTCCAGTTTCAGCAATCTGCACTGATTTGAATGAGAATATGGAATATTAGTAGGGGAGGGTCTAAACAGAAAGATGAGTAATAAAAAGTAGCAATAACAATACATTTGTAGTTTTACAGAGTTTGTTTTAGATGGGTAGCTAATACAACGGGACCCATGCACTGGAATGAGCATGGAGTACCAGCATCTGGCTGCTAGTTGCAATATCCATAAAATAACTCTACAACAACTTCACTAAGATATGGATACTGGGAAATATCCCTTGTCCAGCTGCTAAATTCGATTTTAAGCTTCTGCAAATCTGCTAGGTTGAATATAGTCAGTGACTGCCTCTGCTTTGCACTTATTCATCTGTGTGAACTGCTGTGCGTTCAGTAGGATTACGAAATCTGTTCAGCATCCATTGATGAATTGTTGTCTGTATCTTCTCCAAAACAAATCAACAAACTAAGCAGCTCATGTATAAAAGAATTTGATGTATATTTGAAACACAGGTTTGAGTGGCCCTAAACAAATGCGCTAATTCATTCCATTTTATTATGCCTGGCTACACCTGCCAGCATTCAAATCTGCTGTTTTGCACAGATGTGTTACATTACTCTTTTTGAATGCAACATTCTTTAATCATGCATTCCTGATACAGTACCATAGAGCAATCCATACTGAACTCACTAAAACACACTTAGGCTAAGGCCAGACAGGGAGATTCGGGAGAGATCCGTCGCTTGGCGACTTCTCGCGGCAACAAATCTCCCCCGAATCTCCCCGAATAGCTAGATAGTGCTGCGCGCCCGCTTGCCTTAAAGTCGCCTGGCGAGGCAATTTTGAGCGACTTTTAAAATCGCGCCGCTCCGTCTGAACAAGCGCAGGCGACTTTAAGGCAAGTGGGCGCGCAGCGCTATCTAGCTATTCGGGGAGATTCGTCGCCACAAGAAGTCGCCAGGCGACGGATCTCCCCCGAATCTCCCCGTCTGGCCTTAGCTGCATTTTTTTTTAAAACATATAAATGGAATACATGCAGTTTGACATGCTCAGTGTACATTTTCAGAAGCACAAAAAATGCCTGTCCCTAACCTATTAACCTCCTGTTTTTTTGTATATAGGATTGGGAACTACTTTCACTGAATGACTGGCATAAGAAAAAAGAAATAAGGCAGGCCACTGATGTATGTAGGCAGATTGTGGGGCAGATTTTGGATGCATCTGACCAAAGAGACGAGATGCCCGCAATTGGTGCAGATTAGATATGGGCCTTGTGGTAGAGTGCCCAAGGAAAAGTGTAAAAAGGTGTGTTATACCTTTAATTTCTCCCCAATAGTAGATGAAAGCTACAAGGGAGAGGTTACTGATCAGATCAGGAAGGCTATCCTGTGGAAAGGGTATTTAAACATAATTGGAAGTTTAGAGAATGTCCCTTAGCAGGGCACATCAGGTAGGAGACCTGAAATACCGGACTTCCTATGTATTTAGATTTTTTCCCCTATTGATAACATTGGAGTCAAGCATAATTTTTACTGGTCAGGCCGGTAAAGCACCTGCCAGGTGGCAGCCCTATGTGCACCCGACCAGATCCGGACTGAGAATTAAAATAGTCCCTGGCATTTCAGGTTCATAGAGGACCAATTAGCCCACGCAGAGGCCCAAACAGCCCCCACCAGCCCACTAAATACTGTCTTTCTGTAGGACCTTATAGCAGCCCCTCTGGCATTTGCCAGAACCCACAGATTGCCAGTCTGGGCCTGCACCCGATGCTTCAAACAGCAATACAGTGTGAGTGTGGCACTATTACTGACTTTATTACGCATTTTTCAGGAAGAACCTGTATTTATACCCTCAGCAGGGGTTGAGCATAGGAGTGTTCTTAAAAATGTTATTGATGTGGTTCCTGGAATGTTAGCAGTTATGTAACTAATGAAGTCATACAGTATGCCACATACAGTATATGGGAATGATGTTTACATCAGTAACCCTGAGGATTTCATGAAATATATCAATAAATATGTCAGTGTTTAAAGCCATCCTAGGGATTGCGGCCAATTAACTATATAGAACAGACGGGCAGAGCAGGGTATGCATCTTATATACAAGCTTTGGAGACTCCCCATGAGTCACATAGGAATCTAAGAGTAAAGTTCTTCAGATTTTTTTATTGGCCTTTTATAAGCATTGAAAGATCAAGGCACTGCTGAATCATTTTTCTTTAAAGTTTTTTTCTATGTCTTGATTTTAAAGTGGTGGCTCACCTTTAAGTTTACTTTTAGCATGCCTCCCAAGTGTTCCGTTTTGAGCGGGGCAGTCCCGATTTTAACAGCTCAACCCGCTGTTCCGGGTTAGTACTGGAAGTCCCGATCTCTCTGCACTGAACGTGGAAAATCCCTATTTCTCTGCACAGCCAAAAGAGATACGTTTCCAACTTAACTGGCTCTTGGCAGAGAGCCCAGACTAGATATTTGATACATTTGTAACAGTTTTGTCCCTTGGGAGAAGAAGATTCACTGCTTAAAGCGCAATTCACCTTCCAGTGGCGTAACTACCAGGGGGTGCAATTGCACCAGGGCCTGCTCCCTCTTGGCTCCATCTCCAATGTGCAATTCATAGGGGGAGAGCCCATTATGGGGGCCCGGGTGCCAATCCTGCACCAGGGCCCACCAGCGAGTAGTTACGCCACTGTCACCTTCATTAGTAAAACTGAAATAAAACATAAAAACTAGGGATGCACTCAATCCAGGATTTGGTTCGGTATTTGGCCAGGATTCGGCCATTTTCAGCATGATTCAAACAAATCCTTGAGCCTGGCCGAACCAAATCCTTCATGTGACTTTTTGTCACAAAACAAAGAAGTAAAAAAAATTTTTGCGGCTCACTTTTAACTTTCCTCTCACTAATTTGCATAAGCAAATTAGGTTTCGGTATTCGGCCGAATCTTTCACAATAGATTTGGGGGTTTGGCCGAATCCAAAATACTGGATTCGGTGCATCCCTAATAAAAACTACAGAAATGTGTTCAAACTTTCAGAACCTAGCGAATTTTGTAAAATGGGCATGGTAATTAAGGGGTGTGGTCACAAAAAGGGGGGCATGGCAAATATTTTTGACCCTCTTCCAGTTTCCAAAATGTTGGGAGCTATGCTTTTAGTATACCATAAAACTAAGAAATTTTCAATGGGTCTTCATTATCTATTTTTTTATATATATTTTTTTTTAATTTGCCCTCTTCTTCTAACTCTTACCAGCTTTGAAATGGTGGGTCACTGACCCCATGCAAAAAAAAAACAAACGTTCTGTAAGGCTGCACATGCAGGCCGTTATTTATCAGAATCCGATTTTTATTTTTTTATTATTTTATTTTTCCTGTCCGACCAAACTAGAATCCATGATGTGACCTTTATTATTAAAAAAGCACATTCTAGTTGGATCAAGGCCAAACCAGGAAAAATTGTACAAAATCATATGAAATTTTTTTGGTGGCTTTCCTGAATCGTAAGATTTTTTTGCGATTTTTCGCAAAACCCCCAAATTTTTGGGATTTTTGCCTGAAGTCCAAAATATTCAGATTTCTAGCACAGACCACAGAAACTTTCGGATAGGGACCTTTCCTATTGGACCTAGTCAAATATGAGATGCCGAATTTTCTGATTCTGACTTATTGCAGCATTGTGCTTTAAAAAATTAAGAGTTTAGTCAGGTGTTGGATCACTAAATGCTTATCGTTTTCCCTTGCCACTAAATTTGGAGGCCATTACTGAATATAGCTCTTTTGTGAACTGTTACATGTGTACTGCACAAGGTGATACAGTATTTAGTTATATTTAAAATATACTACAGAATATTGCCCATGATTTTCTCTTTATTTAAGTGCTGCTGTATTACATAGACTGTTTTGGAAGAGGAAGACAAGACTGCAGACACTGACAAATGTTGGAAATATTATACTTATTATGGACAGTTGGAGACTTTATTTATAGAAACATAGTGGACAGTAAAAACCGTTATGACTCAGGCAGCCAGATCCGTGAGCATGGTTAGTGGCAGTGACATATAGACAGATATGTCTATGCTTTGTACCTTCATGAACATAAAGCCCAAGTCCCAACATCTTGGCAGAGACAGATGTACAAGCTGAGATGGAACAGCAATAAACCAAATAGGAATAATTTAAAATAAACAAATATTCAGGGGAATTTGGTAATGTTTTTGCAGTTGCATACTGTGTAATTTGTAATGTTTTGGGTCATGCAGGTCTCAAAGCTTGACAAAAGATTCAGCCTTTCTGTATCTGCAGCATGTTGAATAGAAGCCAGTGCCTGAATACAGAATGTTGGCTGCATGACAGCAGTGGAAAGGGTTTGAGCATGCTTTGTAAAGCAACTGCATTCTCTCAGGACTAGAGACGCAGGTCTGAAGAGAAACACTTGTACAGAAGATAACTGAACTCAAATTTTGGGGGGAATTCACAAAAATATCAGGAAGGAAAAAAATGTCTTTAAAATGTCATAGCAACAGACGACAAATTCACAGAGCATTTCCCTGCCAATTTTCCAACATATACGACACTTTTGAAATAGTGTAGTGAAAAGTGGGCGTGGTTTTTTCAGCGCCACTTTCCCCGACATTTTTATGAATTACTCGTAAACTAATTTTTTTTTGCCGACAATTTTTCCAACACATTAGGCTCTCCAAAATAAAAATGTCGGTCAAATTGTCTTTTAACATGTCTTGTAAAATGTCTTTAAAATGTCGTGTAAAATGTCGTCTGTACGATGAAAAGATATACGACATTTTAGAAAATTGTCGGACTTACGAGACATTCAGAGATGGTAACATCTGCCTTTGTGAATTTGCCACTTGTACGACATTTTACAAATTTGTCAACGGCCACTTCTGGGTTACTTATTTTACCAACACTTTTGTGAATTCCCCCCAAAGTGTTTCTATGGGAAACGGCCTTTTTATCTATCTCCTTGCTTGTGTAACTTGCCTTGGGTGCACACTAAATGATGTAGATATTGCACAAAAAAGACCAGCAACACCAAGATATCTTCACGTTGGTTATTCATGCAGATTTGAATACACTTCTAACTTTGATGCACAAGATATCTCAGTGTTGCTGGTCTTTTTTGTGAAATATATAATATAGACAATATATATACAAGTAGGACCTATAATATACATTTATTCTTTTTTTTTTATTCCAGTGGCAGCAACATTTTCATGAGGCGTCATATTATCATGCATGAAATGACATAATTAAGTATGCACCAGCATGTTATTGTAGATTGGGATTCCGGGAAATGTGAACTTTGAAAATTACATTGTGGGAAGACAAAACTGCCTGGTCAGAAAAAGGAAGTAAAAGTGTATCTTGATTTTTGCAAGTGTATTTATGACTGTATTATTGCCATGTGTGACCTTGCCTTTGGGGACCACTGTGTATAACCAGTTGCAAGGCTAAGTTTACGCACAATATGGCTCAATATATATCCCATAAAAAGAGGTTGGATTCTAATCATGGAAATATGGGAGGTGGAATATGTTAAGCTTAATCTACTAGTAAACAATAACTTTGTTATAGTTCTTGTTTTTAATTGTTTAACTGTGATTGCAGTGTTTTTCCTGTGTATAATGCATTTTGCTTTTATTGTTACCAATCTAACCCTGGACTAAAAGGACTGATAACCAGAGATAATTGGTTGCTATCATGTAAATAACAACCTTTTCTCTTTCAACTAGCCATGCACACAGGCTGAATAATCAGTTATCCACAGGTGCTAAATTCTGTGTAGTTTCACATATTCACATATAAAAGGAGCAAATTAAATGCATATTTTGCTACTTTTTTATCAATAATAAGAGCAATGCATTTAATGTAAATCGGTACCAAAGTGCCTGTATATTTGGCCACCTTCCTGCACATGTGCTATAATTGTACATATAAACAATAAACCATAATTTATTTAACCGTTAAAGTAACTAAGTGGCGTCAGGCCCGGGGTGCGGGCTGTGCAGCCGGGCCCCCGCACCAGGTCCGGACTGGTAATCTGTGGGTTAGGGCAAATGCCAGAGGGGCTGCTATAAGGTCCCATAGAAAGTCAGTATTTAGTGGGCTGGTGGGGGCTGTTTGGGCCTCTGTGTGGGCTCATTGGGCCTCTGTGTACGCTTCTGTGTACCTGAAATGCCAGGGCCTATTTTGACTCTCAGTCCAGGCCTGCCCTGCACTCCCCTCCAGAAGCAATATTGGCGGATATTCGGGCATCAGGCCCAGATTTGTAGTGAGGGCACAAAGGCCGGAGTCTGGGGTGAAAAAAGACTACAACAGCATTGGGAGCCGCTGGCGCTTGTGCACCCACACACTTGCTGGGGAAGGATGTGAGCGTGTTCGCCTGCTGGCACTAGGACCTGGCAAGCACATGCACTCGTAAGGGGGTGGGTGCAGACGGGTGGGCGGCGCTAGGACCCAGGCGGCCTAGGGGCATTTAAATAGGAGATCCGGCCCTGGCAGCCGTGCGAACCCCTGGTGAGCCATGTCACTAGTGTGTACTGTCATATCAGAGCTGCAGAGAGCTCTTTACAGATCAGACGCTGTACTGAGGCAGCCTTGTACTGCAGATGCTCTTCAGGATTCCCAGGCCCAACTGGATACTCCTTGATAGACTGTTGACCATTTACTTTTACTACAAATGACCAATTCCCTTTGCTAATTCCTGATTAGTATTATTAAACCATCTCTGTCTCTTATGCAAACAAGATTTAGTCATCAGTAGATTTTACTCTGCACGCATTGTCTTTGGGAAGCGCTCTTCCACTCATTTGGTTTTAGTTTGCATTTATTGTATATAAATATGATCTCTAAATATATTTATCCAATGTAGAACCCTACCATTTTCAGTATCTTAGCATTATCTTACCCAACA
>CM044432.1:147233302-147247382 GCA_024363595.1 Xenopus borealis | reverse complement strand
ATGCATTTTATTAGTGATAAGACCAGAAAAATGTATTCTGAGTTGGTTCAGGTTTCTTACCTCTAGCTGTAGAGAATCAATCTTTTCATCCTGGCAGGTGTCCCCTTCACATTAATACTGAACTATTTTGCCATCTGTTTTGCTTGCAACCAATCGATGGACATAATTATCTGGAGTTAAAAGCATACAGAATTTTTTCACAACTAGAGCATTACATAGGTTAAAGCTAAATTTAAAAAAAAAATACAGTTATGGAATCCGTTATCCAGAAATCCATTAGCCAGAAATCTCTGAATTACAGAAAGGCCATCTCCCATAGACTATTTTATCAAAAGGATCCAAATTTTTCAAAATGATTACCTTTTTCTCTGTAACAACAAAATAGCACCTTATACGTTATCCAAACTGATATATAATTGATCCTTATTGGAAGCAAAGCCAGCCTATTGGGTTTATTTAATGCTCACTTGATTTTCTAATAGATTTAAGATGTGAAGATCCAAATTACTGAAAGATCTGTTATCTGGAAAACTCCAGGACATGAGCATTCTAGATAAGAGGTCCCATACCTGTACCGTAATGGCAAAATTTCATGCAGTGTTGCCTTGTCGAAGCCATAAGGGAACTCAAGGGGTCCTGTATCCAACTGACCTTTGTACAGCAGCCTCAAATATTGAAATTAATAGTGTCCAATAGGCTATTGAACATCTATATTTGCAAGCACTCAATAATGAAATATAAAAGTGGTGGAAAGTGGAGGTCCGCAGGCATGAAACCCCTCTGTCTGAAATCAATAACTGCAGGTACCCCTGTAGTTGTTGATCTGAACCCTAGAGTTACAGGTCAGGAGGTGTCAGTAACTGCAGGGTTCCTCTGTGTCAATACATGCAGCAGAGCTTCATTCAGTACAGAAGGCAGGAAAGACTGAGCAGCACAAAGCAAAGAGTGCAAAGCATGCAGTTTGATGCAAGTACCTTTTATGAAAGGGTTTTTATATGCAACTGTCTGGGAGAAATGTGCAGGCCCACAACTTATTATTATTATTATTATTATTAATAACATGCATTTATAGTAAATGTGTTTATACAACTAAAATCACATGAATTGTATAAATAGAACATATGGAGTTACAAACATCACAATCAATACAGGTACAAGTTGAGGAAGGCCCTATGCAGAAAGAGCTTACACTCTAAATCAGTGGTCCTCAAACATGGCCCTCCAGCTGTTAAGGAACTACAAGTCCCACAATGCATTTGCCTGACTGCGGCTGTCAGACTCCATCATTGCATTGTGGGACTTGTAGTTCCTTAACAGCTGGAGGGCCAAGTTTGAGAACCACTGCTCTAAATGGATGGGAACAATACACACGGTGTGGGAGTGGGCAAGATCGAATTAAGTGGGTGGGAAATGTGGTACTGTATTTAGAGTTTCTGTTATCTGCTGTGTATCCTTTGCCTTTTCAGGGATGATTGTATATTAATTAGAAGTGCTAACTGTCCTCATTTCTGAGATGCCATGTACCAGTAATTAATTACTAATCAGCTTCAGACTTGACAATTTACAACATTTATACCCTACTTCTGTAATTACATTTTAGTTATCCTCCAAAAAGGGAGCACAATTAGCTTAGAAGGATGTCTATTAACTTTAAATAAATTAAGTGGTGATGAAATTCAAGGACAACTTTTTATTGTAATTAATGGAAACTGTGCAAATATGAATCTTGGTATATTGCCTAAATAAGAAACACCCCATGTCTCACATACATATGGCAATTCCCTTTGACAGTGTTGGTATACAGTTAGCCGAAGCAGTGAAAAAACATTGCACATATTTGCAAGAAAAGTGGATCTATTATTGATATGGATTAATAAAGCACAGCTAAATTTATTAGACAAAAGGAGTAAAATGAAACCTAATAGGATGGGAAGGCGAAGTGTTTCCCTTGACCTATGCAAGGCAGATTTCTTCTTACTTTGTTTTTTACAGATGCATGATACCATGTACTATTTCTACTGAAGGATTTCCACTGAAAAGTGATCTGTTCTGGTAGTTGTTTAGAGGGTGAATCAGGAACTACCATTGCACAGGTACCCTTGTTCATCCAAACTGGTATTATAAGTATTTGCCAATGATGCGTCCATTTTCTCAGTAGAACTCTCCTTCACATCTAACAAAGACAACAGTTAGGGGCAAATTTACTATTATTCCCCATAATTAGCTTAACCAAATTCGCAATTCGATAAGTATTCAACTATCGAATGCTTATCGAATTGTTTTAGGCTATCATTTTGCTCAATATCCGATTTCTCGATGAATTCGTACGATCGGATACCGATCGTTCGATTTCAAAAAAATTCCAAAAAATTTGTACGAGTCGAACGACCGAACACTCCGATCGTACAAATTGTATTCGAACAAGATTAAAGGTGGCCATACACGGGCAGATAAAAGCTGCCGACAGACTGTGTGGGCAGCTTATCTGCCCGTGTGGGGGGCCCTCCGACGGGCTTTCCCGATCGATATCTGGCCGAAAGTCGGCCAGATGTTGATTGGGCAGGATTAAAAATCCAGTCGGATCGCGGCCGCATCTGTTCGTTGATGCGGTCCCGCGATCCGACCGCCCATACTGATCCGAACGTTGGGCCCTAGGGCCCACGATCGGATCAGCCCGATATCGCCCACCTCAAGGTGGGCATATCGGGGAGAGATCCGCTCGTTTGGCAACATCGCCAAACGAGCAGATCTCTTCGTGTATGGCCACCTTTAGTCTCTGAAGCCTATGGGGGAGCTTCCCATAGGCTTCTATTACAATTCGGTAGGTTCAATCTGGCGAAGTAGGCAGTCGAATAAATTTACATTTTTTTGATTCCTTCGACCATCGAATGATCGAATATATGATCATTTGATCTATTCGATCTATTCAATATTCGATGATCGAAGAGGACAAATTTCACTTTACGATTTCACGAAAAATTCATACGATCATTGTTCGATCGAACTTCGATCATTTCACGTGAAATTCGTAAATCAGCCCCTTAATTTATCCAATGACTCTGAAATAGGTTTTCTTGTACAAACCATGTTTTATGTATATATGCATGTATGAACATTTGTGAAATTTGTAACCAATCTTCGTGGCGTTTGAGATAACTAGGGGACAGTAAATTCTCTTACCAAACTTGCATCCAGATAATCACAGACAAGCACTGATCACAGCCAGATCAGAGCTGAGGATAAGCTAAGAAACAAAAAATCAGACAGGCTCAAAATGATGAAATTGGGAAATATGCAGTAAGTTGAAGTTCAAAACTAACCTGAGCTGGGACCTAGAGTCTCTATAATCATGTCCGTCATTTCTCTCCTTCCAATGTATTGGTGCGGAATTCCAGTTTTATCTACTGGTAACTTCCCTTCCAAGCAAGCTGCTGCATTATGCATTTGCTTTGATTTCTTCATCAGACATATTGTTGGCTGGAAAGGAATATTAACAATAATGTGCTTTTATTTCCAGAAACTAGAAAGGTACAGTGAAGATTAGTGAGCATTAAATATTAACTATGTGAATTAGCACCAGAACATGCTGGCAGATTATATAATTATAAAATATTTCTGCAAAATATAAATAAAAGGAAGATTACAGGAGTGCTGTGCTCTAACTGTACTAAAACTGTACTAGAATTTTTAAGGAGGCAGTGTTTTTTTTTTATCATGCAAATATATACTGAACTAATAAATGATGACAAAGCATGTATAACAATGTAAGGCAAAAAGACATTGCATTTTTATTCATTCACAGAACAGAGTCATTTGAATAAAATACAAGTATGGGATCAGTTATCCGTAAACTGTTATCCAGAAAGCCCCAAGTTACAGTCAAAAGAAAGCTATCGTCTGGCCTAGATTACATTGCTGTTAATTGATTAGCAAGGACATTTTTTTCAAAGGAAAAGTTGCATTCGCCTATAAAGGAGGCAATGCTTTATTATATAAGCTATTCAACAGGTTTCCAGGAAGGGTCTTAATCAGTGCCGGGCCAAGTCGGCCAGGCGCCCAAGGCAACCCGGCCGACTACATCGCCTCTTCCTGATTCGCACGTGCACAAAGGCATGCGTGCGCATGTGCAGACAAGTGCACAAGTGGTGTGCACACAAGTGGTGCGCGCAAAAACGGAGCGTTTGTGTGTTCGCATGCGCAGAAGAGCACAACATCCAGGAAATGGGGATTGCTGTGGGGAAATGAAGGTCTGAATTAGGGGCAAGGCGTACGAAGAGGCACGGCCTGGCGCCCCTCCACCTTTGCGCCCTAGGCACGTGCCTCTTCTGCCTACCCCTAGTTCCGGCCCTGGTCTTAATGATGTACAAACATGGTATAGGTGCCAACAAAATACTTGAATAAAAGAAAACATATTTCAATCTGTTGTAAGATATAAGGATATTATAAATCACTGAGGAGCTCTGTGACCATATAATGAGACAAGGCCAAAGGATGAGTGTATTTATACTGGTCATGAAGCCCAACATGACATTGAATATAATTTTTTACTAGGGATGCACCGAATCCACTATTTTGAATTCGGCCGAACCCCCAAAACCTTCAGCCTTTTCATAAGCCCCTGGTGCATAATCTCCTCCAGTGTTTTAACGGAAAGACAAAATAATGTTCTGTTGCCCTGCACTGGTAAAACTGATGTATTTGGGGAGATTAGTCGCCCCGAAGAAGAGGAGATTTGTCGCTGGGCGACTAATCTCTCCGAATCTGACCATCTTTCTCTGCCCTTGTTGTAAAAAATTTGGATATTAGATTTCAATGACCATATAAAAGCCCAAGGCTGAAGGCAAGAGTACTTTTATAAAGGTCATTAATCTCCAAGGTGAATTCTAATATCCTCATATTCTACAACAGGGAGTCATGCATTTATTACAATGCACACGTTTAGGGCTAGTCCACATGGGGAGATTCAGGGAGATTAGTCGCCTCACGAGGCAATTTTCAGCAACTTGCAGCGCCGCGTGTGAATAGGCGCAGGCGACTTTACATTCTAGTGGGCGCGACTAATCTCCCTGTATCTTCCCATGTGGGAAAGACTGTGTGAACAACTGGTTCCAGAGTGCCTGCGCAACTGCATTACGGTTTGGATCCACTCCCTAAGCTGAAGGTTCTGGGTGGTGCAACTGAACCTCCTCCTATACTTGGTGAGTTAACCTTTGTGAACAAGGGAAATTTGTGCTCACCACTAATTTTTAAAACTGAACTACTGAACTACTGCTCCCTCCTTCCTCTCATTACATGCCCCACAGTTTGGGAAACATTGCTTTCGAGTGATTGGACTCAGAGTATTCCACTCCCTCTTTTAGGGAGGAGGCAGAAGCAGGGGTGATTAGGTTGATCGGGAGCTTAGTTGTTGCTTTGAGCTTTTACAGCAGAAGTGCAGAGTTTTCTACTGAGTGAGTGCGCCATGCTCCAGGCAGCCTTTAGGAGCCTCTATGGCAGGGTTTCTCGCGTGCCGCTGGGGGTCTGGCTCTGCAGATATTCTGTTGCCATACCAACCCCCAACCCCAAGCCGGATGTGCACTTCAACCAGGTGAGAGAGGCGACAGCCTTGCATGTAGGAGCTTCTTGGACTGTGCTATCTCCCTTCATATAAGGGGGGTGCAGATCCCTCAAGTGGGTGCGTTTAAATATGAGGAGGTTGAGTAAACTGTGTGCCTGTGGCTTTATGGTGGAATGACTAGTAGAGTCCTAATATGCACCAGGGAGTATAAGGAGGTAGACGAGCCGGCGTGTGTCAGGCTGGGTATTTAATTACACAAGTCTGTTTCGAGAGTATAAGTGCAACAATGTAGCCACTACTATACAGAACAAGGCATTCTAAAGGCATCAATAAATCCTGCGCTGTTGCTTTCAGGCAGGATCCTTTAACAACAGGCACATGATTTTAGTATGACATTAGCAACTTCTGAATTCTGTTAAAGGGGAACTGCACAGAAACATAACTTAGGCTTTAAATCAGTTAAAAAATATGCAGACTTTTTTCTTTATTTTTAATGGCTTGGAACAGTTCCCTAAGCCTAGCCCCCTGCTCTCCTGCTGATCGTTCTGACAAGTTTGCTGAGCTGGATGACTAGTTACTTTGTATCAGCAGCCATCTGTCCTCAGCCTGCATCCTGCGAACCCCACAATTCCCTGCACATGTGATTTTAATAAGAAAAGGAACATCACAGTGCAATGCATTGTGGGTTATGTAGTTCCTGCATGCTGTCTGTAAGCACACCTCTCAACTGTCCCGTTTTGAGCAGGACAGTCCCGCTTTTGACTAGGGCTGGATTTACAGAGTGGGCGCCCCTAGGCCCACTACCATTCGTCGCCCCCAAACTCAGCCCTTTATTTGCACATTTTCATCATCAAGACCAGAGCAGTGGGGATTGGCACATGGGAAATGTAAAAAAAACTATTGTATCTCCTGTGTATCCCCAGTGTTTCTGAACCAATGTGGGTGTGGCTTGGCAGCATGCCGCCCCCTAAATCCTGCCGCCCTAGGCCCGGGCCTAGGTGGCCTTTCCACAAATCCGGGCCTGCTTTAGACAGCTCAACCTGCACTCCTGCGTTTGTATTGTAAAGTCCTGATTTTTCTGCAGTGAACTGGAAAGTCCCTGTTTCTCTGCACTGAACAGCTAAAAAAGATACAATGTTTCTAACTTAATTGGCAAAGAGCCAAGAATAGATAGATACATTTGTAACAGTTTTGTCTATTGGGAGAAGTTACAGCTTAAAGGGCAATTCACCGTCATTAGAAAAACTGTAATAAAACATAAAAACTATAGAAACGTGTTCAAACGTTAATAACCTGTAAAATTTTGTAAAATTAAATGCCCACTAAATACTGACTTTCTATGGCACCTTATAGCAGCCCATCTGGCATTTGCCCTAACCCACAGATTGCCAGTCCGGGCCTGTCCAAGAGGGTAAGAATGCGAGTTCAGGTTGCGGGTCAGGTTTAACAAATTGGTTCCAATCAGGACTCTAACACCTGTGTTTAGTCCCTCCTTCCCTGCCAGGTTTTGAAATGATGCAGAAAGAGAAGAGCTGTTAAATAGCTGGATTTCAGCATAGAAAATGGCATTTATTCATACTTTTTTGAAGATAACTGTGATCGGTATATTAGGAGTTTCTGTGTTATGAGGGCCTCTTTATCAAATTTTGGTTTGTAAGCCGGAGTTCCCCTTTAACTTTATTAATCTTTAATAGTCATTCTTAATTTTATAATAATATATTGATCCTCTTACTCCACCTTTACAAATTTACTGCATATTCTGTAGGGAATTTTCTGGCTGTTTCCACTCAAATATCCACAAAAACAGAAAAAATGTATGCTTTAACAAACTGAAAGATTGGATTGAGAAAGTTATAGTATGGTCTATTTATCTTGCATCAGAAGAATAATAAATATATTTATAAGTGCAATCAATTATTGTAGCACTGTCTGCAGAGGGCTGGACCAAAATATAGCTTTCTATTGTTATAGGTTCGTAACAGACTTCCCTTAAAGGAACAGTTCAGGGTAAAATCAAAAACTGGGTAAATAGGCTGAGCAAAATAAAATATGTTTCTAATATAGTTAGGGTCTTCTGGGAAGTGCATTGTTGAGCACATTTCCACCCAAACACTTACACTTCACTTCTGATTAAAAAGGAGCTGTGATAGGTGCTCACAGGCTTTTTTTCTTGCCAGTGGAGAGTCTGCTACATGTAGGGTTGCCCCCCCCCCCCCGGTCCTTCCTATATATTTATCTTTTTTCCTATTAATAACATTGGGATCAACCATCAAAAATACTGGCCAGCCTGTTAAAATACCAACCAGGTGGCAACCCTAGCTACATATAAGATTATACTTTGTTCTAATGCTGCTTTCTGTCCAGTAAAGTCACCTTTTTGATGCACTGCTGGCTATGCTACTGATCCAAGCCCAGGTGTCCTTCCCTAACTGTTCTCCTGATCATCTACTAGCAGTTTACTGCAACCTTTAGGGTATAGACGCACTCATTTATTTTCAATGGGGCTGTACTCACACGAACACATGTAGGCGCCAAACGCAGGAAAAATGCAGCATGTTGCATCTGAACCTGCATTTGGCGCCTACATGCGTTTGTGTGAGTACAGCCCCATTGAAAATAATTGAGTGCGTCTATACCTGTGCTCCCCTGCGGCTGAACGCAGCAAAACAGAACGCAGGGGAGCGCAGGTAAAAACGCCTGTGTGTAAGGGCCCTTACTCCACAACAATTTACTGTTGCAGAACATCATGATAAGCATCATCTGTAGTAACTCCTGACTTGTGTAGACATTAGATTGCCCCTATATAATGATGTTCCTGACTAGTATGGAAAGGATTTTAGTCCAATGCTAATGGTACCACAGGATCTCATGCCAAGTCATACTCTGATCATCACAAGGCAGAACGGATTTATTGCCATGTGACCGTTGCTATCTCGTTTTACTTTACAAGTTGTTTCATTTTAAAAATAATTCTGATTTCATAAATTGCATGATGTGCTTAGGGCTAATGGCACATGAGGGACAATACTACTTGGCTTGGTTGCCAGCCAGAACACCAGGAGGACATGTTGTTGCTGCTACTACTACTCAAACTCGCTCCCCCCCCCCGCTGGATTCCCCACACGCCTGCACCCAATACACCTACACCCTATACACATACTGTATGTCTGCTGCTACCCCCTAGATTCTGCCACACTACCTCTGTGATCCCATAGAAAACTGCAGTGGTCAAAGCTCTGTCTGCCTTTTCATAAAATGAATGCACAATGCTCTACTTATAAAATACATTGCAATAACTAAAGGCCAACATTTGTCCAAGTGGTGGACTGTCTACTACATTACGCTATCTTTATGGGAAGTCATACGTAGAATAGTGGTGGTTAAAGCTCCCCATAGACCAGTTAATTAAAGGGATACTGTCATGGGAAAAAATGTTTTTTTCAAAATGCATCAGTTAATAGTGCTGCTCCAGCAGAATTCTGCACTGAAATCCATTTCTCAACAGTCACTCTTTGCTGCTGCACTGCAAGTTGGAGTGATATCCCCCCTCCCTTTCCCCCCCAGCAGCCTAACAACAAGATAACAGCTACATGGTAGATCTAAGAACAGCACTCAATAGTAAAATCCAGGTCCCACTGGGACACATTCAGTTACACTAGTAGTAGGAGAAACAGCCTGCCAGAAAGCCGTTCCATCATGAAGTGCTGGCTCTTTCTGAAAGCACATGACCAGGCAAAATGTCCTATCTCTGTGGGGCTGACTGCAATTAAGATTGTTCCCTGAAGCCTCCACCATACAATGAATTGCACTGATGTATCTAGTCTCTAATGTCACACTGCAATCTAAATCATATACAGTCAGATCAGATTTAAGATTGGAAAAGCACATAACATAAACCCAACATCTTAAATTGTTGTACATTATATTTTTCAGATGCCTCCCGTAGTAAGTAAATGCAGTGTGATTGGTCGTATTTTTAGTGTTGGACTAGTGTTGTAACACATTGTTAACCCTCTGAATCTTGGACAGGTAATGGGAAAATCCTTCTGTTTTTATTTTTGGTTATTCTGTAAAAAGATTATTTTTTCCCCTAGCTCTTTATCAACAATGAATGGCATGATGCTGTCAGCAAGAAGACCTTCCCCACCATCAACCCCTCTACAGGAGAGGTGATATGCCATGTTGCAGAAGGAGACAAAGTAAGTAGCATTATAACTGACTGGCAGGTCACATGCTTCACCATAGAGATATGATAAATAATACAGACAGCCTTAAAGGAGAATTCAACCATGCTGGTGCTAAACATTTAAATGTTGCTATGCCTGTAGCATGTGACCATGTGAATGGATTCCATAGTCTGCCTTTGCTTGTTATTCCCATTTGCTTACAACGTAAATTAGAATAAGGAAACCTTTGTGTTTATTTGCTTTGGGTCACTACACTAGTGTAAGCCTACACAAGTAAAACATGGGCTACTGGATATGTGTGTTGTTTAACTGCTTGAGCAGTTGTATCATATGAAAATTAAATTCTGTAGTTTTGGCAGTTATGGGCAGTTAGTGTAACAGGTGGGTTTTTTTTCTTAAAGAGATGCTGACACCTGAATTAAACTCTTTTTTACATCTATTATAATATTGGCTTTGAAAGCTACTTCTAACGTTGCCATAAAGTATTTGCATGATGCTTTTACATTACTCGTCTGATCCCCCATGTTCCTGTATGAGGGGGCTGCCATATTTGTGCACCCGGCATCTGTTATCATTAGAAACTGTAACTAACAGACTGAGATGGGACTGTTCGGTTGGCAGAGTCAGAGTGTCAGACAGTCAGGCTTAGACATTTCAGCAAAAAATTATCAACATGACCTATAAGTAACATTTAATGTACATTCATATGTTAAAATTAATTTTAGTGTCAGTATCACTTTAAGGACTTATTTTGTTTTATTCCTCTAAAAATTCAAGGTTTAAAATTTGCCAAGTAAAAGTCGTTGAGGTCCTATAGAAGTCAATGGGAGCTGAGCAACAAAAATTGCAACTTTTCCAACTTGTCACACAATAACTAAGACGTTTTTGTATTGTCAGGGCCGGATTTAAATAGCGGGCACCCCTAGGCCCGCTGATGTTTGTCGTCCCCGTCCACTCCATTTTATTTGTTCAAATTTTCATCATCGGGATGGAGCAATGGGAATTGGCACAGAGGAAATTGAAATTTCTGAACCAATATGGGTGTAGTTGGGCAGCATGCCGCCCCCTAAATTCCTCCCGCCCTAGGCCCGGGCCTAGGTGGCCTCTCCACAAATCTGGGCCTGTGTATTGTCACACAAAAGCCAGTGTCCAAAAACACATGATAACCTCTAAAACCATGAATCAAAGAAAGCTCTTCCAGTTGTAAAAGAGACCTCAGCCGTTGCCTTCTACATGAGTTTGGCTTTAGCTGGAGTATTTTTTGTCTTTTTTTCACATAATAAATCTTCCCTATAATGTTTATTTTCATGAAGATGTAGTGCTTTTTCACCTAGTGCTTTATCACGATAATAATTTCTGAAACCATATTTTAGCTATAACGTTCTTTTTTTAAAATCTTTTGGAGAAACACAAATGTCATGTAAAAGCCATAAGTAAAGCACACGAGAGTGGCAGGAACTTATTCATGGTATAGGCCCATACTACACATACTGCTTGCTAATTACAGCTCCTCGTTGAGAGAAACCTGATTAGTAGAAGTAGATTTCTTAGCCTTAGGTGGCTTGGTTATATCTTTTGATCCAATTGAGGATAATCCCATTTTTGTTGCAGTTGCCGGATGTTGTTGTGATGATTCTGTTAATGTTTTAAAAGAGGGGCTTGGATGATTTCTTGGACATGCATAAGATCCAAGGCTATTGTGATACAAAAATCTATAGTTAGTATAAGATATGGGTATATAAAGTTTATGTGAGTGTATGGAGGGGTCAGAGGAAGAGTGCGTATGGATGTTGGGAGTCAGTCTGTATGACAGCGCACTCTGAACCCCTTAGACAAATGGCTACTGAAGCCAGGGTTTCCAGGTTAAAAAGATATAAATTTTATTTAGACATTTGATATGCACACAAGTGTCCGAGGTCTGATGCATTTTGTGTCTACGCACTTCCTTAGAGACCTCCTTCTCATTCCAGTGCATGTAGCCTAAATCCCAAATTTCCTCTCCTAAAATTAACATATTAATTAAGAAACTAGTTTATACACAGTAGTTAAAAACAATTCATATCAATAATGTCAAGTTACAGTTCATCAATATTGCTTTAAATTTTATGGAATTCATTTGCTCATAATTAATTAGTTATAAAAGCGTAAAATTGATTTTGTTTTCAGTTAACACTTATTTGAGAGGTAAGGGATCCCTCCCCCCTCCCCCTAATGCATAAGTTTGGAACCACTTGTGTTCGGGAAAGAAGTATCCACTTACATATGTTAAGTATCCATTTAATCTATTTGTTATACACTTCATGGTATCCATCACTTCCATCATACAATGTTACTAAATAATACTTAAGCAAAAGAAAAAAAAAACACACCAGTTTGTTTTTAAAGGTATAAATTAGGGCTTAAATAAATGTATGGATGTTGGGTTTCATTTGGAGGGGTTGAACTTGATGGACTTTGGTCTTTTTTGAACCTGATCTAACTATGATGTGAAGTGTATGTTGGCTACTGTAAAGAACCAGAGAACGTCATAATAGCAAGCATATTTATTTTTCCTTTCATCTATTATAGAAATGAGCTTTATGCATGCATTTCCACCAGGCTCTGATGGTTATTCTGCACATGATAAAATCTTTGTTATTGTGTTAATTCATGTGATTATAACCGTCCATGCTTAGAATCATAGCTGCTGACGTACAATATAAACATTCATTACATATGCTTTATAGCACAATTTCCTATATTGATAAAGCAGATGTAAGTTTGCTTGTTGCACTGTGATTATTACTTAGTTCATACCCAAGAGTTTATAGTAATCAAACAATATGCTGTTGCGCTACATCCTATACTGATATGGTTGGTTATTGTATTGGAGTTAATCGTTAACGTTCTGTTGCAGGCTGATGTGGACAAAGCAGTTAAAGCGGCACGCGAGGCATTCAGATTGGGATCCCCATGGAGGAGAATGGATGCATCTCAAAGGGGTGTTCTGCTAAACCGACTGGCAGATCTTATTGAAAGAGACAGAACTATATTGGCAGTAAGTGGAACCAAAAAAATAGGAAGTTATATCTGTAAGTATGAGATATACTTGGTAAAACATCAAATATAAGATGTACAGTTATCTTCACATTTATGTACAAAGTTGGTATTCTAAATTAAAATTAAATACAACTGTACTACACCTTTAATTTGTTGAGTCTCATTTGCTCTCAGACTAGGAACACTAACATTAAAAAATTAAAGTAATGGAAATCTAATGTGCTGTTTCCCTGCATTGGTAAGACTGATGTAGTTGCTTCAGAAACACTACTATAGTTTATATATACAAGCTACTGTATAGCCTTTGAGGCAGCCATTCAAGCACAGGATAGGTAGTATATACTGTAAGCTCTATAGTATACAGGGCCGTTCCAAGGGTTAGACAGAGTAGGGCCTAGGTGCCTAGGGCGCAAAGCTGGGGGGCGCCAGGCACGTGCCTGCTCTGTCGCCTACCCCATGTACAGTCACATCTCTCCCCATGCATATGAGCTTCTGTGCATGTGCGCATGGGTATTCGCCCATTCTCATTCTAAGCTGGTGCACCAGGTTGCCTAGGGCGCCTGTCGTGTCTGGCCCGGCTCTGGTAGTATACTATGGTATTTTAAAGAGCTTATCTGATATCTGCTATATAATCTGTGCCAGTGTAGAACAACATTACTTTATATTTTACTTTAAACAACTTTCATTTTTGTGATGATACTGTTCCTTTTAAAGCATACAACCTGCACGGAGTGTGTTGCATACCAGCAGCATTCACAAATCCGTGTATAAGTGAAACACTGGCCAGTTCTATTTTATTATATAGAAGCTTATGGGCATGATTAAATCACTTCCATTCCCTTCTGGGTATTAATCTCTATAGTAGTGCCTTCACTCTATGGGCCTGAGTATTGGCACAAATCGTTTTACACGCACGCACGCATGCACGCACACACACACACACACCTTGAGTAATGAAACAAACAGTGAACGGTTTACAACTTCTATTACATCGCTCTAGGTCTGCTATATGATGGCAACCAATGAAATGTTTGCTTTGAAACAGATAACCACTAATTACTGCTTGGCCAACTTGTTGATATGGGTTTCTAGACCTGTCCCTAATATTGTGACTGTTAGTACATTATCCCTTTAGTGTTTTGGAAAGGTGTTCAGAATTTCATTTCTGGAGCATGAAACCGTGACATTACTAAGAACCAGATTTAAAGGGATACTGTCATGGGAAAACATGTTTTTTTCGCATCAATTAATAGTGCTGCTCCAGTAGACTTCTGCACTGAAATCCATTTCTCAAAAG
>CM044432.1:147165229-147177674 GCA_024363595.1 Xenopus borealis | reverse complement strand
GCGCAACTTCGCCTGGCGTAAGGGTGCGAAGTTGCGCAAGTCTATCTACTTCGCTAGAAGTTACGAAATGACATCACGTTGGCGAATTAGCACTAGCATTAGACGCTTCGCGCTTTAGTGAATTTGGGCCTTGGTATCTTGACCTTGTACCATTCCCATATTAGCTGGTCTGAATCTGCCACCAATTGAGATAAACTAATGGTGTGTTTGGGTTGGGGGCAGATTGTCACCCTTACCATATTGTATGGCAACTAAATATTAATATCTGCAGCATCTTTGCATCAAAACACACCTATTTGTTTTACTTAACATTAATCCTTCCGAGACACAGGCTGTTATTTTCTCTTCAAAAGGCAACACTAGATAATTATATTGCTTTTATTATATGCTAATAATAACTTCACTATGTATGTGTATGGTTTCTTCTGTACAATTAGCTGTCCTGTCTGTGCAGAACAGGTCACACACAAGATATTTGATCCAGTTTTATGAGGTTTGTAATGCATCCTGGTGCTAGTCTGGCCAACAAAGTTCCATTTGGCTGAAGATGCCACAGAAATGAGCACTGATGGCACCAGACAAAGTAGAGAAGAAGTGTATGGAGTGCAATGATATAGCTGGGTACAGTGGTAGTGGTGTAATTACTGGTGGAGTTATCACACCTGAGCCCCATTGAGGCCAGCTAAATCCATCATAAAGAAAGTGCAGGAGGCAGGGCTAGTATCCAGAGGGCATCAGGCACAAGTCTAACGGGGAGGGTCAAGCTTGCACAACCTGCAACTGGGTCCGCCACAGCTAGTCAGCTAGCTCATTTTAGCTTCTCTTTGGTCTGTGTTTGCTACTAATTCTGCCAGACAGGGGGTAATCATGTGACAGAAACCACAGTTGCTGAGGGTGCAGATTGCCTTGGATACCAAAGTTCTTGGCCTTGCTCTTTCTTACAGAAATATGACCTGACTGTCCTAACATGTGTGCATTACTCTCTGGTCTGTATGTGCTGGCAACATAATCATATCATGGTCTCCTATGGGATTATGATAAGGCAACTCTATAAGGGAGTAACTAAAGATTTTAGACTTGCAAACTTTGCCAGTATAGGGCATCGCTGAACAAACACAGAAGAAAATGGGATGTCTATAACATGCTGCTTAAATTCTGCATAATAAATACATGTCAGTCTATTCCCCTTGTAAGCAAGGATTGATATGTTGGTGTTGAGGTGAGTAAGAATACCACTCAATGCATTCAAGTTAGCGGGGACAGCTTAAACATTTATTAGGTACAAGGAGGCCAATGAATCATGCAAAAAAGGTAAAACTGAGATGGGAAAAAGGTATTGTATAAGAAGTAAAAAGAATAAAAAAAATTTTTCAAAATATGCAAATTGTAAAAATATCAAGCAGGAGGGGGGGCAGTTGGTACAGAGAAAAAAAACAGAGATTCTGAACTGTTATTTTGCATTTGTCCACAACTGTGAAACCAGCTAAAGAAGGTGTCATTCTCCATACTCCCAATTCTATATATACAACTAGAAATGGTTCACACAAGAGGAAAGTCAAAAGAGACTATGACTAGGGTTGCCACCTTTTCTTGAAAAAATTACCGGCCTTCCTATATATTTTTTTTTTTCCTATTAATAACATTGGGATCAACCATCAAAAATACCGGCCAGGCCGGTAAAATACCGGCCAGGTGGCAACCCTAACTATGACATGTAAACATAGACAAAGGTCCGAACTGGATGGTATTTATCCCAGGGTAGTAAACAAGTTTAACTCTGTGATTTTGACATTTGACAATCCTCTTTACTTAATTTTTCAGGATTCACATGGTGCAGAGAGACTGGTGAATTGCTAATGTGGTGCCGCCTTTCAAAAGGGGATCTCGTTTTCAGCCTCAAAACTATAGGCCAGTTAGTTTCTTAGTTCATAGTTGGTGGTATGAAAGCTTTTTGAAGGGGGTATTAAGGGTTAAGATACTTGAATTCACTGGAAACCGTAATACTATGAGTTTGTGCCAGCATGGTTTTATGCATAACACATCTTGCCAGACTAATTTAATTTTCTTTTATGAGGATGTGAGCAGGAACCTTGACTCTGGGATGGCAGTGAGTGTAATCTATTGGACTTTGCTAAAGCATTTGATACAGTGCCACACAAAAGGTCAATAGTTAAATTAAAGTGATACTGACACTAACAAATTAATTTTAACATATGAATGTACAATAAATGTTACCTATAGGTCATGTTGACACACTGACACTCTGACTTTGCCAACCTGACTGTCCCATCTCAGCCTGTTAGTTACAGTTTCTAATGCTAACGGACCCCCTCATACAGGAACATGGGGGATTAAAAATGTAAAAAATGTAAAAGCATCATGCAAATACTTTATGAAAAAGTTATAAGTACCTTTCAAAGCCAATATTATAATAGATGTAAAAAAGAGTTTTATTTCAGGGGTCAGTATCTCTAAGGAATATTGGCCTGGAACATAGTATTTGTACCTGGACAGAGAGTTGGCTGAGAGATAGACTACAAAGAGTGGTGGTAAATGGAAAATGTTTTAATTGGACCAATGTTGTTAGTGGAGTACCACAGGGGTCTGTCCTTGCCCCTTTTTTAATTGTTTATTAATGAGCTGGAGGTGGGCATTGAAACTACGGTTTCTATATTTGCTGATGATACAAAATTGTGCAGAAATATAATAATTCTATGCAGGATGCTGCCACTTTGCAGAGTGATTTGACTACACTGGAAAACTGAGCCGCAAACGAAAATGAGGTTCAATGCCGTTAAATGCAAGGTTATGCACTTTGACATAAATAATATAAATGCTAGTTATACACTAAATAGCAAATAGCACTTCACTTCCACTTCCACTTCAGTGTGAAGTAAGACTATTGCCAGAAGTCTTTTATGACCAGCCGTCATTTTAAAGTGATACTGACACTAAAAAATGAATTTTAACATATGAATATACATTAATTGTTACCTATAGGTCATGTTGATCATTTTTTGCTGAGAGGTTTGTTTTTGTATATAACTGTTAGTTGAAATTTCTAAGCCTGACTGTCTGACACCCTGACACTCTTACTTTGCCAACCTAACAGTCCCATCTCAGTCTGTTAGTTACAGTTTGTAATGATAACAGATGCCGGGTGCACAAATATGGCAGCCCCCTCATACAGGAACATGGGGGATCAGACAGGTAATGTAAAAGCATCATGCAAACACCTTATGGCAAAGTTAGAAGTATATTTCAAAGCCAGTTATTATAATAGAGGTAAAAAAGAGTTTGACTTCAGGTGTCAGAATCTCTTTAATACCACTACCAAAAATCAATATTTTAACAACAAATCAATAGCACTGCTCAATCTTCCATCAATTAATAATCTGTCTGCCAAATTATATAAGCAAAGACATATCTGCAAAAAAATACATGACAGACTTCAATTTAACAGCAATGAATATCTGGCAGTACTTCACTTGCCCCAGTCAAAATAAATAAACCCATGTTTACAAAGCCTTAGATTATTCTTATGTTGCTATGGGATACTTGGTAGTACAGAGTTCAAAACCCTAATTTGGTGATGTTTAATTTAGTCTCTATTGCTGCTTCCCTATATTTAAAATGAACAATTCTTGTAATCAGTTGACTTCCAAAAGTTTGCTCACTGGGTATGCATGATACTTTATTAAATACAGGCATGATTGATCATTGTAGTCTATGTAATCTGTTTGATGCTACAAGGGTTTTAAATACAGCCTCATCATCAGACTTGGGGGCCCAGGGTCTCACCGTTCCTGCAGCCTCAGGGGCCCAACCCCCAGCCGTAAAGTGCAATCTGATAAGTCCCCCCCACTGAAGCGCAAACAGGGTCAGGGAGGGAGGTAGGAAAAGAGAGAGTGCAGGGTGTGGGTCTGGGCCGGCAGGGCCCAAAAGAGCAGGGGCCAGTCCGACCCTGTACAGCTTTGTAAAACACTTAGAGGCAGATTTACTAAGGGTCGAATGCCAAAAAAATTCGAAATTCGATCAGGGAATAGTGGGGAATAGTGGGGAATTAAAAAAATTCGAATTCAAATTTTTTTAGCACAATTCGATCGACTTTTCGAACAATTTTTATATGATCGATCGAATTTTTCTAATTTGATCTTAGGGAATGATCCCCATTTCGGTAGGTTTAATCTGACGAAGTAGGTGATCGAATTTAAATTTAAAGGGGAAGTATTCGACCATCGAATTTTCGAATATTCGAATAAAATTAAATTCGAATATTCGAATAATTTGAATATTCGATGGTCGAATTTGGTCGAATTTGCCTCATTTGCCTCATTTGCATATTCAAACTTTGAATTCGAATCTTTTTGAAAATTCAATCGAATATTCAAATCCTTCATGTGAATACATGTGATTTTAGTAAATCTGCCCCTTAAGCTGGCCATAGACGCAACGACTTGGTCGTACGAATCGAGGATTCGTACGACTATCGTACGACTTTCGGATCGTGTGTGGAGTGCTCCGACATTTGTCGTGCCATGCTGATCGGTCGTTTGGTCGATCGGCCAGGTAAGAAAATTTTTGTCGGCTGGCGATAATATCTTTGCGTCTATTGCAGATCGTACGATTTTCAGTGGGAGACCGTCACTAGGTTTTTAATCGTACAACTTTCGTACGATCCTTGTCAGGGGCAGAACGTCAGCTATCTGTGCTTTTTACTACTTATAGTTGATCTGAAGGTTAGTGACAGGTCGGGAGCAGGTCGGGAGATGCAAAGATCCGATCGTGGAATCATCTTACGATCGGATCTTTGCGTCTATGGCCAGCTTTAGTGAGGGGCTGATTAAAAGAGATACATTGCAGAGCTGCGAATCTCCCTAATCTTGTAGACAGTAATGAATACTCTATGGTGCTAGTTTTACTTTGGTTAAAAATTTATATTTTTAAAATGGCCCCTTTATTGGAGTTCCCTGGAGTTCCTCCTGCTACTGCTCCTGTCCCTACCTACCTAATGGAGTGGAATAGACAATCCCAACATATAAGCAAAGATAGGCTTCAGTTCCCTGTCGGGTCAGCCAAGCTGCTGATTAGTTACTATTCTACAATGTGGTATGCTGCACACCCTGGAAGAGAAGACACCAGGAAGTGGCACACACTTCTTTTTACCCCTAGTTCTAGCCCTGATTGTCAGAGTTAGACACAACTAGAAACAGGGTGGGACTGGAGTAATGGGGGCCCACTGGCACTGCCACTGAGGGCTCTTCCAGGCAGTAACCGGGCCAGGGCCAGACTGGGCGGAAAAAGTAGCCCTGGCAAAAGTATCAAAGCAGCCCATGTATTCACGTGCATAACACTAGAACTAGTGTTTATTAATAGAGATTTTAAGAGTCCATTACCATATAATCCCCAGCAATAATATACACCCTATGTGCTGTAACTGACCCTTGCAGCAAATATCTCACCCTAGTTTCTATCACAATTGTTCTATTAAATGGATTAGTAGCCCTATACTTACATTATATTCTAAATTTTCCTTTATGTGCCCCCAGCTAGACCATGCACCCTAGCAGATAAGAGGACTTATGTGTGTCACAGGACCAAAATGTGGCATACTTGAAGAGAATAGGCTGTCTCATGCAATTGCTCATTTACATTTCTAAAGTGAGTGGCTCATTTACATATTAAAGACATACCTCATTAGCATTTAAAAAGCATTTAAAATTTGAAAGCAAGCGGCCCGTCGGGCATTTGCCCGAACCCACAGATTGCCACTGTGACCTGACTGGGGCCCCCTCCCAGCTTCCCTCTGTTCGCCTCCCTCTTCCCACTGGCGCACAACTGCCCTCGCGAGCACCGTTGAACCCTACACCTGTGCAGAGGCCTAGTAGAGAAAGTTTTTTCAAGGGGGCGCCTGAGCGGGGGAACATGGCTGGACCGGCTGGGGCCCATGACGGCCGGGGCTCACTGGGGTTTTCCCGGTGTCCCGCCAGCCCAGTCCGACACTGACTAGAAAAGTTAAGTCCAAGAAACATTATACAGAGTTCTTGTTCTTTCTTTTTAAGGGTTGGGTCCACAACAACACACCTTCTGAAAGATTTGTATTTGATGTTTCTGGGCCCCACAGCGAATACATTTTATGGCCCCCAAAATATCCAGAGGATGTTCTATTTTACCAATATATATATTGAAATTGCTTATTAATTAGAGCCTCATGGTGCCCCCTCATACCTTCTGGGGGCTCCTGCGTCTGCAGGGCCTGCTTCCTCTGTAGTTACGCCCCTGATTTGTATAGGTGTGACAAAGTTAAAGGGAACAGTAAATTGAACAAAAATACTCTCTGGTCTTTATTTTTAATAGTTTCTGATTGATTCTTTTTACTATGCTGCCTGTTTTTAAACACCCAAGCATTATTCCTGAACATATCAGATATCAGAAAGAACGAGTGTGCATCAAAGATGTCTGCTTCTGACTGGTTGTTACTCGCCTATTGGTTTGTTTGGTTGGAATGCAGGACCTTTATTGAAGTGAGGTTTTAAAATTGTATTTATTTAGCAATGTGATTGATTTTCATGCTTTTGTATATTTTGTGATAAAAAAGCATCAGTGGTTTTGGAAGAATATGCTTGAAAGATGGCAAACAGATATATACCCTACCTTAAGGAAGCTCACACGTATGACTGCTCACCTAAGTGGCTTGGAGAACAAAAGTCCTCAAGAGGCCTAAATCCTGGTGGTCAATCTTAAGATAGGGGTTGCGGACACGAAAATTATGTCACTACCACTACTACAGGAGAGGTGATCAAAATAATTCCTCTTCTTAATCAGAATTATTATTTAATATAGGGAAATACATTAACTTATAAAAGCAACCTTTTATGTTAAACAAACACACATAACGAAGACTCCCTGATGAGAATATCCTAATGCATATATAAATAAATATATAAATCAAGTTTAAAAATCATTCAAATTATTAGAAAAATATGACCTTAATAATTCAGTACAAATGAATAGAGAACTGTGCCAGTAACCAATGGAAAACTGTTAGGAGTTCTATTTTCATTCTGATAAAAATACCCTTAAATGAAATAAACACCTCCTTTAACCGCACTACAGGCTTTTTCTCGCTAAAGAATTCCCAAAACTGGATACAAATTTGCAGAAAATTTTATCAAATACACTGGAGTTAATTGCGGGTGAAATTACATTGCAGCAAAAGGGGTACTTCGCCTTAAAGTTTTAGAATGCCAACTCTAGCCAACTTTTCAATTATTTTAATTTTTTTGTTTTTTGAATGTTTTAATTATTTACCTTCTTTGTATGAATCTTTCCAGCTTTCAAATTGAGGTCACTGACCCAGCAGCCAAAAAACTATTGCTCTGTGTGGCCCAGGGGTCTGCAACCCGCAGCTCCGGAGCCTCATGCGGCTCTTCATCCTGCTTGCTGCGGCTCGGTCTTGCGGCTTTGCCTGTCACGTTGTCTATATAGCCCTCACACCTGCTTGCAGCTTCTTGAGTGTGCGACTGCCGTAAGCTAATTGTTAGGGCTGTATAGAGAAGTCGCAGGAGTGACAGGCAAGAGAAATATCATCCCAGCTCATCCCTGTACTTCCCTGGTACTAACGCTAGAATTCTTTTAAGAGCCGCCCTGGCATATTTGAGGATGCCACCGATCCCGTCTCGTTTTCTTACATCATCAGTGCCGACACCAGCCCTGATGTGAGAGAAGGCAGGAAATCGGGTAGAGGCTGGCAGGCAGTGAGGTAAGCGGTTGGACCCCATTAGGGTGTTAGTTAACTCTCTAGACCCCATCCCTCTCTACATTTGCTACCTGGCACCCGTGAAAGTGGAGATTATTTACTTGCTCCATCCAATAACCCACCGCAACGTTTCTTCCCCGCAGCTCCTTCCGCACCGCTTTCCAATTTGGTGTGCTCCTGCCTGGCCCGACGAGACACTGTCTCACTGCCTTCCATTGTTTCCCATGTGAAGTATGGCTAGAGCATAAGGAGAGCCTCGGAGCAGCTCTTACAGCATGGAGGTGGGATATGTGCAGCAGCATATCCCAAACTTTTAAAAGTTTATAAGATGTTTTTTGCGGCTCCAGACTATTTTTCTTTAGTGGAACAGGGGGGCAAAATGGCTCTTTTGATAGTAAAGGTTGCTTACCCCTGGTGTGGACATAACATTGTTATAATTGTTAATGTTTATTACTTTATGTTCAGGTTCTCTCTTATTCATAATCCAGTCCCTATCTCAAACTACTTCCTAGTAGCTAAGAGCCACTAAAATTTCAAACTGGATAGCTGCTGAGCAAAAAGTTAAATAATTAAAAACCCATAATAATAATGACACCTGTGTTTTTCTGTATTTTTTCCAGCATAGTTAAACTGTAAATTTCAGCACGTAACTGTACCAGGAAAAAAAGTTTGCTCATCGCTTACAGACAATTATTTTAAACAAATAGATATTACATTATGTAAATATGGTTCAATTAAAGAAGGCCATGCAATGTACAAAGTTGGATGCTTTTAAATACAAGGGTTTGTGCTATTTTTGGCATGTATGTATTTATGGAATACTTGTCCCTTGCCAACACTAGAAGGGAATCACATGCATCAGCCAAAAGAAACATGCCTCTTCCCTTTCATATTAAGTATCATGTAGTTGTTCCATTAGCCTGATTCACGTCAGATTAATGGTATTCATATGTATAGAAGCATTGATGCAGAGCATGCAGTCAGGGAGCATGTTCCATAGGGGCATAAGCAGCTGCAGCTGCTGAGAAAAGCCAAAAACTTATGTATCAAATTTCAACAGCTCATATAACAGAATTGTCATCAGGGCACAGGACTTATTGTTGATCTCTGAGTTCTGGTTTGTGGGTCAGAGAGAAGACAAGTTGAAGGAGTGGGAATCTGTGAAAATGCGGATGTGGCATATTGGGAGTCCCCAGTGACATCACTGCGCATGCCCAGAGGCCCTTCCACATAACTAAAGTCTAACTGGGCATACACACATCTGAGCTGAGGAAATGTAAACATCTAGGGAAATGCCCCTGTGTGATGGATGTCTGGTGGTGGCAGGTATGAGTTCACAAAGAATATGGAGTGCACGTAGGCAAGGTGGCAACCCTAGTGACAATTAATTACAGTAGAACCCCCATTTTAAGTCCCCTGATTTTATTAGTTTTCCCTCATTTTACATTTTAGTTTTGTGGTCCCACCTATATATTATGCATAATACATTTCCCTGATTTTACATTTTCCTGGATTTTACACCATTTTTTTCTGGTCCCCTGAAAAACGTAAAATGAGGGTTCTACTGTGTTTAAGCTTTGTTTTTCCTTTGGAGCCAAGTTCTACTTAGTTATAGAATCGACTGGCCAGGTGTCCAGTCCAGGTCAAGAGCCCATAATTTCTGGCAGCCCTGTTAGGTGACTACCGTATGGGAAAAAGTACTTGGTACCAGTGCCGGGCCAAGTGTACCTGGTGCCCCAGGCGCCACTGCACTCCCCCGCGCCCTCCCCTCCGTGTGCGCACGATGTGCGCTCTCCCCCTCCGGGCGCGCGCGGTGTGTGCTCTCCCCCTCTGTGCGCTGAGCACGCGCATGCGACTTTCGCACAGAGGGTAGGGGAGAGAGTGCCGGCGGGGGGGGGGTCAAGCGGGATGGGAGAGCAGCAATCCTGGGGTAGGCAGAAGACAGGCACCTGCCAAGCGCCCCCCTTTGGTTGCACCCTAGGCAGGTGCCTCTTCTGCCTACCCCTAGTTCCGGCCGTGCTTGGTACCTACTACAGCAGAACCAGGGGCAGCTCTATACCTGGCTTCTGCAATGCTGCCCCCCCCATTTACCTTTTCTCTATGGAAGGGGGCCAGGGGAGGGCTGCATTGCTAGAGCAGAGAATGCAATAGTGCTATCTGCGTTACAAGAGCCAAATATCCGGTTTAAACAATGGAAAATCAGATCATAAAGATCTTGATAACTTGTCCCACACTGCTGCCTGAAGACAGTTGTTCAACTTGCCTCATGGGATGGGAGCACTGCCTCCTGATTAGAACTCCCATTTATATTTTTTTAAGGAACCAGATGATGGTGGATAGGGTTGCCACCTGGCCAGTATTTTTGATGGTTGATCCCAATGTTATTAATAGGAAAAAAGCTAAATATATAGGAAGGCTGGTATTTTTTTCAACAAAAGGTGGCAACCCTATAGAGGTTAGGAAAATATAAAATCAGCAGGAAATACCAGAGACTGAGAGTCAAAGTATGGTATTTCAGGAACTAGGGTTGCCACCTGGCTGGTATTTTTGATGGGTGATCCCAATGTTATTAATAGGAAAAAAAGATAAATATATAGGAAGGCCGGTATTTTTTTTATCAAGAAAAGGTGGCAACCCTAAGCCCAATAGCTGAGGTAACTATAATCAAAGTCACTAAAGCTTTATTTTAGGCATATTGTTTTTTGTCAGACTCAAAGATAGTAAACTTTTACTCCGTTTTATGATGATAAAATCTTTTCAATTATAACAGCGACCACATATATGCTGCTCGCAGTCTCGCACGTCCCCTGTCACTGTTAAATTTTCATACGTAGAACAAATAGTCCCAGCTCGCTAAATCTGAACAAGCATCAGAAACGGCTGGCGCACTGAGACACAAAACGTAGGTTGAGCTTTGACTGTACGTGCTCTCGCCCGGGTCTTTAAAATGTACCAGAGCGGGTATAGATATTCATGCGCGGGCCGGTAGGGGAGGAGGTGGCGCCATTTTGTTAGGTTCTTGGGAGTCAGTAGCGGAAAGACTAACGAGGAGGGGGGATTAAAAAGCCACTGCGGCGCCACTATTACCGCCGGTTTCTCGTACACTAGGGCGTCTGTTTTTTGTTTGTGGCGACTTTTTACTAGGGTCTCCATTTAGACTTACGGAGCAATGGCAGATGTTGACAAACTGAACATCGACAGCATCATCCAGCGACTGTTAGAAGGTGAGGACCATACTGTGAAAGGCCAGGACTTGTGTGCATTACACTCCTTGTCACTTCAGTGGTGTGTGGCAGGCAGACTTGCGCTTTGTGTGTGTGTGAATGTTGTGTGTTGTGTATCGTCCTCACTGGACGCGCTTGTACTGGAGCCGCTTCCGGGGCCGTAGAGGCTTTTCTGCGCTGATATATAGAAAGGGAGATCTAGTCTTCCCATCCTTGGCTTGTAGACCTCTGCCCATAGGCTTCTCTTGCCACTGATTTATATTAAATTCGCAAAATCCATATAAATCCCGGGCTAGTATACCCACCATCTCTATACTGTCCACAGGAGGAAATCGCAGCGTTCCATTATAGGAGTCGAGTAGCTGCAGACTTGGCATTGAGCTGTGGTTTGTGCTCACCCATTGCTTATTCCGATTCCACCTTCATTACTTGTATCTATAGCCAATAACGTGAGGGCTAATGTTTGCACTTGCCACTGTGGCTAGTTATAACTGGGCTGCTGTCATAGCCGCTTTATTGCTGCATCATATAGGGCAGCTGAAAGGATAAAGTTGTGTTTGTTTAAGGGGATGCAAATGCAGAATAATATCCAATTGTATCCCACATCTCTAATATACTTTAATTAAAGAATGTCTACTGTTTGTATAATAAATCTGACTGTATGCAGTGTAATTCTCCCTTGGTTTTACTTGCTGTGACCGCAGCAGATTGAAAACTTCAGATGGTTCCTAATTGCTCTGCAGGGAAACCATCATACTTTAAAACTGAGGGGAGCCCCCTCCCCTTACTTCCCAGAACTTAGGTCCCTTACACACAGCATTTTTACCTGCGCTCCCCTGCGTTCCGTTTTTCTGCGTTCAGCCGCAGGGGAGCACAGGTATAGATGCACTCAATTATTTTCAATGGGGCTGTACTCACGGCAACGCATGTAGGCGCCGAACACAGGTTCAGACGCAACATGCTGCATTTTTCCTGCGTTCGGTGTCTACATGCGTTCGCGCGAGTACAGCCCCATTGAAAATAGACTGCGTCTATACCTGCGCTCCCCTGCGGCTGAACGCAGCAAAACAGAAGGCAGGGGAGCGCAGGTAAAAATGCCCGTGTGTAAGGGCCCTTAAGCAGTTCTGTTTGTTTCCCTGTAAAATAGCCATTGACTATGTAGAGATTTGTATCCACAGACCCAGTGCAATCTTTGTTATGTTTATTAATCAGTCTTGCTGTATCTGCTTCTATGGCAGGTTTTATTTGACTTGTGCTGTTTTGATAATTTGGAGATCCCTAAGCTTAACCTCCCAACTGACTCCCAGACCACACTTGGTCATGCAAAGATGTTTAACAAAGTTACCAGATGACAAATTTGAAAGAATAAATCATTAGTTTTATTAGGCTTGTGGTGCAGTAAGTTTTAGTATAAAAAATACATTTCTAGCAGCATTCTATTTAAAGGTATACTGTCATGGAA
>CM044432.1:147059929-147070804 GCA_024363595.1 Xenopus borealis | reverse complement strand
TGATCCTTTCTATTCAGTGCCTCTCCTGCCATTAGGCAAGGTGAAAACTGCCTCAGGTGAAAGGGTGCGGAAATTGTAATTATTTGTTTAGACAGAACCTTAGATTTTCTTGTGTTGAGTGTGACATGGCTCCTACCAGCAGGACCTATAAGCTAGCCTAGAAGTAGTGCACAGCTAATGCGTTTGTAATCCTGTGTGTATAACACTTAGATTAAATAGTGCTGTAAAAATACAGCTGTATTTTTTTTTTATTTGCATGACCTTCTCTTATCTGCTCAGCACAAAATTTACTTGCCAATCCTGATCACAATAATATGTTAAGCTGGCACTGCAGACAGGCAAATGTTTATTTCTGTAATAGTAGATATTTAGCCATTATAGTAACTATAAATGTGGGCCAAATTGCCTAGTAATTGCCTATATCTTTTGACAGGTTTCTTTAACCGCCATATCATTGTGCAGTTTGTTGAAGGAAGGGGTTTGTTCATTTCCATTTAAACAAATGAGCCAGTGTACAGTGGGAGAAAATAAAGGCTAGAGCTCAACCACTGGTTGATCCTGTTTTGCTCTAATCGGGGCTCAAAGGTACAACAAATCATTTCATGATCCGTAAATGTAGAGACAGGGAAGTGGATCCACATGAAAAGCATTTTTCCTCGTCTATAGCAGGGAAAATAAGTATTGAACACGTCAATGTTTTTCTCATTAAATATATTTCTGCAGGGGCGTAACACTGGGCCAGGGCCCGCACCCCCGCAGGGCCCCCCGGCAGTCTCACGCCTGGTGCAGCCAACTGGAATCGGCGCAGAAAATCAATTATGGTGGTTCCATTACTGTATTTCTGATGGGGCTACTGTCATGAAATGTACACAAGATTTTGGTTAGCAGCCCTAGTAACCCACACATAGAAGGAAAGCAAAACAAATAAATCCATAGATTGTAAAGTAAAATGGAGTGGCACAGGTACAAACTGTCTTCAAATCTTGAAGGTTCCGAGGCCTCTTCTATGATCTCTGGTCTTTAGTTCTTTCCTTAGATTTTCAATTGGATTCAAGTCTGGTTATTGACTGGGCAATTCTAGCAGCTTTATTTTCTTTCTCTGAAACCAATTGAGAGTGTCATTGGCTTTGTGATTGGGATCATTGTCTTGCTGAAATGTCCACCCTCGTTTCATCTTCAGCATCCTTGTAGATGACAGATTCTTATCAAGAATGTCCCGGTACATTTCTCCATTCATCTTTCCTTCAATTATATTAAGTCTGCCAGTACCATTTGCTGAAAAACAGCCCTGCACGTGCATTTCACTGTTGGTACGGTGTTTTTGGGGTGGAGTGCAGTGCCATTTCTCCTCCAAACATGGTGTATGCAATAACCAGACTAAATTCTTCCAGAATTTCATTGGCTAGTCCAAATGTTGTGCAGCAAACCACAAAAAAAAAGTCTCTTCTAGAAATGTATTGTTCTGATGTACAGTGCTTTGTGATACATCAACACTAATATACATATATTTATGCTGTTTGTTCTGTAGCAGCAAAGTGAGCTTCCTGTATTTGTGTTAGAGTAAATCCATGGGAACAAGGGGAGAAAACCCAAACTCCATGCAGAATGTAATGCTTTTAGAGTTGAACTCAGGACACCAGTTTTGTAATGCTGTATATCTGCATACTTGTAGGTAAATGAATAGTAAAATAACCAGATATATCTGCCATTAATTGGAAGCCGTAGCAAAGGAAGTTTGTGTTTTAATGTAAGACGCTGTGGAATATGTCGGAACTTTGTAAATAAATGCATGTCATAATAATAGATTTATTTGTTAGGCCCTGTATTTGAAGGATTGGAACAGAAAAAAAAAAAAACGCTTTTGGAGGTTTGGATTAAACTGGCTGATATTAAGCAGACCTTTCTGTTTACTTGTATTAATGGCTTCCTTGGACAAGATGCAGAGTAACATTAAAAGAAGAGAAAGACATCCTGTATTTTTGACTTTTTTACTCTATGGAAACTTGCAATCCCTGCTTTTTATTTTTACTTTCAGTGTAGGATGCAATGCGGGTAAGCAGATTCACTGTAACTGTATGAGCGGTTTCGTTTGTAGAGCAGAAATGAGCCGAAGCTGCTTATGGCTTATGTCCTGCATATTTCTAAATCACTATTAAGATGTAAACGTATAAAATTTAATTTAAGGCACATTTAATTAGTTGCTATTTGCATCTTTTTAAGATTTAACATCAAAGAATATAGTTAGTATATCGAAATGAATTTCTGCATATCCCAACTTTTATTTGTTTGTGAGCTGCATTGGTGTGAATCACTGTACGTTAAGGGCATCTTTGTGTGAGAGCTTCGGTTTTTCAGATCTGTGACCAAAAAAGTTCAGTGAGTCATGCAGAAAATGTAATTCTTTGCTTCAGACCATAAAAGGGATTATGGGATTTCAGCAGATTTTCAGGAACATTTTGTTTATTACAGAAACGTTCTTTGTTTTAACATTAAAGGGGAACTAAAATAAAATAAGCAAAACTGAGAACGATATTTGAAGTGATATTTGCTGTTTTAAAGGGGAATCCTGCGCTAACCCCCAGCCCCCCTTAGGCCCCCCCTTCTCCCCGGGGGGAAATGCCCCTAAATCGCTACTTGCCACTCCGTGCAGGTCCCCTCCAGCCAGGTTCCCAGGCGCCATCTTCTCCAGCGACGTCTTCCTCCGTCTGCGCTGATGCGTCCTACTGCGTATGCGCTGCAGAGCGCCAACGGAAGAAGGAAGTAGACGTCGCTGGAGAAGATGGCGCCCGGGAACCTGTCTGGAGGGGACCTGCAGAAAGATACGAATTATGGAAAGGCCATCTCCCATAGACTCCTCGATAATCAGATAATCCAAATTTTAAAAATGATTTTCTTTTTCTTTGTAATAATAAAACAGAACCTTGTGCTTGATCCAAGATATAATTAATCCTTATTGGAAGCAAACCATCCTATTGGGGTTATGTCATGTATTTACATGATTTTCTAGTAGACCTAATGTATGAAGATCCAAATTACGGAAAGACCCATTTTCCGGAAAGCCCCAGGTCCTGAGCATTCTGGATAATAGGTCCCATACCTGTACTTTTAATTAGAAGCGGCAGGGTATGCAAATAAAGTGCAATAATCCACTGCACAGCAATTAAATCAGTTGACGGTACATATTTTATGTCCATTGTAAAAAAATGTACACTACTGGGTTGTGGGACAAAACTAATGCAAACATTGGGAGAAAAGTATAGTATAGTCAGGGAACGGAAGAGGTGGTGTTTCCAAGAACTTTGAGAACTGTCAGTTTTTGGTGTTATTGTTCCTTTAAAAACAAAGCATTTTAAAGTAATGAAAATATCATGTAGTGTTGCCTTGCAGTGGTAAAACTGATGTTTGCTTCAGAAACACTACTATAGTTCATTAAACAAGCTGATGTGTAGCTATGGCAAAAATTTAAAAAGGCTATATGGCACAGGTTAAATAGTGGATAACGGATAACATTATGTTCTACAGAGCTGATCTGCTGTGTAACCGGAGCCTTTTTTGAATGGCTGTCCCCATTGCTACATGGCAGTTTTTATTTATATAAACTATTATATTACAATTTTTATTATATAATATAAATATAACTTTATAAATAGTGTTTCTGAAGCAAACACAGCCATTTTACCAGTGCAGGGCATCACTGTGTTATATCTGTATTACTTTAAAACACTTTTTCATTTTTTTATGTTACTGGTCCTTTAACGCCAAAGGGCCTAAATTGCGTGCGTAGTTGCTTGTAAGATTTCAGTTCAAGTCTATGGTGAGCACTTTAGTACTCTACTCTAAAACAATTCTATTACAAGTATGGATTTGGTTATCCATAAACCTATTATCCGGAAAGTTGGAATTCTGGAAAGGCCATGTCCCACAGACTCCATATTAAGCAAATAATGTAAATAAAGTGGTTTTCTTTTTCTCTGTAATAGGAAAAACAGTACATTGTGCTTGACCCCATTTAAGATATAAATAATCCTTATTGGAGGTAAAATTACAGAACAACCCCTTATACATAAAACACCAGGTCTCAGGCCTTCTGGCTAATGGGCCCCAAGGCTTTTGAAACACTCCTCGAAAGACCAAAACCTTATTATAAATGACATGTATTTTGGTTCTACAAGTGTTGTTTTTGGCACCAAGATGCTTTGTGAAACTGAAAGACATTGTCTAAGGGTAAGGTCACACGGGCAGATTTGGGGAGATTTAGTTGCCTGTTGATTAATCGCCTCTTCTTCCCTCTGCCTACAGCCTGCTAAAATGAAAACAAAACTGCTGCGGCAATGCACTTGCGGCACTTCAGCTTCTGAAGTTGCCTCACGAGGATATGCTGGCATTTTCTCATTATAGCAGGGGGAAGGCAGTTCAGGGGGATTGTGGCCCAGAAGAAGAGGCGATTAGTCACCACTTGACTAAATCTCCCCAAACCTGCCTGTGTGACCTTACCCTAAAGCTGTCTGATCTGGTTAAGATGAAGGCATGGATTATAGGCATGTCAAAAAGATTGTAGTTCTGCCAGATTCAAGCTCCCCATAGACGCAACGATCTTTCCCTGCCAAACGACTGATCTTAGGGAAGTCCGACCAATCTGTCAAATTATCGTGCGGTTAGTGGGATACAAACGATCGTTCATCTTACGATTTTTCGTCCGACATTGGACTGATGATTGATCGGCCAGGTTAGAAAATCTTTATCGGTCCCCATGCAATCTACCTATGTTTGCAGGGCCAAGCAGGCTGCGATCCTTCAGTTTTGCTGGCAATATCGCCTGAAATGGTCTTTTTAGTTGATGGACACATCAGACATTTAAACGACCGTTTTGAGACAATCATGATCTCACGATAACAATTGGATCTTTCAAAAATCTTTACGTCTATGGCCAGCTATAGTTGTGACCAGCTGCGACAATAATATCTCACAAGCGGTTCTGTACACTGTACCTTTTGGTGCTAAGAATATACAGAAATATGCACACGGCAGGTCCCCTGTCAATTTAGTCCTGTCCATCAGCTTGATGCAACACCTGGTACATGTGGAAAGGAATGTACCAATAGGTAGACCTGTCACTGCTGTGTCTGGCTGGAACCATTTGCTCTTGCCCCATTATTCACCATTTTATTCTGGTTTTTAGAATAATGATGAATTCCAGAACATTTGAAGGTCCATTACCCAGTTCAAGAATATTACTGAAGGGATGCGCTTATGTAAAATACATGTAACCTTTGGTTTAAATATTTACATTCCACACTGTAGATCTGTTCAATGTATTTAATATTGGAACTCTAAGGTGAATTAAAGAGGGGACGCCAACCGAAAACAGCTTCTTTTTTTTTTATAACGGTGTCATTTTAAGACACTATATATATATATATATTAAAAACCCCTTTTGGTGGTTTAGTTACTGATAAATGTTCTTGCAGTGTCTGCCACTTGTCTGTCTGCTGAGCTCTGCTTCTGACTACTGAAACAATGAGGAAGAAGCCAATATCTGGAGGAGAACTGATTCAGACAGAGAACAGAAAGAGAGAAACAAATACTGCCTTCACTTGCAGTTACATTTACAATTAGACAAAAATGTAATCAAAATTTACAGGTATGGGATCCATTATGCCAGAAACATCTTATTCAGGAAGTTCAGATTTATGGAAAAGTTGTCGCCCATAGACTCAATTTTATCCAAAAAAATTATTTCCTTTTTCTGTGATAATTAAACTGTAGCTTGTACTTGATTCCAACTAATTAATCCTTTATAGAAAGAAAAACCAGCCTATTGGGTTTTAATGTTTACATGATTTTCTAGTAGACTTAAAGGAGAACCAAATCCTTATTAAAATTCCCTACCCACTGCCCTTCATAGACCCCCCCTCCCTGCACCCAACCCAGCCTAGGTGTTACCCTGGGTAAATGCTCCTAACTCTTTACCGGGCCCGGACTGGCAATCTGTGGGTTCGGGCAAATGTCAGATGGGCCGCTTGCTTTAAAATATAAATGGGCTGCTCACCTAAAATTGCAAATTAGGTATGTCTTAAATATGTAAATGAGCAAATCAATTTAGAAATATAAATGAGCTGTCCATAATAGCCAGCCACAGCTAAGCTGATCCCTGCATTTGTTAGTACTCATAGCTGTACTGGCATATGGGAGGAACCAGGAATTGTGACCAATTTCAGTTAGTAATATTAGAGTTACTGTTTATATACCCAATCCCTTATGCTTATGATAGGTATTTTTCCTTCCAGTCCAGCCCTGCTCTTTACTAAGACATCGTTGATGATTCAGGTCATCGGTTCACGGGCTCCATCTTCTTATATTCGGTAATCTTCGGGAAGAGAGCAGCGTATCGGCGCATTTAAAGTTAGTGTAATTTTCCAGTCCCAAACAACTGCTCTTGCGCCGAAAGCCATGGAAATAGCTGAAGCGCTGGAAGAAGACCCGAAGATTACAGAAGAGAAGAAAATAGTGCCTGTGAACTCTGATGCCCTGAATCTGCAACGAGGGGGGTAAGTAAAGAGTTAGGGGTATTTACCCAGGGTAACACCTAGTCTGGGGGGGGGGAGCAAGGAGGAGGTCTTTGTAGGGTAGGGGATTTTAATAAGAATGGTTTGGTTCTCCTTTAACGTATGACAATCCAAATTACAGAAAGATCCGTTTCCAGAAAACCCCAGGTCCTGAGCATTCTGGATAATTGGTCCCATACCTGAATTAGAAAATGACCTGGGTTTATATTTTTGTTTCTTTATGCACAAAACTTTTTTGGTTGGAGAACAACTTAAAGGTAACTTACGATTATAAAATACAATAATTTGTTTGCTCCTGTAACCTTGTATTCATGGATGGCATAACAATTTGTGGTACCTTTTTATATTAGATGTTCATTAAGCGCTCATGGCTTCTGTGAATGGAAAACAAAACAACTACACAAAAATTAACTTTGTTTATCACCATTGCAATCCTGAGGTATTCTAGGTTTTCATTTCTAAATCAATGGGCTTTCCTGTTTAATCTCATTCACAGCCCCCACATCAAGTTAGATTTTTCCTGGGTTAGTCACTCGGCTGAAAGTTACAAGCAGGCAAATGCTCCACATTGCGCACATAGTTGACAGAATATTTGCAGCCTGCTGCTAGTCCTTCATATGTCTGTGTTAGCTTTATTAGAAAGAATATGTTTTAAAAGTCTGTGCAGCTAAATCACTTTGTTTCTCCAATGGCTGAAATATATATTTTCAAGTTATTAAATGCACTAATTTACATTGATCAGCTGAAAAATGTAGCAGGTTTCTGCATGGTTTTATGACTTTACCAGGCATGCACCAGATCCATAGTTTTCAGCTTACCAGAGCTTCATAGCCCATTTAGATTCTGTTTGACTGAACACTTTGGGCATATCCCAATTTTTAGGGGACCAGAAAAAAGAATAGTGTAAAATCCAGGAAACTGTAAAATCTGGGAAATGTATTGTATAATATATAGGTGGTACAACAAAACAAAAACGTTAAAGGAGGGAAAAACATAAAATAAGGGGATGCAAAATTGATGTTACACTGTAGTTTTTGGGGATATAATGCCCTTGTTAGCATTTAAAAGCTTCCCAATTTGTTTGAGAAAAGAAGTGATTAATGGGGTAAATCAATCGGAGTTTGCCCAGCTTTTATTCAGATTTACCAAAAAGTATTTGGTGCATTTGTAGAGATATTGCATGCTGATCGATGGGACCACTATGGCTTAACTGAGGCATAAGGAGTAAATTAAAATGTATAAAATAGCAGGAAAGAGCTGTGGAATAGATTGGTGCTGAATAATAAAGAATAAGAACAAGGTAAAACTACAGAATAAGCTCTGAATAGCTTTACATGCAAAGGCTGATCTCAAATTCATAGGAACTGTAAAATATTTGGATGAGAGTCTATTAAAAGGAGATTTTGAATGCATACTTTGTAATAAAAAACGCTTTATAGTTTTTCTTAAGCACTTTAGAGAAACCATTGTCTCCCAATATTACAGGGGCAAAGCCCAAACAAACTGTCACTGGGTGGCCTAGGTAATTTGGACCCTAGCAACCAGACTGATGTCATTGCAAACTGGATAGTCTGTGAATAAAAAGCTAAATACCTCAAAAACCTCAAATAATAAAAAATGAAAACCAACTGCAAATTGTCTCAGAATATCACTTGCTACATCAAACTAAACGGTCACTCAAATGAAGTTCATTTCATGAAGAATGTCCAGTCTCCAGTACTGAAAGGAACGTTTACTGGAAAACTTGTGGTTCAATCATAATGGAAGCTCTGTATTCTGAATAAATGCTGGGCAAACTCCGATTGATTTACCCCATTAATCACTTCTTTTCTCAAACAAATTGGGAAGCTTTTAAAATGCTAACAAGGGCATTACATCCCCAAAAACTACAGTGTAACATCAATTTTACATCCCCTTATTTTACGTTTTTCCCTCCTTTAACATTTTTGTTTTGTGGTACCACCTATATATTATACAATACATTTCCCTGGTTTTACAGTTTCCTGGATTTTACACTATTTTTTTTCTGGTCGGCTAACAATTGAAAATGGTGGGTTTTAAATTTTTTTTAATTCAAAGATGATAATGCACTTGCGTCTAGGTTCTTATCTATGAGACTGTTAGGTGATGAAAAGGTTGTTCTCTGTTCCCAGCTAGAATGTGAGTAATCTCTTATGGCACTGTGCAGTCTGCCAGCCTACTATTAGATTACAAGGTTCACACTTCGGTCAAGGCAAAATCTTGTTCTTGAAGGACACCTTGGACTGTAGTTTCACAAGAAAAAGTGGCAGAAGCATTATGCCTTGAGATTAGATGCTTTTATTTAACACTTTAATAAAATTGTTTTTGTGCCTTTTTTAAATTTAGCTGGTGCAGTTGAATGCTAAAATTACAGCATTATCCTGGTTCGTGTCTTATTAAATAACTATTTTTAGTTTGAGGGGTGTTATATTTTTGTTGTATTTATATACAGTGTATACACTGATGTTTGCACTCAGCATTCTGTACTTTGTCTAAAATCATTTGACTTGACCCTGCCTTTTTTTCCCACCAGGTGTTGCCGATGGTGTGGGTGGATGGCGGGACTATGGCGTTGACCCTTCTCAGTTTTCAGAAACTCTCATGAGAACTTGTGAACGTTTGGTAAAAGAGGGGCGGTTTGTGCCAACCAACCCTGTTGGAATTCTCACCTCAAGTTACCGTGAACTACTTCAGAACAAAGTTCCTCTTTTAGGTAAGGAATAACATATTTAACGTGCTGTAGAGCTCCGTTTCATTCTAATTGATGACTTAAAGGAGAACCAAACCCTTAAATAAAAAAAAAAACTCCTACCCTACGTAGACCCCCCTCCCTGCTCCCCCCCCCCCCCCCCAGCCTAGCTGTTACCCTTGGTAAATGCTCCTAACTGGGCAGATGTTGAGAATTTCCATCCAATAACATGAACTGAATTGAAGCAGTCTCTGAAAGATGTATGAGCTGAAATCCATCTGTGGAGCACAGACTTGTGATGAAGCCAGTGTCATTAATATTAATGTAAGGGTCGGAGTAGATCAGGATGTTCTGTCCTAGCTGAGTGTCAATCTTACTGCTTTCCAAGTATAGCCATTATTTTTAACCAATAAGATATGATGGCTGGGTTTTTGCTACTGAAGGGGTCTAAATCTGTTTCCAATCACTTCCAAGATAGGTGTTTAGGCAGCAATAAATTCACTTTGGCTATTATATGGGCAATACATAACCATATTAAGTGTAATCTAGCTATCAATGATCAATGATTTGTTACACTGTGTACTGTACAAATATATTTGGCTGAAATTACGCTAAACTCACTCTTGACTTGATACATCATAACACACTTCTAATTCCTCTTCGGCGTTAAGCATGGTAACCAATAACATAGGTAACATATTTTCCTCTAAACGTTTTTTCCCCTTTAAAAACTCGAACAGAAAAATTCAAGGCTTTATAAATAGACACATTGAACTGCACTTGGCTACATGTTTCCTAGTGCTGAATATCATCTTGGGCAAAAGTGAAGACAATTTTGTTGAAGTCCCATTCTCTTCAAATATGGATAAATGCAGACTACAAAAATATGGTAAATTAACCGCTGACACAAATCCCATATCATGGGATATTGTGTGATTCAGTATAGTACTGTACATATAAAACCATTTTTATCATAAGGCATTGCACATAACCTGAATCAGAGCATTTCTTTATAAACCATTATAAACCATTATAAAGGGGCCTTACACAGATAGTTTTGCAGTTCTTTGTGTGTACATTATTTTGTATGTTAAATGGATGGAACTACTGCCTACATCAGTGATCCCCAACCAATAGCTTGTGAGCAACATGTTGCTCTCCAACCCCATGGATGTTGCTCTCAGTGACCTCAAAAAAAAAAATTAGTTTTGTACAATTATATTGGTGCTTCTCTGGCCACCTTAAGGTTACAAAATCGAATCAGCATTATTGTCTATGTGGCATGCAGAGTTCCAAATCACAGTGGATATAAAAGGTACATATTTATGTATCCTTATCCAACTGAGCCATCATTCTGTGCTTTGAGTGGTGGAAGGCATTTTTAATTTGTCTCTTACCAGGCACTAGGAGACCGTATTTATATATAAAAAAAAAAATGTAAAAAAAGGAACCTTTTGGATATTTTTTCTTTCATCTAAAGCACATGGCTTTGTTGTTCCAGGAAGTAGCACTGCTTGTCTAGTTGTTCTAGACAGAACAAGTCATCGTTTACACACGGCAAATTTAGGAGACTCTGGATTTCTGGTTGTTCGAGCAGGT
>CM044432.1:147045286-147055787 GCA_024363595.1 Xenopus borealis | reverse complement strand
CACTTCAACTTGCAGTACAGCAATAAAGAGTGACTGAGCACAAGTTGCATGACTGGGGCAGCTGGGAAACTGACAATATGTTTAGCCCCATTCAGATTTTAAAATTAAATATAAAAAAATCTGTTTGCTCTTTTGAGCAATGGATTTGCTGGTGCAGCATTATTAACCGATGTGTTCCCATGACCGTATTCCTTTAAGCTTTCCTTTACCCATACTGTCTATTATTTATGAAATGACAAGCTGCTGCATTGCAACATTATCCTATATAACCGTGTATGCTTTTACTGCTCAGGGTTTAATGTGATGTTTCCTCAGAGGAATACTTACTGCCAAAGACTAGATAGAGTTGCAGGGCATGTGATTAAAATCATCTCACTCTTCCTTCACAGCAGTAAAAGAAATGCAGCAGCAGCAGCACACTATGTTCTAGCCTAGGAGAGCACACTTCACTTGGCACAGAGCTGCATGATGGGAGTGTTTAGAAATTGTCTAGAGATCAAATGTAGAACCTGGCAAGAGATGCACATTCAGCAGGAGCATGACCGTTGCACTTAACCTTGACATGGATCTATTCACTGATACTCACACACACATAATATTAAATCCTGTTGTTCTCCTGTCTATGAAACACCTCTTCAGCTGCGCTGATCAGCCTCTTTCTGGCTGCCTTAGGCTTCTAGGTCTGTGTGCATGTGAGGCAAGGTCACTAGATACTTCACAGGAATGTTATGCAATTAGCAATTGTTAAATGTCACAATCCTGTAATTTACATGTAAAGCACACCATGTTCACTTTATTTTTTGTGACTAAGCAAAATACTCCCAACAGAGAGCAAATTTGGAATTGGTGTGTAATTCTTTTTCTTTTATCAAGATTTTGCAGCCCAATACCAGTGTCGGAGGAGGGGTTTCACTGATGATGCATTTCTTCCACTCCATATTGAGTATAATTAAAGCCTCTCATCTCCACTAGTACTGATGGTTTTCAGCCAGATATAGCGGTTGTATGAATAGTTCAGGCCAGCAGTGTTGGGTGGTACAGTTATGCTCACTGGGGAGAGACATGGGTAGTTTCAGCTCTATTACTGACATACCATTGAGGAAACATCTTTGTTTAACTTTAGCCTTATGATTTGTTTACAAAGATTGGTGTAAGTATAATAAACACACAAAATACAGTAGAACCCCCATTTTACGTTTTTCAGGGGACCTGAAAAACTTGGTGTAAATTCAAAGAAAACTTAAAATCAGGGAAATGTATTATGCATAATATATAGGTGGGACCATAAAACAGCAATGTAAAATGAGGGAAAACTTAAAATCAGGGGATGTAAAATGTGGGTTCTACTGTAAATACATGCCAGTGTATTGGCCCAGGTGCAGAATTGCAGCAATTTGACACTGAAATGTGTGTGTCTTCCCACTTCTGTCCTTAGCTATTGTTGTCTGAACTTGTCTCCTTCCAGGGGTATAATCCCGAATAACATGCACATCACACTGAGAGTGCCAAATCCAGCAGATGTGAACTAGACGGACATTTGAATTTTAGCCTAAACATCAGTGTGTCTGTCTTCGATAAATAAACTATATTGTTCATGTTTGTCTTTTCACAGCCCTGATGCTGCAGACAGTAGTTCCTTTGACGTTCAGCTTGGAGACATTATTCTCACTGCAACTGATGGTCTGTTTGATAACATGCCTGACTACATGATTCTTCAGGAGTTGAAAAAGTTAAAGGTAGAGCAAAACATATTAACTTGTTCTCTTGGAAAGTGGCAATGTTAACATATTAGTCAGTGGCACATGTTTTCTTTACAGAATAAGGTTATATATTCTATAAGATTATATTTATAACCTTATAATATACAAAAGCCATGCATATCCTGTAAATTATATCCTTATAAATGGTGAGTGCCGATGTCGTCAGTTTTTAACGGTGAGTAGTGGTCATTTCTGTCGCATGACTCACTGAAACTTGTGTATTATAATAAAGTAAGTACCCCCAGTTGCAAAATATTAGGATATTAGAAGTTACCTTGGAGATCCATGACCTGTATAAAAACATCCGGCATTCAGCCTCATGTTTTTATATAGTCATGAAACTCCTCCGTAACTTATAATATCCTTATAATTTACAAGAGGGGGTACTTTATTCACTATATATTGCCATATGAGTAACACTCCTCTCTCTGTCTGTTTAGAATGCAAACTATGAAAGTATACAGCAGACCGCCCGCAGCATTGCTGAACAAGCACATGACTTGGCCTATGATCCTAATTATATGTCACCTTTTGCACAGTTTGCATGTGACTTTGGGCTGAATGTAAGAGGTAAGTGTGAAGTCTATTTAGTGGTCCTTCAAGTTATCCAACATGGTATCTGTTGTGCTGTAGTGGATCTCCTTGTTTAAAGCATAACTACACCCACCAAGGTTTGCCACCTGGACGGTATTTTACTACAAAATGTAGCAACCAGGTCCGGGACTGAGAATCAAAATAAGCCCGGGCATTTCAGGCACACAGAGGCCCAATCAGCCCACACAGAGGCCCAAACAGCCTCCACCAGCCCACTAAATACTGACTTTCTATGGGACCTTATAGCAGCCCCTCTGGCATTTGCCCTAACCCACAGATTGCCAGTCCGGGCCTGGTGGCAACCCTACACCCACCTCATACAAAGAGTCCTATCCACTAGCCTATATTTGCCCCCCTCCCCCGTCAACTTCATCCCCACAGACTTTTGCATACAGAGTAGTGGAGTGGAGCTCAGGGTCTCTCTCTTTTGATCCGCTTCATCATGGTGCAGGAGTAAGATGGGTCCCCTGTGCTCCGTTGTGCTACTCTGCATGGAGACGTCTGTGTAACGTTCAGCAACACCTTTTAAAATAGTAGGTTGTGGTGGGAAGCAGGGATGGGGGCTTGTGGATGAGGACTTTCTTTTTAGGGGCTATTTAGTTCTCTTTTAAAGGTCATTGTGGACTTTTGCATCTTGGAGAGAAAAATATATAGATATGAGTGCACTTTCACTGCCCTCTACTGGTTACTGTGTTGTGGACAATATGGAATTATTGAACATATACTAGAAGGGTTTTTTTGTACAAGACCATTGGAACATATAGGATTTATACTGAATTCAGCATGAAAGGTTGTTTACCTTTGCATCAACTTTTAGTATGCTATAGAGAGTGATATTCTGAAACCATTTGCAGTTGTTTTTAGTTTGTGGTTTTTGAGTTGTTTAACTTTTTATTCAGCAGCTCTCCAGTTTACCGTTTCAGCAGTCTGGTTGCTAGGGCCAAATTCCCCTAGCAACCATGTATTGATTTTTAATAAGAGACTGGAGTATGAATAGGGGAGGGTCTGAATAGAAAGATGAGTAATAATAAAAAGTAGTAATTACAATAAATGTGTAGCCTTACAGAGCCTTTGTTTTTTAGATGTGAAAGCTGGAAAAAATCAGATGAAGGCAAATCATTCAAACCCTATAAAGAAAATGAATACCAATTGAATAGTTGCTTAGAATTGGCCAGAATAGAATAACATACTGAAAGTTAACATAAAGCACCCCTTTAAACCTTATCTTACCCATACATACCTCTATGCCTTTTTTCCATCTTATTTATTACAGCCTATAATGCTTCTTGAACTTGCACCAATGTTCTCATAGGGAAGTGGATTTCACATCTCTTTGGTAAAATAAAAGACACAAGAAGGGTTAATGCTCTAGGATTAGACTAGATAATGAAAGAAGTGGGTCATTTCTATTTTGCATAATGTTTATTATTATTTTCCCCCCAGGTGGAAAACCAGATGACATCACTGTTCTCCTGTCAATAGTAGCTGAATATACAGACTAGATGGCTTGAGGCATCATCAGCTTTTCCTTTCCCCTTTGGCTACTCTAGAACTTGAATGCTATGTTGTACTGTCTCCTGCTGGCAGGATTGCAGTTTTTCACCTGATTCCATTGGCCAGTTGTATAAGTGGCTCCATGCTGTGTGTGTGAGTGGACTGAGGTCAGCACAACCACTACTGTCTAATCAATGATCCATCCAATAGGGACGTTGAAAGGTCTTACAGGGATGGGGAAATGTACCAGCTTCAATATGTTTTGTTTTTTTGCTACTATAGTTAAAGGGAAATGAATCCAGCCATTCAAATTTGCACCTGTATAGTAACCATTGACCAGTTGGTTTATGTCTCTGCTTACATCAGCTCAATGCAAATGTAGGTACTCTACAATGCTAGCACTTAATTTCCCATGCGTCTCTCCCCAATTTCTGAAACCCAACACGGGTAGATCAGTGCTGGACAGAATAAATTCCCATTGCATATCCAAGGCTGACATACAACACAATGCAAAGTACAGTAAACTGAAATACAATGTCCAGGAACTGGGCAGTGAATAATCGCTTGCATTTAGCTGTTGTACATGCACATACATACTGCATCTCTCCATTAAAGGGGAACCGTAACTACTATATAACAGATAATCTATCATTGCAGCATAAGAGCAATGCACAGGCCTCTTCTTCTTAACTCTGAATTGCCTAATTGAAAATGAATGAATGTTTTGTTTTTTTTCCCCCCTATACACGTCTAACTTTAAACATCGGAACAATTCCCCCCCCATCCCCGTGTTGTTACCCCTTTTTATGGTGGTGGCAGAATTAGTATATAGAGTAACAACATGGTAATGGCGTCCCAAACATCCAGCCTGTACCAGTATGTATATGCGCTTGTTGGGTCCTTCCAATATGGTCATTGGTATTTCTATGGGTAATGAACTTAAAGCCATGTTTATGTACAAATATATATATTTCTCTATAAATTGTAATAACGTCAATAATATTTTAGGACTACGTTTTCATCAATCATTCTGTGTACTAAAAATGTCTCTCAAATGTTATTAGACATACAGTATTTCATTGTATTACGGGTGTGGTGTGCATGTCGTTACCTCAAACTACTTTTTTTTTTTTTTTTTTTTTAAAGTGAAATTGTACTGTATTTACATAACTATGTCCAGCTTTTATTTAAACACTTTCTAACATGTACTGTGTACATGTCCTAATAGTAGAATGTCATGCTTGTAACAGGTGTTTCAATGTCGGTGGTAATGAGTTTTCTTCTGAATTGTGTTAACAGGGACAGACACCATTTTTGTATAACTTAATTTAAAGTTGTTTTGTTAATGTATTTGCAATTTTACACTGCTGTTATCATGAATTGGTAACCTGATAACCCTTTGTTTAGCCTGTGTGAGAATCTGGCTATTTCCCCGCTCAGTTATGTGCTCCATTATGTCACTCCATGTGAAAGGAGCAATACAACTGAGCAGTGAAGCATCTAGAGGCCCTTCCTGCTTCAACTTTTGCTGTTGTGCATGGAGAGAACAGCAGAGGCACTCTAGTTACACTTTTATGATATGAGTGATAATAACCTTGAAGGTAAAATGCAAAAGTGCTCAGAAGAGCTCTCCGCAATGTTACACTGTTATTTGTAAGGCATATGTTCTCTTAAAGAAATGTATTTGTTGTCCTTGAGGTCACCTTGAATTACTTTCTCAGTTGCCTTAACTGCTCTGAACTTGACAAGCGACAGCAGAGAAATTCACCATCTAAAGGCCGAGCTTACATGTAATAATGATAGAGGTGGCAGTTTAAATGATTGTCTTTGGTAGGTTATTTGATGTACTGTCACACCCTGGCTTCCTAGATGTGATCTAGCTTGGTACACATACAGACTGATTGACACCCCTCTAATAAAATACAATATACCAGAATCCTATTGCACACTGACGCAAGTTCATCCCCTGCTTATTGTGTTACATTACAATATATTAAACACTGGCAATAACTGGCGTAACTAGATTTTACTGGGCCACACGGTGATTTAATATTCGGCCCATAACATAACAAGGTTGTCCTTTTTTATCAAAATATGTTGAAATTGCTCATTATTTAGTGCTTCATGGGGTCCATCTGCAGTTGCAGGGTCTACTTCCTCTGTAGTTACGCCCCTGACCTTGTGGGATTATCCGACTTGGAGTTGCCCCAGTTTATTTGTATTTGTTCCCATAGGCTTCATTTATATAAGCATCAGTAAGACTCCTATGCCATACACAGTCTTTGGGCTACTTAAATGGCTTCAACTATTAGCCCTGCACACCTCCCCAGTTTTGCCATTACAGAAGTATGTTGGGCAGTTGTGAATCTAAGTGAAGCTTAGTGGGACTTGGTTGTGTTACGGTTGTCCATGCTGTACCACTGGCCTACAAATGCTTAATGCTGGTGTGCTATATTGCTATTTTACACCTCCATATCCAATGTTTTATGGCTCATTTGTACCATGTCTAGGTTTCTGAAAATACTCAGACTTACTCTGTAAGTCATGAACCGTATGGAAAGTATGTGAAAGAAGTGTCTTGCTGTGGGGTCTGGATATGATAAACCAAACAATATTGTTTGTCCTAAAGGCTAATTTCCCTCTGTTAGGATCTGGTGCAATCACTGTACCTGCAATGTGCTCTAAACACGGCCTATGGTTAATATGTAGAATGGATTGTATGCTGGAACCTGCCTTGTAGTTTTATCAGGAGGAGAGTGAAAAGAGAGCGGGGAATTCTATGCCTTTTTCCTGGTGTCTGGGCAGCTTCATCTTTTTTTGTCACTGCAAACTTCTCCTATTGGCAGAATCTCTGGATACATAGTTGTTGACACTTATGAACCTAGTTGAAATTTCAGTATTCCTAATAAGTAGCCAGCAGCCAATGGAGACTCTCATGTCCAAAATAGAAAAGGTAATAAGCAGCCATCAAATATAATTTAGGGACGTGCTACTTACCGGATATGTAAGTGGTATTTTTGTACGACTTGTGTAAGGCACAAAACCGATGCCTCCTAAATACTGCTCTACACAATGATGCGACTGGGAACTGTAGACTTGTTTAGGCTTTATACAAGGCCAGTTATGAAAAGTTTAAGGCACTTTGGTTCTTGTATGTCCCAAATCTCAGAGGTTTTATGTATTGTAATTTAACACTGGCTGCCATATAATATGTGAGTTAAGGACTTTGCAATTTGTTCGCTTTAGCACTTTCCTCTTTTTACCACAATGCAATGGGGATGAGTAAGTCTACAGGGCAGTGGTTAGTTGTATAGTTTAGTCTTCAACCCAACAATAAACAGGGACATGACAGTTGGGCCAGTGGAGCAGTTGCAGGTCTCCATCTGTTGTCTGTTGATGGTTTAAGGTTAGCCTTAATAGCCTCCCCAGGACTGAGGGAGTAGGGGTTATCCGGTGTAATGTTATAACCGACTTAACTGAGCAAAAGTGCCATATAATGGGCAAGGACAAAAAGGTGACAATTGCACTGACTGCAACGTAAAGGTCCAGCACAATAATCCCTTGCAGGGTCAGTAATGCCAGGCACTGCTAAACACACTAGGAAATATGTGATTTATAGAAAGGAGAGAACTACCAAATATAAGCTTTATTACTAGTGGTGTGTGGTGGTGTTTGTGATGCTGGATAATTAGTCCAATTAGTGCCCCATCTTGTAATGGTGAAAAGAAATGACTAAAAGTCTTTCTACATCTCTGTGTCTCCAGATTCAGTCCAATGTGTTTTATAATATAAATGCATTCCATGGTATACAATATTGTGGATCTACTTTCCATGTTGGAGACATTAACTAGAGGATGCATTCATTTAATTTAGGGGCTAAAGGGGCTGGTATTCTGGATATCACTTTTATTTCTAATCAGAAAAATCCAAGTGACTGCTACTTTAGGACCCTAAGGGCAGGGGCACACGGGCAGATTTGGGGAGACTTGGTCGCCTGGTGACTAATCGCCTCTTATTCAGGGCGCCCATCTCCTGAATTGTCTTCCCGATGGCTACAATGAAAAATCGCCAGCGGGATGGCACTCACGGTGCTTCATTTTCTGAAGCCGCCAAAGTTTCTTTGCGAGTGATTTTTTCCATTGTAGCCGGCAGGAAGGCAGTTTGGGGATATTGTTGCCCCGAAGAAGAGGCAATTAGTCGCCAGGCAACTAAATCTCCCTGAATCTGCCCCTGTGCCCCCCTAAATCTGCAGGAATGGCCCCATCTATTTGACATATTTCATTCCAATGCAATGGGACCTCAAGCTGATCATACGCTGATAATCTGCTAGTCGAGTGATTAATGCACTGGCCCAAATAAGGATGATTCAATCATCATGGGGCCTAAGGCTACTCAGCTATAAGTGCCCAGATAATGCTGTTAGGAGAGCCCGATACATGGGCAGTATGCTGCCAACTCAGTCTGGAGGGGGCAGAGTCAGCAGCTTTTATTAAACTGTGTATTGCCCACCTTTGCATTGTGATTCCCAGTCTGATTTATTCATGTGCTGTTCCCTGTTGTTTCCCAGTGTGTACTTTATGCAACGATGTGTCACCTCTGTGTTCTGTCTATAAAAAAATCTCCTTGCGAATGATCAAAGATGGATTTACCATTAACCCCATTTTCTCTTGCCAGAACACCAAAGACAATGAATGAGTCGCTCTCCAACTCTGTTTATAAAGCAATACTGTATTATAAGAAATCCTATTTTTATCCTTCATCAGAAGAAACTCCGCATTTGCTGGCAGATGTGCCCATGTTGGTTGTGCACAAAGCCGCTCAGTGTGTCTCTGCCCCATCTCTCTCTAACGCTGTCTGCGCACAAGCCAAACACCTGCACTTTTTTTAATTTAAACCGTTAATAGATAACCGTGTGATGAAATGAATTGAATCGTTTATTATAGCTGTTTATAAGCCTTTGTATTGCGAGGGATGGTCCAGTGTGGTGGGTGGGGAATCACAAGTGAATGTTGTGTATAGTTGTTACAAAAGGGATATTTGGCTATTTAATGCTGCTTTATCACTACGTCACTACTTTGTATTAAAGATAAAAGGAGCCAGTGGCTTCTTGTTGGAGTCACTGAATGCTGGTGTAATATATACAACAATGACTGATAACCATGTGAATGTTTTCTAATCCTCCTAAGTCGGAGCCTTTGTGCTTGAAGGGGAACTATTGCGAAAATGAAAAATTAATATAAGCTTCAGCATACTGAAATAAACTAAATAAACTAAATACAATCACTTGAAAATTCTGTACTGTTTCTGAAATAATCAAGTTTATCTTCTCTATGCCTCTGTCAGCATCTGTTTCTCTTTATTCTGTAGCAGTTGGATGTCAGATATTTATTGACAGTCAGTTCCAATATATGTTAGGGGTGGGGGGCTTCTTTTGCCTAGAGGATGTATTGGAGTTCAATATATTAAAATCACCAGACTTTGTCTCTCCACATGCACAATGCATTATTTTGTTTGTACTAGAATCGGTTATTTGAGTGAGCTCTCATTCATCTGCTAGGAAAGGAAGCCCCCCCCCCTTTAAGATATATTGGATCTAACTGTCAATGAATATCTGACACCCAACTGCTGAGAGAAGAGAGAATGAAGAGAAACAGATGCTGAGAGAGGGATAGTGAACATAAACTTGATTATTTCAGAAACAATGCAGAATTTTTAATTGATTACATTTAGAAAGTTTCTTCATTCAGTGAGATGAAGCTTATATTACATTTTCATTTTTCGCAATTGTTCTGCTTTGGAAGGAATTGTTCAGTATAAAAATAAAAATAGACTGTGGGTAAATAGACTGTGGGTAAATAGACTGTGGGTAAATAGACTGTGGGTAAATAGACTGTGGGTAAATAGACTGTGCAAACTTAAAAAAAAAGGTTTCTAATATAGGTAGTTAGCCAAATGTGAATGCTGGAGTGACTGGATGTCTAACAGAACAGCGCAAAACACTACTTCCTGCTTTGCAGCTCTCTTTGTTTCCACGGATTGGTGACCAGGCAGTAACCAATCAGTGATTTGCTTTTGAATCTGAGCTGAATGCTGAGGATCAATTGCAAACTCACTGACCAGTTATGTCCCATGTGGCCCCCCTTCAAGTCATTGACTAACTCAGTTAAAGACCTGAAAAGCAGAAAGTAGTGTTGTGTTATGTTAGACACCCAGTCACTCCAGCCTTTATACATTACATATAACGAACTATATTAGAACTGTTTTATTTTGCACAGCCTGTCTATTTATCCAGTTTTTATCTTTACACTGAACTGTTCCTGTAAGGGTTTGTTGAGTTGATTGATGTCTGATTTGATGGAACTGAGGCACCATGAGATTGTGTCAGTGCTCCAGTTTGTCTGAGACTCAACTTCTAGTTCCAATGTTTTTCTAAACACCTTCATGTGGCTGTTGAGAGTGAGGGTACAGAATACTTGTATGTATTTGCATACTTCACCCCCTTCCTTTTTTATCCCACTGTATATTTCTAAAGCAAAAGTCTTCAACTGATGTATGAAAACAGGAATAGCTTTGTAAATAAATTTAAACTGTAAGAAAGTATTTAATAAATATAGTATTTATATTAAATCATGTGTCCTTTGTGTTTGATTTGC
>CM044432.1:147027015-147039202 GCA_024363595.1 Xenopus borealis | reverse complement strand
ACAAACAATAAAAAATGAAAACCATTGCAAATTGTCTCAGAATATCCCTCTCATTATACTAAAAGTTAACTCAAAGGTGAACAGCCCCTTTAAAACCTCCAGCTCCAGGTGTGTTATTGTATTTATTGTTATGTGGGTTACTGTTCCATCCATCCTTCCTATCCCATGGGAATAGTTACAGCTGCTACAGGTACTTAGATTTAGGCTAATCCTGACACAGAAGTACAAATCCTTTGCAGGTGATAGTACAGATGCACTTGTTACATAGGGCACTGTCTGTGGGAATTTGTACACTAGCCTTGGGCATCACTAGTGAAAGCATGAGGCACTGAATGCTGAAATATCTCTTTTAGGATACATCTAAAGAAAACATTATGCAACATTTTTAGGACAAGAAATAATTGTTACTCATTAAATCTGTTGAGCAGTAAACATTATATATATATATATATATATATATATATATATATATAATACACAAAAGCCGTAAATATCTTGTAAATTATATCCTTATAAACGGTGAGTTCTGATGTCATCCGTTATAAACGGTGAGTTCTGATGCCATTTCTGTCACATGACTCACTGAAACTTGTGTATTATAATAAATAAAGTATAATAAATAAAGTGCATGGAAATTTTTTTTTGTATTTCCTTGTTTTGTGATGAAAAGTCACATGGTTTTAAAGATTCGCTTCGACCAGGCACAAAGATTTGGCTAGGGTTGCCAGGCTAAACCCTGACAGGGGCGGGGTCCATGACATCAGCGGGTGAGCCCGTGACGTCATGGGGCGGAGCTATGATTGACCAATCGCTGCGTCAATCAAGCTAATCCCGCCTGGTTTTCCTTATTTGGAAAACCGGCCAGGAAGTATTGACCCGGGCAGCCCTTCAAAATACCGGGCTGTCAGGGTAGGGTTGCCACCTTTTTAAATTTTTTATACTGGCGTGAGGGGGGCGGGGCCAAAAGGGGGCGTGACGTCAAAATGGGCATGACGTGACATCAAAGGGGGCAGAGCCACGCGAAGGATCGGCAGAAGACGCGAGAAAGGTAAGTTTGTATTAGATTTAGGCAAGGCAAGGGCCATTTTTAAGGGGTATTTCAAATTTACCGGCAGCTACATTGCCGGTAAATTTGTAATACCGGCCCCGGCCTTGGCTGGTGTTTTACCGGCTAGGCCGGTAAAATACCGGCTGGGTGGCAACCCTCAAAACCGGACAGGTGGCAACCCTAGATTTGGCCGAATCCTGCTGATCCTGGCTGAATACCGAACTGAATCCTGTATTCGGTGCATCCCTAAAAAAAGTTGTGAAAATAGCATGTTCAGGTCTAACTCTACTGGTTCTCCCTGTAGGATTACTCCTTGGCCATCATCTTTCTCAGACACAAACATTTTTACCTCACTTGCCACCTGACCGGTATTTTACAGGCCTGGCTGGTATTTTTGATGGTTGATCCCAACTTATTACCAGAAAATAGCAATAAGAGCGAGGACACGTATGATGAAAATATGAGCAAGTGACAATATGGGTATTATTATGTCACGTTCTTTTATAACATTTTTTTTTTCAAGTTTTACGCGAAACATTTTCTTCCTATTTGGTCTCTCTCAGACACTGTAGCGATTGCATATGCGCATTGTGCTACAAAGTAAATCTGATGCTCATTCGCTCAACAAACTGCTGCTGATTTCTTATTGGCTAGCCGCAGCATCTTGCGATTGGAGGCTTCTGTACAGCACTCATTGGCTGCTTTAACCAGTGACTGTTCTGCTGTGTGAGCGGAATCCGAGTGCAGAATGGTAAGGAGATCGTGGCCTGCCCGTGTCCGTGTTTAATGCAGAAGGAGCTGTCATAGAGATGTTGTGTTAGTGTGATTGTTCACGCACCCTACACGGCTTCATCCTGCTGCCACGGAGGCTTAGGGCCTGCAGGGGGGGGAGAGAGTGAATGCAGATGGGTGTTGTTACTGTCATATGATCTGGAAGCGAGAGCCTATGGCGAGCCAGGGTGCCCGGTTGGCGGTTTTCCAGCCAAACTGGGCTACTAATTTAAAGCCCAGTCTGGTTTTGAAAGTACAAACTAGCCAAGGTAAAAATTTGGGCTACTTTTTGGTCTTTTAGCTGGTTTGTACTTTAGGAACAAGCCAAAGTTTTTTCTTGCCCTAATGTGCCAAGCCTGTGTCTCCCAATGCATGCTGGGTTATGTAGTTTTTATTTAACAATTTAATCCAAGACTGAACATGCAATGGGACTGATTTGTGTAGAAGTTAAACATTGTTTTTGGGCTCTGTACCCCAGTCTCAACTGCCTCTTAAGTATTCTGCATTTTCTGGTGACTTTCCTCAATTTCAGACAATTTTGGGGCAAAACATCTGCTGGCCACCTGTTTTACCAATAACTATTGAAATAGTATATGAATTAGGGCCTTATGGGGCTCCTGTACCTCCCCCTCTAATAGTTACACGCCTGGTGACGGGCAAATCTGTCCCATTTTGCTTGATGAAAAAATTTGTGAAACAATTAAAATTTGAAAAAGTACATTCATATATAATCATTTTTTTTTTTTTTAGACTTTTTTCACTTCACATATTGTGCTATTTTTGGGCTACTTTTAGGGTTGCCACCTGGCCGGTATTTTACCGGCCTGGCCGTTATTTTTAATGGTTGATCCCAATGTTATTAATAGGGAAAAAAGATAAATGTATAGGAAGGCCTGTATTTTTTTCCAGAAAAGGTGGCAACCCTAGCTACTTTTGAAGTGCCTCTTGGCTATTTTTTTTGGCCCTCATATTTAAAGAGGACAATGTGACTAATGTGCTGTTACATAGTGTCCTGTGTCTATAAAGCAATAGCGGATTTGTGTATAATTTAGTGTATGCACATTTACTCTGACTCTGCGTGTGCATCCAGAGCTTTGTGTTACACGTGTGGCTTTCATTGGGCATTTAATAGTCCATCTAATACATTATTTTGTTTTCATTGGTAATTCTAATATTTAATCCAAGACACTCCCTACAGCTGCACGGAGATACAAATAGTAATATGATTTACGAAGTGCCACCCTTGTATTTTGTACTATTCAGAACGATAAAAATGCCTTCACTGTAGCTTTATGATGTCAGAAGAGAGGATTCAGGTTCAGGCATTTGGTTTTGTTCTCACCTAGACAAGGCACAGGAAGAGGGATCATATTAAACTCACTCATGTCATGGAGGGCCCGAGAATAATACAGCCTTGGTGGGAGGGGGGCTAATCTGTTGTTCAGCCTACGGTTCTACATTAGGCCCTACCAAAGGCAGCACTGTTTTTTAGACCACACTAGATTGAATAGGTTTTGCCTCTGCATTGCAGAAAGGGAAGGCTGCTAAATAGGGGATGAAAGGACCCGCCTCATAGAGACACAAGTCACTTGTAATGTGATGGCATTTGTCCAGTTGCCTGTAACTAGTCAAACTACTGCTGCTCAATTCAGAGCTACTTGCAAAGTATACTAATTACAAAGTATAATGATGACAGAAGTTAAAAGGTAAAAAGAGGAAGCATGAATGGGCATTTCCCTATAGCTGTACTCCTAAAGTACTTTTCTGCCTGCCTTCTTAGTTCAGTAAAAGAAAAATTACTTGAGACAAAGGGATGTGTAGATAAAAGTGTACAACTACCTTAGTGGGGTAAAGCTGGCCATAGATGCAAAGATCCGCTCGTTTGGGGACATCGCCAAATGGCAGAGCTATATTGGGGTAATCTGAACGGTCGCCCCTATGGCCAAACAATCGGATTATGCAAAGCGCAATGGACTTCCGACTGGTCGGTTGGAAGAAAATCTGACCTTCCCGATTGATATCGTGTCCAGATATCAGTCAGTAAGACCCGTCAGAAGCCCCTATACACGGGCAGATAAGCTGTCAAATTGGTCTAAACGACCAATATCGGCCGTGTTTGGCCACCTTAACTCGCATTACGGAATTTGGTCCTTTGTAGACTAGTTGTCTGCCACGGAAATTGGAGTTCAGTTCCCAAATCTGTACAAGCATCCACTGACACATACAAATGTTAATTCAATCCAATTCCATAAGCAGCATGTTACAAGGAAGGTCTGATTGAACCTGATGGACCACACTCAGGACTTTATCCAATTTCAATGAAACTTTATAATCAAGTACCTGCATGTTATGTACATACAGTTGGTCTCACTACAGCTAAGCAAACTGACATTGTGAATGAGCCTTTATTCACACAAACTAGCTGTTTCAGTTCATGGATATAAGAAGATTATTTTAGAGGAATGATTCAAAGTGACCATCAATTGTTTCCTTGCCTGTGTCCCATGAAATTTAAAGTTGTCCAGTACCCCCCTCATTGTCAATTGTGCATTTGTTTTATTGCAGTGAAAAAAACCCCAGCTTGGCAAAGTTTATAGAGACTTAAGGACTCATTCATTATAATAGACAGTGTACTTCCTGCTGAATTCTTTCATTGAATTGCTAGTGTAGGGAGTGTATATCTCTATTACTTAAATTCTTAGCATCCCCAACAGCAGCAGTTACAATTATGGTCATACATCAACCATAGTTTTCTCAACCTCCTACTTCATCAACAACTATGCATGACTATTTCTTATTTTCAACGTACTTCATAGTGTTAATATGAATAATACCAACCAACACAGTGCAGTATCTGAGAGCACCCTTTCAAACACTCTTTACTTCATTTTGTACATTTACATTATTCTGTTTTTAACATTTCCTTTTATAACCCCCCAAATCGATTATGTTCATTTTCCTAATTTGTACCACATCTTCTTTTGCTTTTTTTTATTTAACAACGCTCATGTTTCACCCTTTCATCTCCCTCTGTCTACAATCAACCTCTCCATAAGCCTGGGCACAGAGTAAGTTCTTCTAATCATGCACTAACACTGGTGAAGGATCAGTCATTTGCAGTCTTTATTGACTATTTCTCTGCTGGGAATGTCTTTCTGTCTTTAGGCAACTCCTGTGATATCCATCTCAGTTCAATTGATGAAATGCACAATAACCGTACACTATTATTTGGAAGTGTATATGGGATGTGTCCCTTCTATTCATTATATGCATGTTTTTTGACCATGATCCTATTATCTGTGGAGTGAAAACATTTTGATATACATATAATTTTTATACAATGGTATCATCGGCCTTTACGGTTGTTTTGGAGACTTGCATGTTGAAGATTATCAAATTTGTATTATGTGATTATATGAAACATTGAAGGAAAACTATACCCAGACAATTAATATTTGAGCAGCAGATAGTTTATATCAAATTAAGTGGCATATTAAAGAATCTTACCAAACTGGTATATATATTTAAGTAAATATTGCCCTTCTCTTGCCTTGAACCCCCATTTGGTGATGGTCTGTGTGCTGCCTCAGAGATCACCTGACCAGAAATATTTCAACTCTAACTGTAACAGGAAGAAGTGTGGAAGCAAAAGACACAACTCTGTCTGTTAATTGGCTCATGTGACCTAACTTTATAGTTTGTTTGGTATGTTTGTGTGCACTTTTGGATCCCAGGAGGCTGTCCTTATTTTTTTAAAATGGCAATTTTCAATTTATGATTACCCAATGGCACATACTACTAAACAAGTATATTATTATGAAAATGGTTTATTTACATGAAGCAGAGTTTTACATACGACCTATTTTATGCAATATCTTTTAATAGAGACCTACATTGTTCGATGGGTGTAGTTTTCCCTTAAGGGGGTGATTTAGAAAGGTTAAAATTAAAATTTTTGCACAAAAACTCACATTTGAATTCTATTTTAAAAACTAAAATGTCTGGTATTGATTAAAACTTGAATGTAAAAAAAATCGTCTAAAAGCTGGTGAGTTCAAAAAATAGTGAGGCAAAAATAGTTTTGTTTTTTTTAATTCAAGTTTTTCAGTTTGTAGACAAACAAATTCAATTCTTTTAAGCCTATAAAATTAATAAACAAATAAAACGAAAATTAAAGGCATTCATTTTTTTCACGTTCTATTCAATTGAGAATTTTACATTCTGATTTTTTCATTAATCAGCAAACATTTGTGTGTGTTTTTTTTTTTTTAAATTGTGAGTTTATACGAAGCAGAAAAAAAAACTCAACAAATTCGAATTGTAATGAGTAGGCGTCTACCAGTTTGCTGTCTGTGTGTGCATGTATTAAAGAGTGGAATCTTGTTATCTTTGCCTAACCATTGGGATTGTATGATCAGTTTATCTATTGTTTATCACTCTCATTTTGTGTTTGAAACTAATTTCATGTTGACCTATGAAATAATAAAAAAAAAGTATATATTTAATTCTGATAACTGGGTAACAAAATAATTGGATCAATGAAGATAATTTCTTTCAGGGAGTAGGTTTATTCTTTTGCGCATAACAGAATTAAAAAAAAAATATTAATGCATTATTTTTGTATATATTTTCCAATTGACTCTTTGTTTTTAAAATTCCATTTAAGTTGGTTTTAGTATTAGGAGATCTGCATATCCCTCACCGGTGTAACAGCCTGCCTGCAAAGTTCAAAAAACTGCTTGTGCCTGGGAAGATTCAGCATATTCTGTGCACTGGAAATTTATGCACCAAGGAAAGTTTTGACTACCTGAAGACCCTGGCTGGGGATGTTCATATTGTCAGAGGAGACTTTGATGAGGTTCTTTCTCATTCTTATTTATAACTGTTTATACTGTTAACAGTAATACTCTGTTAGACCATTTATAGAAATCATTATGTCATAATAACATACTGTTAATCATCATGGGTTCATACACAACTTAAAGGGCAAGGAAAGGCAAATAAATAAAATCCCATTTTTACTTTCTTTAATGAAAAATAAATCTATCTCCAATATACTTCAATTTTAAAATGTGTACCGTTTTTATAAGAAACCTGACTGTATGCAGTAAAATTCTCCCTTCATTTAGTGCAGTGGTCCTCAAACTTGGCCCTCCAGCTGTTAAGGAACTACAAGTCCCACAATGCATTTGCCTGATTGTGGCTGTCAGACTCCATCATTGCATTGTGGAACTTGTAGTTCCTTAACAGCTGGAGGGCCAAGTTTGAGGACCACTGATTTAGTGCTTCTGGCAGGGAAACAATCACTTATGAACAGCAGGGGGAGCCCCTGCCTTACTTACCAGCCATGCAGAACTCAAGCAGACCATACTGAGCATGTGCAGTGCCAGTGTCAGACAAAGATGTATAACAAAGTTACAAGATGACAGCCCCCTGTGGCCAACTTTGAAAGCATAAATCATTTGTTTGATTAGGCTTGTGGTGCAGTAAGTTCATGTTTATGTTTAGTATACAAAATACAGCAATTCTAGCCTTATTCTATTTTACACTTTCCTTGTCCTTTAAAGCCAAGCTCACTACTTGTAACAGTGTTTGACAGACAAACATAATCTTATAAAAATAGAAAGTTTGTAGAGTTTTTAATTTCATGTAAATAATATTTCTTTATTTTTCAGAACTTAAATTACCCAGAACAAAAGGTTGTGAGTGTTGGGCAGTTTAAAATCGGTTTGATCCATGGCCACCAAGTAATACCATGGGGTGATATGGCTAGCCTGGCTTTGCTACAGAGACAGTTGGATGTTGATATCCTCATTTCTGGACATACTCAAAAATTTGAAGCATTTGAACATGAAAACAAGTTCTACATTAACCCAGGATCTGCTACCGGAGCTTACAATGCATTAGAAAAGTAAGTCATTTGTTCGTTAAAATGATATGGCTAATCATTGTCTACCTTTTGGTGATCACCAGTTGCAAAGCTCTAGCTTCCTCCTTCCAAAACCACATGTTTTTCAGTCATAATACAGCATGGTAATAAGCACTGGAAACAAAATATAAGGCTGTTTCCAGGTAAAGTAAAAGCAGAGATTGTTGAAAACAAAAGTAAATTCAAAATAAAAAGGAGGCCTCCAAAATCCTACTTACTTTTTTATTGAAGTAGCTCTGCCCCAGCTTATCTCTATGGAGCTTCTACATCAGTATCTTACTGTATCTATTTTTAAAGTCATTTTAAGGAAGGGGGGGTAACACTGTAACACTGTTTTGTTAAGATTTTTTTTTTGTTCAGTAACCATGTGTTCTCTTTTTTTCAGCAATATTATTCCCTCCTTTGTACTGATGGATATCCAGGCCTCCACTGTTGTCACCTATGTGTACCAGTTAATTGGAGATGATGTGAAAGTAGAAAGAATTGAGTATAAGAAGTCCTAAAATAAAACTGCCAACTGTTTCATGACCATAATCTTTTTCATTCCATTTATTTAACTAATAAGATGGTCATGACACATCCTGCAACAGCTCTAGGCAAATAATAATTAGCTCTGTACTAATGTTTGCATTATAACTTCCTCTGAATTTGCTGCAGTAGGCCTCTTGTACATCATCATTTGTTGCAAATTGTGTGCCATGCTTATTTACTTTGTAAAATAAAAAAACAATAGACCTGTAAATATCAGATGCTAACAATTGTTAAAGCACTTTCATTTGAAGCAGCGTAGGTGGTTCTTCACAGTCAGGACAGTGAGGTTGTGGAATGCACTGCCGGGTGATGTTGTGATGGCTGATTCTGTTAATGCTTTTAAGAGGAGCTTGGATGATTTCCTGGACAGACGTAATATCAAAGGCTATTGTGATACTAAACTGTATAGTTGTATGTAAGGGATGGTGTGTGTGTGTGTTTTGGATTTTCATTTGGAGGTGTTGAACTTGATGGACTTTGTCTTTTTTCAACCTAATGTAACCATGAAGAAATAGTATGTATTAAAAGTTTATAGTTCACTTTTCATTTCTTGCTATTTCTATGAAAGAAGTTATTACATTACATTTCGCATACGTCCACAATTTCTGGTACAAGGGATCAGTGAAATCATGTCCATGAAGAATATAACCATACAGATACAGATTGTAACAGATACAATCTATAGCAATGACACAGAAGTCCCACTGTACCAACACTTCAACGTTACAGTTTGGGGTTCAATTGTAACCTGTGGAAAAAAATGCATTGGTCAACAATTTCTGGTGCCAGCTGCTCTGTAGGGTAGAGTCCTGCGCGGGTCCATTTTTTGGGACCCGGACCCGCGACCCGCATTCTTACCCGCTTGGACCCCGACCCGTACCCGCAACCCGAGATCTGCAGCCCGCGACCCGCTGACCATCAAGAATCAGGAAGTGCTGTCATTGTAAACCGGAAGTGACATCATCGGAAGTAGCCGTGATCAGAAAAAAAAGGAGTAAAACAGGAAGTGCTTTAAATTTAAACCGAATGTGACATCATCAGAAGTAGAAATGCTGAGAAAAAGGAGTAAAAATCGATATAGCGAGGATCCGTGACCCGACCCTCAACCCGCCAACCCGCAGAACCACCGGCCCGCTTCTATACCCGCACCCAGAAATTCTACGACCAACCCGCAGGGTACCGCCGGAATTTGCGGGTAACCCGCGGGTACCCGACCCGCTGCAGGACTCTACTGTAGGGCTGTTTGTTGTTCAACAGACAACCCCATAGTGCATCACATAATTGTCAGGTCACTTCAGTGGGATGTGTCAGCTGCTGTGGTCTATTACATTTGCTCTGTATAAAACAGGAGTAATACTAGAAGCAGTATTCTTTTTTTTCCCAGACATTAGATATCAATATACTGTAGATTAACTGGAGGCAAAGTGTTTGCTTAAACATACTGTTAAAGTGATAGTCATATCCCTGCAAAAATCTGTTGGAATAATTTTATATTTAGCTGTTCCAAAACAAACTAAAGGTTGATCCAAAGAAGGCTTAGAAAACTTGAACAGATAAGCCATCAATGTAGTCTCACATGAAGCACAAAGATCGACCTCAAAAGGACAACGGATTGCTCCCCGTAAAGATTACTACTGATGGGTCATTGGACTAAGGAAGACAAATTTACTGGATAGTGCTACTTTGTTAGGCATTGTTTTGCATTTTGGCTCATTCTCTACCTTTTACAGAATCTTAAAAGAGAAATATAGAAATATATTTTCTAAATTAAAGTATCTTTTCTAAATTAAAGTGCTCTCCCAATTTCTAGATTCAGTGCAAACCGCTATTGTCTTTCCTTGGCAAAGTTCAACATCCAACAGATGGATATTGAAGAGGCCAAGCATGCTCAGAAGCCCACACTATCCTCACTCCTCACTACATCTGCATGTGTGTAGAGGAGGTGCCAGAGGAATAACCCATCCAGGAGGATAGGGCAGGAACACATTTTAATTCTTTATATAATATACAACAGACTTTTTTTTATTGGAAGTCCAGCACACATAAACAAGTGATTTCACTGCTGTAAATGTACAGTCATGTTTTAGAAAATGCATAAATTATTGATTTATATAAAGGTCTTTTACAGCAGACATTTTAAAAGACAAATATATTGGCAGAAAATTCTCCTTTTGATGTTTTGAAAAACATCCTGCCTGGAGTTGAAGAAGTGGAGTTGTCCACTGGCCAGAGATGATCAGTTTAAGCCAATAGGGTTATATAGCCAGCCATTAGCCTGCACTGACTCATTGCCCTCGTTCTTGATTTACTGTTCCTTGACCTTTGCTGATTCGCTGCCTGAACCAACCTTGCCTACTTACGGATTACAGATTCTGGCCTAAGACATTAACTATTCAGTTAGTAAAAGGTCGTATATAAACTACAGTATAATGGAATTGAAAAATAACTAAAAACAAAAGTTAATAAAATGGCCTAAAGGCATTACAAAAACCAATACTACCAAGGGAAGAGTTAAATCCCTGTGAGAATAAGCTCAACCCACACTTTTGCTTAAACTACCAGAGTGGACTAAAGTTAGGCCACATGCAGGAAGCCTTCATTTGCTAAACTACACAGGAGGGTCTTCCTCAAGTGGACCACAAAAAGGTTTTATAAGTATGTATATAGTGTGAAACTCAAAAACATTTCACTCTGCTACTGTACCGCAATTGTTTTTACGTGTAAGGGCGGCCCTGTCACCAATGTTTGTATAAAAAATTTGTTTTGGGCCCTCAATTTTTTATTTAAATTGTAATGGGGGCCCTGTCACAAGGTTTTTTAAAAAAATATATTTTGGGGCCCCAATTTCTTTTAAGTTGTAAGGGGGGCCCTGACCATCAATAGCTTTTTATAACTTTTGTGTGTGTGTGGGGGGGTTACTTTTTTAGCACTGATGTCTGTGTGGTCTTTTAACTGTGATGTGGAGTGGGTGGGATCAGGGGTGGGGCTTGGATGGCAGGGTGGGCAGGGAAATTTTGTTGTACAGGGCCCAGTGATTTCTAATGGCGGCCCTGTATACACACACACACATTTGTTTATTGTGGAGGGACTAAGGTTTCGGCTACATCCACAGCCTTTGTCAAAGTGATTTTTTCTCACATTGACAAAGGCTACGGATGTAGACGAAACGTTAGTCCCTCCTCAATAAACAAATCTATTTGTCCACTAAGTCCTGAGAGTGTGGATTGTCTTTGAAAGAAATATATGACACAGAGGCATGATCCCCATGTTTGTTGCTTTTACTGGGGGTTTCCTTCATCAAATAACAGGTAAACCAAGCCTGAAGAAGGGACCTAAACTGCAGAAATCTTGTTTTGTAATAGTGCTCTACAGTTAGCCTTTTCTGTGGAATTTCTAAGATCATGTGGCCTAGACTGAAAATTACCTTCCCGCTGCCGGCGGGTCCCATAACGAACTGTGAATGATTGAAATTGAAAATGATCCAATACAAAGCAATATCAGCTAGTTCCCCACTGTCTCTCTCTCCAAGACAAAGATGCTGGGAGAGTCTCCTTGCATGTAATGCTACCTAGTTTCCACACCAGGGTTGCCAGGTCTAATTTTCAAAAACAGCCGGTCAGCTACAAAACCAGCCAAAACTTGCCAAGAGGAACTTCAAAGGTAGCCCAAAAATAGCACAAAATGTGCAGTGAAAAAAATAAAATCAAAAGGGGTGTAACTACAGAGGGGGCCCAGAAAGTATAGGGGCCCATGAGACCATAATACACATACAATTTCAATAAATATTGGTAATATACCTCAACATCTAGACATTTTGCCCCCAAATTGTCTGAAATTGCCTGAAAATGTGAGAATGCTTAAGAGGGAAAGGAGACTGAGTTACAGAACCCACAATCTGGTAACTCCTG
>CM044432.1:147004844-147024836 GCA_024363595.1 Xenopus borealis | reverse complement strand
TTGTACTACATGGATATATGTTGTAGTGATTTGCATGTTAACCTGAAACCCACAGTGACCCATGGGCAATGGAGTAACTAGCAGGGGGCACATTTGCACCTGGTAGAGTCCTGCACAGAACCAATTTCTAAGACTCAAACCCACCTGCCACCCAAACCATGACCCGCATATTTACCCACTTAGATCCGCTAGCCCACCCACAATTGCCTTATCCGCAACTCGCCGATCACCTTCAAACCAGAAGTGGTGTTGTTCAAACCGGACGTGGTATCATCAGAAGTGACTGAGAGGGACAAAAGCATGTTGTGTGATGTAAGCGAGCTGTGCCTGAAGTTGGACGGGAGACAAGAGGAGGGAAAGCTGCAGAGAGCGAACTGCAGCTGGAAGAGACTGGCAACCCCACACCTGAAAAACCTACCCTCATTCTGCTGGGAACCCGCTTTCTTGCGTGTAACCATTTGGATAACCATTGATGGTTAGGATTGGGTGTGGCTCAGGCTTGGGAAGTACCCTTCTCTAGAGTCCTGCAGCAGGTTGGGTACATGTGGGTTACCCACAACAACCTGCGGCACCCTGCAGGTTTCAGGTAGAAGTTCTGGTTCTGGATATAGACACGGGTCAGCAGTTCTGCTGGCCGCAGGTCTTCTCAATAGCGATTTTTACCCATTTTTTCTGATCATGCCTGCTTCCGATGATGTCACTTCCAGTTACAACGACAGCACCTGATTCTTGATGGTCAGCATGATGCACTTCCTGATTCTAGCGGGTCCGGATGCAGATAAGGTACTTGCGGGTCGGGTAGCAGGTCCAGGTGGGTAAGAATGCGGGTCCTGGTTGCGGATTGCAGGTTTTGGGTACAGTTCTGATATGGGTTGCAAAAAATGGACCTGCGAAGGACTCTACCCTCCTCCTTTGCTCCCAAAGATTCACGGTCTTTAACCAGAGGTACATACAGAAATTGTTGGGACAGGTTGGGCTCAGGTCCTATAATGGCAACATATTGGGGGTTAGGGTCAGGAGTGGGTTACGGTTTTGCAGGTTAGGGTTGGGTGTAGGTTCAGTTTTTCCTCACACATCACCAATATATTTATGTAATGAATATGTGGCACCTTATTAAGCCCTGTATATTATATAATCTCTAAAAAAATAAAGACAGTAAAAAAAAAGTTGTTGGGGAGATGCATGTAAATATCCTAATCTTTCATCCAAATCTTCTGGTTTAATGTTACAGATCTAGTCCTAAATCTAGAGCTGTATAATCTAACTTGCAGAAAAAGAATTTAATGTTTGCCAAGATCAATGACAGTTTTTTGGATTATGGCATTCAAGTTGTGACTAGAGTAACCAGTACATTTATAGTCAGGTAGGTTAAAAGCCCTCCCTTGTGGAAATTAGCATGTTTGTATGTATTGCTACTAGGACACAGCATTGTATGGTTTGGAAAAGTACACAGAAGGAATTATAATAAATAGTGAATATAAATATATAGAGATTTAGGGGCAAATTTACAAAATTCACGTGAAAGGATCGAAGTTCGATCAAATATGATTGAATTACGATTGTGCGTTTTTTTTTTTGGATATTCGAATATGCAAAATTTGGCCTCTTCGATCATCGAATACCGAATTATCAAGTTGACCGAATGATCGGATATTTGATAATTCGATCATTCGATGATCGAAGGATTTAAAATTTTAAAATCCTTCAAATGCCCACTTTACCAGATTGAACCTACCGAATACCAATAGAACCCCCCCCCCATAGGCTTCTTTGGCTAAATCCTGCTCGAATATCATTCATACGATCAAACGTTTCAATCGTTCGAATCATACAAATTTTTCGGAGGCATGAAGGAAAAACTAAAATTTTTTACGTGAAATTGAACGATCGGTATCCGATCGTACCATTTCATCTAGAAATTGAATTTCGCGCAAAATGATAGCCTAAAACTATTCGGTAGGTATTCGATAGTAGAATGCTTATCGAATATCGAGGGAATTCGTAGGATTTTTAGGGAAATTTTGTAAATTTGCCCCTTAGTGTCATGTGATAAAAGACACATCTAAATGTGTGCTGTCTAAGTGGGTGGATAATATATAGTCACAAATAGGAGGACAAAGTGCACAAAAGTTTGTGAATCGGCCATTGGAAGTTCCAGAACTGGGCAGGTAGTGTTCTAGTGCTCCAGAAGGGAGGAACTGAGTTTGTTTTTCAAGGAGCTCAGAGAGTGTCTGGGATAAGATTTTATAGTATGGTGAATTCCCACAGGAAGGTTTTATAACGTCAAAGCTAATACATAATCAACAGGTAATGTATAAATCATGGATAGGGATCTAGCAAAGTGACAAACATTTCAGTAACTTGCTCTCTAGATATGAGCAATTATACAAGGGTTGCTTTGTTAAAGTGCGGAGCTAAAATCTGAATCTGAAATGCCAGACTGTTGCGGGCAATGTAAATCACCATTTATAAATTCATAAAACCATGCAAAAATGGCTTGGTGGGTATTTTATCACAATTTAAATACTTTACCCATAGCAATTTACATTACAGGTTTTGGACCTGCTATCCAGAATGCACATTTTCTAGAAAATCATGTAAACCTAAAATAAGCCCAATAGGCTGGGTTTGCTTCTGATAAGAATTAATTATATCTTAGTTTGGATCATGTACAATGTACTGTTTTATTATTACAAAGGAAAAGGAAATCATTGTTAAAAAATGTAATTATTTTCTTATAATGAGCTTTCTGAATAATGGGTTTCCGGATAATGGATCCCATACCTGTACTAGCGATGGGCAATGTATTTTGGTACAAAACCACTGATTAGTCGTTATCCATGTGCTCCCACAGAGATCACAACACAGTGTTTGGGGTTTAAACTGGTAGTACACTTACAGATATTGTCTTTCAGTATGTGTTGTATGTTGAGCAATTTATTGTGGTGGTTATAAAATGTAAACTGTTTAGGGCTGGGACCTCATTCCAATTGTCTGTTGAAAACTTCAGGCACTTGTATTTATTATAAATATATAATTTACAGTCTGGTCATTTGGGATCCTAATAAATTATATCTCTATAAACGTCAAATTCTGACGTCCGAACACGCCATTTATCACAGGGGTCCCTGGGTGCCGATTTTGATGCCGCAAGCCCGATTTTGATGCCGCAAGCCCGAATTGGAAATTGGAACCCCTTTAATTTAGAGGTGATCATTTCTACAGGATTTGTGTACCAGAATAGGCCTTAAAAATCATATAAAAAATATACATTTTTAGCACCATGGAAAAGCAACACCATATATTCCTCATAATTGCCTACCATTTTTGTTTTTCAATTTATCCTATATGTCTCCTTTAATGGTTAGGCAGGACCTGCAAAAAATAGTTTTAGGGAACTAACACCAAAAACTGAAAGTGTATAAAAGTAAATAAAGCATAATGTAGTGTGGCCTTGCGCTGGTATAACGGGTATTTGCTACAGAAACACGTGACTATAATATATATAAATGAGTTGCTGTGTAGCCATGGGGGCAACCACTCAAGCAGGGAAAAAAAGGAGAAAAGGCACAGGATACACAGCAGATAACAGGTAAAACACCATTGTATTGGACAGGGAACATATTAAACACTCCCTGAACATAAGAGGAACACTATTTGCTGAGTAGCTCCTGGTTTTAAAATGCTAAAGCTGGTAATGTTTTGTGTTTCAGGCCTACCATTCAATGCTCATGGAGTCCGATACCAAGCTGATTGGTAACATGGCAATGCTGCCAATAAGAAGCCAGTTTAAAGGACCAGCCCCTAGAGAAAGTAAGTCAGAACAGCCCCAAATGTTTTACATAAATTCCTCTGGTCATCCCTGTTTCAGGTCTCTGCCTGCTGGAGGATTCCTCAAATGAACCAATTGTTAAATCAGTAGTTCTCTTGGAATTTTTGCTTTAAGCTCAGCAACAGCAATAGGCGCTGTGATTGCTTCATGTTAGATAAAATCAGTTCTAAGATTTATATTTGTACCAGATACATGTTTGTATTTATTTTATTTTTGCATGTGTACATTGATGTAATCCCCTGCTGTAATGCAAGGCTAAATTATATACAGAAGATAATGTGCATTGCATGATAGGGGTGTGTGCTTCTTTGCTGGTAGGTACAGCAGAATGTCATCTAGCTTTTTCATTGATCCACTAATGTGGGAGAAAGCATTGAGGATTATTTACAACTTTACAACCACTAAACTGCAGCCAAAAAAATTGCGTTATGTTATTTAAAGGATCAGGAACATCAAAAAAAAAAAAAGTAAATAAATATAATGCAGTGTTACCTTGCACTGGTAAGACTGGTGTGTTTGCTTCAGGAACACTACTATTGTTTATATAAATAAGCTGCTGTGCAAAGCAATGGAGGCAGCCATTCAAAAGAGAAATGGCTCTAGTTACACAGCAGATAAGCTCTGTAGAACATAATGGTGTTATCTGTTTTCCATTATTTAACATGTGCCATATAGCCTTTTTTCAATTTCCACTTGCTACACAGCAGCTTGTTTATATGAACATGTGTTTCTGAAGCAAACGGATCAATTTTACCAGTGCAGGCCAACTCTACATTATATTTTCATTACTTTAAAGGGGTTGTTCACCTTCAAACAACTAGTTGTTTTCAGATAGATCGCCAGACATAACGACTTTTTCCAGTTACTGTCTATTTTCTATTTGTAACCATTTTTCTAATATTGAAGTGTAAAGTGTATTTTCACCTTCTAAAGCAGCTCTGGGAGGGGGGGTCACCGACCCCCCAACTGTTCTAAACTGATACATTTAATGGGTACATTTATTATCTTTGTCCCTGTTGAGCAAAATCTCTGGGTTTCATTACAGGCAGCTGATAGAATTGATACAATAGTTGCTAATACTCTAGAGATGTTGATGTGAAATGTATCAATAAAATGTTGCAAAATTGTATCTGAATTACTGAGCTGCCAGACTCAAGCACCAGAGATACCAACATTTAACTTTAAACTTAGATTTTGGAAAACAGTAAAAGATAAATAATGGAAAGTAATTTAAAAAAGTCTTTTGTTTCTGGGGAACAATTTGAAAACAACTGAACAGAAAAAAAAGTGTGTGGAAGGTGAACAACCCCTTTAAAACACTTATTTTTTGGTGTTCCTGTTCCTATAATGAGGCATTCCTTTTGCTTGGCTTTCATTTTCTAATCAATAGTAGACTGATAAAAGCTAATTGCTGATTTGTTTCTATGAACAACGGCACTGGTGCTGGTGGCACTGGTAAGTTGTATTGAAATACTGCACAGTTAAAGGAAAACTATACCCCTCAAACAGTGTAGGTCTCTATAAAAAGATATTGCATAAAACAACTCGTATGTAAAAGGCTGCTTCATGTAAATAAACCATTTCATGTGCATGTGCCATTGGGTAATCATAAATAGAAAATTGCCATTTTAAAAAATAAGGACATCCTCCTGGGATCATATGATTCAACGGTGCACACAAACATACCAAACAAACTATAAAGTTTTTTTCTTCCACACTTCTTCCTGTTACAGTTAGAGTTGAAATATTTCTGGTCAGGTGATCTCTGAGGCAGCACACAGACCATCACGAAATGGTCAATAAAAGGGCAATATTTACTTAAATATATATTCCAGTTTGGTAAGATTCTTTAATATGTCACTTAATTTGATATAATCTGTTTCTGAAGTATTAATTTTGAAGGTATAGTTTTCCTTTAAGATATATTTTTTGGTTTGCAAGAGCATTACAATATTTTGTAACCATAATCATTTTTGTTTATCTTTCAAGCAAAAGACACAGATATCATTGATGAAGCTATTAATTACTTTAAGGCTAACGTTTTCTTCAAAAATTATGAAATAAAGGTAAGCTGTGCCAATCCTAGCAATGCAGAAATGCAAGCAAAACATTATAAATTGCATTAAAGTTGTGGTTCACCATTAAGACAAATGGGGAATATGTGGTGTTTATACAAATGGCCTGCGGGTGTCACTGTGCACAGGACTTGTACTGCGCATACACAGGACTTTCTGTACAGCTTGAAAGTGAAAGTAAGAAGTTACTGTTGTTGTGTAAGGCCTGTATGAGCCTGTTAATAAAGCACTGTTATACTCTTCTCATCATCGGCTACCAAACATAACAATTGTCTCAGCTCCAGAGCTGTTCATGCAAAAGTAAAGCTGTTTGAGCTGTTGAGGCAACAGTAAAGCAGCACTGGAGGTTTAAAGGGCAACTAAAGTCTAAAATAGAATAATGTTAGATATGTGGTATTTTGTATACTAAATATAAACATGAACTCACTGCACCAGAAGAAATAAGACAAATGATTTTGGCGCAGGGGGCTGTCATCTTGTAATTTTGTTAGACATCTCTGCAATACCAAGACTACGCACATGCTCAGTGTGGTCTGGGCTTCAGTTGGAAGGTTAAGCTTAGGGATAAATCATCGAAACCACACAAGTCAAATGATATCTGCCAAGGAAGCCAATAGAGCAAGACTGAATATGCAGACTGCTGTCGGTCTGTGAATACATATCTCTACACAGTCACTGGCTGTTTTACAGGGAAACAGACAACACTGCTCGAGTTCTGGGAAGTAAGGTGGGGGAGCTCCCCTTTGCAGTTTGAAAGTATGACTGTTTCCCTGCAGAGCAGTTAGGGACCATCTGAAGTTTCCCATCTGCAGCAGTCAGAGCAAGTAAATGAAGGGGGAATTTCACTGCATATAGTCAGGTTTCTTATAAAAACTGTACACATTTTTTAATTGAAGGAGATATATATATATTGGAAATAGATTTCTTTTTCATTAAAGAAAGTAAAAATGGGATTTCACTTTTTTGCCTTTACATTCCCTTTAATATGAACGTATGATGTCATAGGAAAGTGGAAAGGATGTATATGAGTAGCAGTATATATGAGTAGGGCAGCATGGGGTCTGTGGGTAGCACTGTGCAATACCAACTTGGGCCCTTTCTGTAAGGAGTTTATATGTTCTCCCTGTGTATGTGTGGGTTTCCTCCAAGCACTTCGGTTTCCCCTCACAGTCCAAAAACATATTGGAGGCAATTGGTAGGGAGTCCTCCTGGTACTCACAGGTGACGGGGTACTCCTGAGTGTGGCTGAGGGCAGCCAGGCTTAGGCGTGTGGAGAGACCAATGGGAAGCATAGAGTGATAGGCATGTAGGTTAGGTATCTGTTAGCTAGAAGGAAGTTAGTTCCTGTGGAGGGGGGGGGGCACAATTAAATGTAAAATAACCTGCATTGAGGCCACTGGGAACAAGATATAATGCAAATTGCCTTATTTTGCATGGACAGTGTTCTCCCACAGTAAATTTTTTCTACTGGATGGGATGAAAAAGTAGTAGACTTAAAGTATGAAGATCTAAATTACTGAAAAATCATTTATCTGGAAAACCCCAGAGCATTCTGCATAACAGGTCCCATACCTCACTCAGCACTTCTGCTCGTAGTGTTTAGATTTGTGCTGGCTCCCTCCCACCTGCCAAGATAATCTCTCTCCTGCCTGCAGTGATCCACCCCTAGATCTCCCTAACTGCTTCACAAGCTGAGCACATACCCAAGCCCCAGACTGAAATCTGGATATGGATTGTTTTTCTTTAAACATATGTGCTACCTACATATAAAAAACAGCACAGCATAAAAAGATGCAGGGAGTTACACAACAACAAAATTACACTTTCTTTGACTGGATACAATAAGGTGCATAAATTGTATATCAATTATAATAATAATAATAATTGCAGGGAGTTATGACCAATATGGACAGGTTGGCAATGGGATGCACAGGGAGGAAGATGGGAGGGTTTTTTTCTGATAATGCAGATTTTGACCAATCAGTAAAAGCTATGACCACTTCCAGTGGAAGAATGAAGAGACCCTCCCATTCCTCATTTCAGCCTAATCTCTGAGGTAGAAGGTTCTCTCTGCAGCTCTGATATATAATGATATTTTTAGTAGGTAAAAAGCTTTCCAAACCTTTTCATTTCCTGCATCATTACATATTGTAAGAGAGGGGGGATATCATACTATGATACAAATGAGTATTCCACAAAATGTGTCCTTTAATTTTATAATAATGTGTCCCCTCGTCCCCCCCAATAAACAAAACTGATGGCCACTGTTTGTAAACACATGCTTCTCTTTACAGAATGAAGCTGACCGGACATTAATATATATAACTCTGTACATTTCTGAATGCTTAAAAAAACTGCAGAAGGTAAGCTATTTTTGCTACATGCTACAATACTTAGAGCAAAATCATACATTCTTAATAAAAATTTACCAGCAGATAATTTTATATCCAACTAAGTGAAATATAAAATAATTTCATCAAACTGATCTTGCCCTTTTACATCTTTCCCCTATTTCCACTATTATGTCATAAACACCATGAGGGGTCAGTTTACTTTGGTTGAAGCTTATTAAAAGAGTGTTTATGACTGAAGTACTGTATACAGAACAAACACTTTCGTACTTGGTCCATACCTTAAATCCTTGCTCTGTTTGTTTGCTGTGCATGGTTTCCCAAAATTACCTTATTTATAGGCAGTGCCTCTTCTATAAAGGTCCTATATCTTGTTTAAGCTTCATTTGTGCCGGTGAGACAGCAAGGGCAGCTATACAATTAAGCTTGTATAAACTCTTATTGCTACAAAAATGCTGTTGGTGCATATGGAGATTCCCTAAGCCAACTTGATACTATGATAACTTCACTGATGCGTTATTTAAATTGTCTGTATAATGCAATGAAAACCAGAAAAGATTTTTATGTGAGAGCAATCTGTCCTGATGCTTCACCTTTACTTTGTAGTTTTTACTTTTGTGTACCAGAGAATTGCACTGTTTTGTAAACCCAATAATACTAAATATTAATAATGTAGGTAAAAAGGCTATTCTTTGTTCCCTGTGTTTTGTGCCAATGCCATTCTCTTTATGTAGCATTACATTTGTCTGTACTTCTGTGAATAATGGAACAAATTAGAAATTGGGCTGATGCTGTGTCCTTGGTTAATTTTTTTAATTATTGTTTCAGTGCAATTCAAAAGGACAGGGAGAGAAGGAAATGTATACACTGGGGATTACAAACTTCCCTATCCCAGGAGAACCAGGATTCCCCCTAAATGCCATGTATGTGAAACCTTCTAATAAACAGGAGGATGGTAAGTAAAGTTTTCTGTAGTTTTATGGACCTTATGTGTCCATTCTACAGACCAGTCCTGGTTTGTAAATAAAATCACAAAAACTGACCTCATATTTATATGAATATCAGATTTGAATTACCCCTCTTCCCCACAGCAGTTGTCAACCTTCTTGTGCTATTCCTGTATTAAACTTTTAAAAATGGAAGAGCAATTATCTTCATGCAGATGTTTGTTAGCATTACTGTAAACAAAAAGGACACTGACTGCTCTGACTTCGAAACAGTAGTTGGACCAAAAAATTATTCGATACATGGGAGTGCAATATGACAACATTACCTAATGAAAAACAACAAACGCTGGCACGGTGCTTCCGGGAGACCTCTTCATATACAACGAGAAATATTCTCCAGGATCCACCAATTGTACTATAATATATCACAGCATCTCTAGTAAAACAAGAGATGGAATTAAACATATGATATACTGTATACTGAATGCAATAGCAAGTTATTGTATTATTTTAATTAGACTGTATACTGCTTGAAGCATGGTGAGGTTCTCTACCGCTATATGTATACAATCTTCCGAAGAAGAAGGTAAAAAGAGAAAGATGTATACTGTGAAACTGTTGTACTACCAAATGCATGATACTGTATTGTCTATTCATCTTTAATAAAAAGATGTTAAAAAAAAAACAGTAGTTGGACATGGCACTCCGCAGGCAATTCTTCATCAACTCAGCACCTCTCTTGCAGACAGTAGCAAATAGAAAAAAAAAATACTTATAAAGAATAGGGAAAATACATTTTACACTGCGTTGAGTCCTTTATATTGTGTTCGTAATGACCGGAGATGTATATATGAGCTAGATACTATATTAGCTAGCAGATATATTACTAGATACTGGCTTGTGATTGTTAAAGGATCTGGAAGAGAGGTTTGTTAAAAGAACAGTAACATCAAAAAATGAAATACAAATATAATGCAGTGTTGCCCTGCACTGGTAAAACTGGTGTGTTTGCTTTAGAAACACTACTATTGTTTATATAAACAAGCTGCTGTTTAGCAATGGAGGCAGCCATTCAAATGAGCAACGGTTCAAGTTACACAACAGATAGCAGATAAGCTCTGTAGAGCATAATGGTGTTCTCTGTTATCCACTACTTAACCTGTGCCATATAGCCTTTTTTTCAGTTTCCACCATTGCTACACAGCAGCTTGTTTGTATGAATTATAGTAGTGTTTTCAAAGCAAACCGATCAGTTTTACCAGTGCAGTACATGATATTTTCATTACTTTAAAACACTTAAATTTTTTGGTTTTACTGTTCCTTAAGCTGTGGAGAGGTGATGGATTCTGTGTAACTGCTGCATTTTTGTGTATGTAGATGCATTGTGTTTTTGTTTATTATAAAAAAAAACCTAATGGGACATAATGCAATTCTTACCTGTACTTTCTTTAATATCTCCACTGTGTTTTAAATATGTGCAGACAATCTCTGATTAATTTATTTCTGCTTCTAGAGATAATGAGGGCCTACTTGCAGCAGCTTAGGCAGGAGACCGGTTTGAGGCTTTGTGACAAGGTATTCGATCCTCAGACCGACAAACCCAGCAAGGTAAAAAAGCCACCATTTTAATGGCTGTGTCTATTAAAGTCTAATTCAGGGGTGTCCAACCTTTTGGCTACTACTGCATATGCAAATTCGGATTCAGATGGAGTTCTTCCGGACAGAAGGATTCGGCTGAATCCTGGATTAGGTGCATCCCTACCTTTAAGCCAGGAATTAAAAAATGAGCACCTGTTTTAGGAGCGACATACAATGGGTTGGTGAGCCACTTGTGGATCATTGGTCTAAAAGAATATAAATGCACCGTACACCGTACACTGACATGGTTTCGTTAAAATACCTGTTTGTCCAGTGACAGTGCTGGAAATTTGATGCTACAGGAGGCATCCTCATTGATGCTACAGGAGGCCTTGCCATTAAAGGACCAGTAACAAAAAAAAAAATTATTAAAAACCACAACACACATTTAACTTTAAATAAGCAAAGTCTTTAGTAAGAAATAACTTACCCATACTCCGCTTGCGCTACTCTTCAGAAAAGGCGACGATCCATCGTGCCAAGTGCAAATGGATTATGGGTAAGTTAAATTAGTAAGTTAACTGTGTCTTGTGTTTTTTTTTTTTTTTCGTTATGTAGAAAATAATTTTTTATTTGTTAAACCTCAGCCATGCTCAGGCTACAGTCACATATATCATATCCTCTGTTTTTCTCCATCTGTGTTTTGTAATCAGGGGGAGGAGGAGCAGATCCACTATAATCAGCAGCAATAATACAAAACAGACATAATTATAAACAATGATCTATACTAAAGAAAAGAGGCATGTTAGTGCTCCGGTATGCCTAAGCCCTTCCATCTCAGCTTTTAATATGTACTTGAAGCTGTACACTGGTTGAACCTCACCTGTGCATCATTGCAGCAGGCTATTAAATGCATAACTATAGTGGTGATTAAACTAGTTTAGCCATGTACTAAAAATGGTGCCACCAGCAATAAACAACTTGTAACATTTGTTGAATATTGTTCTATATACAGTTTTTTATAATCATAAAAAGCAAGTATATGTCTGTTACAGCATTTGGCAATATTAAAGGCACAGACCAAAAAAGGTTGAACTTGATGGACGCGAGTCTTTTTTCAGCCTAACTTACTATGTAAAATCTACTACTTCTCTTTTCTGTTTACAGTGATGAAAGCTCATTGAGATGGGTTTATGTAGAAACATGGCATAAACACTTTCTGAACTTCCAAAAATATTTTTTTTTTTTATTTAGAGATGTGTATAATTCCAGTAATAGTAACCATTATAGTCAACTCTGACTTTTCCAATCATTTTCCCCCACTCTTAGATTACAAGAGTTATTCAACCCCTCCCTCATAATGTTTCAGTGATTTTGGACCTATGTTCCTCTGCTTTCCAAAAAATCTGTTTATCACCCACTATGGAAAGCAGAGGTACTTGAAGACCCCAAATCCATCCACCTGCAATGGAACAAGATGAAGGAGGGGGGTTACATGATTCTACCAGAGACGTGGTTCTTGGTCAGATGCAGATTATCATGGTTTATGGTGGTTTCCAACTCTGTTTGAAGAAAGAAAACAGAGAGAACAAAAGGAGGTTTGACCTACCCTATTTTTGACTTATCATGGTTTACATTCAATCTGTGGAATCCATTATACCTGTGTTTAAATATAAATGAATATAAAGTTTTTGCATACTTTCTACATAAGCCCTACTCCATGAGCTTATATCAAAAGCACCCTGTTGTGAGGGTCACTTTAGCATTCAATATGAAATTGCTGTTTTTGATGTCTTTATTTAACCTCTGCTTGCTTCTGACTGTTTTCCCTTTCTTTTCTTTGCAGTGGTGGACATGCTTTGTCAAAAAACAATTTATGAACAAATCTTTGTCTGGCCCTGGGCAATAAAATGAGGGAAAAAAAACATAAAACAAGCTTCAAAATTCTACACATTGTAACGCATTTGTCCTTTTTGCAAAATACATTTTATACTGTCGTGTAATATTATCATTTTTGGATCCAACATGATCTGCGAAATATTAAATGTTAAGCTCTGGAGCTTAATAAAAGCAAAGATAAAATCTATCCCTGTAGCTTCTGTTATTTACTGGTCAGTGACAAAAGATATCTACCCCCATTGTATTACATATATAACAAATTAAATTACAATTTATGACATCCCGTGTAAAATGTGCATTTTTAAAAAGACATTTCCTTGTAGTCGTGTGATTGGATGTGCTTCCAGTTCCATCTGTTCAAAAGAAAACAGCCCTTTCATTGCTTTTATGACCAGAATCCTAGATATCTCAACAAAACTATATGTAAAATGACCGAAGGGCCAGGGCCTTTGAACTATGTGAGAGTTCCTTGGGTGACAATGGTGAGCATATTATACCATAGATAGATGCGTGTCTTCCACGAAGATAGTAGCACAGCATATAAAATAAACTGGTTCAATAGAAAAATAATGCAGTAATAGAATTCCCCTATAGAAGAACTAGGGATGAACCGAATCCACCATTTGGTATTTGGCCGAATCCTTCATGAAAGATTCGGCTGAATACCGAACTGGATCCAAATCCTAACTTGCATTTGCAAATTAGTGTCTGGAAGGTAAAAAGTGGAAAAAACTATATTTTTACTTCCTTGTTTTGTGACAAAAAGTTATGTGATTTCCCTTCCTGAACCTAATTTGCATATGCAAATTAGGATTTCGTTCGGCCTGTCACAAGAATTCGGCTGAATCCAAATCCTGCTGGAAAAGGGTGAATCCTGGATTTGGTGCATCCCTAAGGAGAACTAAAGCTTAACTAAAGAAATAGGCTAGGTGCATCCCTAAGGAGAACTAAAGCTTAACTAAAGAAATAGGCTACACAAGTTGTACATTATGTTTTGGGCTTCTGTACCAGCCCAAGGCAACCGCAGCCAGTGTCGGATTGGCCCACCAGGATACCAGGAAAAGTCCCGGTGGGCCCAGGTGTCAGTGGGCCCTCATGCTGCTAATCTGGCCAAGTTCATGGCAATTCCCTATTTCTAGAGGCTAAATAGATGTCATAATAGATTATAGTATGTAAATAAAATACACTAGGAGAATATAGGTTGAATGAGTAGAGGAAGAATAATAGTACTGAGAGTGGGCCACTAGTCTAAGATTTTTTGGTGGGCCCCTAGTGTAAGGTTTTTGGGTGGGCCCCTGATGTCCCAGTCCGACACTGACCACAGCCCTTTCCCCAGTAGCTCCCCATCTTCTTTTCTGCTGATTCACTGCACATGTTCTGTGCTGCTGTCACTTACTGAGCTTAGGGACCCACTCACAATATACAGTACAAATAGAATACTAATTACTAATCAGCCTTATAGTGACATTTCTAAAGATAATTACTACATGGCAGCACAGAATCCAGTGCAATTCGCATCAGAATTTAATAATCAGCTCTGTAATATCAGCTTATATTACAGACCAACCTCATTTTCTGCTGGATAATTAGCCACGCCCCTAAACATAGCTTCTCAACAGCTGCTCAGAGCCAACTGAGCATGCGAGTGTCACAGACACTTTCCAAGATGGTGACCCCCTGTGACAAGTCTGAAGTCCTGGATCATTGCTGCTATTGACAAGCTGAAACTTTAGGCTGGTGCAATAAGTTCTATATATAAATGATGGCATTTTTAGCCATTTTAAATTTCAGGGCTTCATTTTCCTTTAAACATAGCAAATGTGATTGTCAGCCAAGACTTTTAAATTCGTTTGAAACAGGTATGGATGTTTTAAAGGAAAATTTGGGTTTCATGTAGGACTTTTATTATATGGATTTTTATGTTTGGGTGACAGGGTAAAAGCAACATCTTTGGCTTTGCTATAGATTACTACATTTGGGCAGTTTTTTAGGGAACAGGAGCTACAACATTTAAGTGTTCTGCTGCATATTTTGGTTGGTGTGTCTGTAGTGTAGCATGTTCATTTAACCCACGTTGTCAGTTCTATTGCTGTTTGAATACAGGGCAGCACACACACCTCCTACAGCGCAGCTGCTTTGGTAAAATCGGGAAGGGCTGATTTTGCAGAAAACATTATTTGCGGTTTTATCCAAGCCAAACTGCTTGCTCAACACCAAGTCCTTCTTGCGTCTCCTCTCCCTTCCTCAGTGACACCTAGAGAGCGATTATTTTAATACTTTTGCTTTAAAGGAACAGTTCAGGGTAAAAATAAAAACTGGGTAAATAGATAGGCTGTGCAAAATAAAAAATGTTTCTAATATAGTTAGTTAGCCAAAAATGTAATGTATAAAGGCTGGAGTGACTGGATGTCTCATATAACCGAATAAAACACAACATCCTGCTTTTCAGCTCTCTAAATCTGAGTAAGTCAGCGACTTGAGGGGGGGCCATATGGGACATAACTGTTCAGTGAGTTTGCCATTGATCTTCAGCATTGAGCTCAGATTCAAAAGCAACAGTTATGACCCATGTGGCCCTCCCTCAAGTCATTGATTGGTTACTGCCTGGTAACCAGGGTAACCAGTCAGTGTAAACAAAAGAGAACTGAAAAGCTAGGTTAGACTTACAGTCACTCCAGCCTTTATACATTACATTTTTGCCTAACTAACTATATTGAAAACATGTTTTATTTTGCACAGCCTATCTGTTTACCCAGTTTTTACTTTTATACTGAACAATTCCTTTAAGTAGAATCTCCTATTGTGTGTATTTCACACGCTCCACTAATAAAGGCACTTATATGTATTCGGCAACACATTCTCAAAACTATCCGGCTGCCTCACAACACAAGCAATCGCTGTCACGATCCCGGCTCCTCCCTCACTTCCGCCTTCTTCACGACCGGATGTGATGTCACTGTAGTTCTGAGAGAGCTGCTGCTTGTTGGAGTGTGGTTGAACGGGATATACAGAGTTTAGCACTAATTGTGAAAATGAATGTGATAGATCATGTGCGGGACATGGCAGCGGCCGGACTTCATTCTAATGTGCGGTTACTGAGCAGTCTCCTACTGACTATGAGCAACAACAACCCGTAAGTAGCAGGACCCTGGCATGATGTTGGAAGACAGGGGGGTCATTTGCTTATTACAGTGGCTAGAGGGTCACTGGGGTTGCTGCTCGGGGCCCTGCAGCTGCTGCTCACCTCTGTTTGCATTTGATGTGTGCTCTAGTGTTCATAAAATATCAAAGCAACAGTAACAAACAAAAAAAAGAAAGTATCCTATAGTAGAACAATAATGTGCAGTTGTGCTGCACTGTTAAAACTGGTGTGTTTATTTCAGAAACCCGACTAAACTTTATATGATTAAACAGCTGTATAGCCATGGGGACAGCCCTTCAAAGCTAAAAAAAAGGCACAGGTTACACAGTGCAGGTAAAAACTATAGTATACAATTGGATTCTTCACAAACTATCTATCAACTCTGTGTCTTGTGTTTGAATGGCTGCAGCTTCTTTAAATAAACCATAATTGTTTTTCTGAAACAAATAGATCTGTTTTGCCAGTGCAGGGCAACCGTACATAATATTGTCTTTCCTTTAAAACACTTTCATTTTCTGGTGTTACTGTTTCTTTAATGATTCTCTTTATTCTGCTTTCCTATCTCTCCTGCTCATCAGCTTGGCCACTAGTATACTTTCTCATTGCCTTTATAAAGCCCCTCTCCGCAGCTCTGACTCTTACTGTCTTTTGTCTTTTAATTCCGTCCTCTGCAGCCACTGAGTGAATTTTTGTTGATTTGAAACTTGCCAATAATTGATTCAGAGCCTGTGTTTTTATTCCTATGGATAATGCATATTGGGTAAGACATCCATTGTGCAAGAGATACCTGGGCCAACCTTAGGTAGAAAAGTAAATATTTCAAAGATTTTGGCCAAATTTGCCTTCTTCCTGCAAATATAGATACAATTACATATATTCTGATGTAATTATAAGTTTTTAATGGTAGCCTCCCCAAACTCTAATTTAATCATCCTTCCCTGGGGGTCAACTTTCAAACTTTCATACTCTTAAGGTGGCCATACAATGTGGGCATATCGGGGAGAGATCTGCTCGTTTGGTGGTGGGCGATATCGGGCTGATCCGATCGTTGGCCCTAGGGGCCTATAGAATCCCTGCTTTATTTATTCTGTGACCAGCTTAATATTGTGAATATGAAATCATGTACAAGTAGCAATCTATTATAATCAATTTGATCCTTAATGTACCTTTTTTGTCTCTCTATTGCATCTGTAGTGTATATCAGGGCTGTTCAACTAAAGGTCAATGTACTCTACGCAACTTTTTTATTTATAACCCACATAATGGGAGATTTGAACAGAACTGGCCTATATGCTGCTGAATATTCAGAATGATTAATGTTTCTGTTTTTGTAGGGAGATGTTTTCTCCATCACAAAAGTACCAGTTGCTTGTGTACCATGCAGACTCTCTGTTCCATGACAAAGAATACAGAAATGCTGTCAGCAAATATACAATGGCTTTGCAGCAGAAGAAATCCTTAACCAAGACTTCCAAAGTTAGGCCAGCAACAGGAAATTCAGCTGCTACCCCACAAAATCAGGTAGAAATACCAGTTACACTGAAGGACAAGCCAACAATATGTGTATCTGCCAACACTTTTTTATCATACATTTGATCTGTATAATAAGAAATATATGTAATATATTATTTATACATTTTTCTTTTATATCCTCCCATAACTGTGTTTGTTGGCTGTACAGAGACCTGTGCTGATAACTGAAATAGATTTACAGCTGAGGCCTAAGCCAAAGAGAAAAAATGTTCATGTGCCTTATATTTTACATTCATTAAAGTCTTCCTTATATTTTACATTCATTAGAGTCTTCCTTATATTTTACATTCATTAGAGTCTTCCATCAGAGATTGAGGTGAAATATAAAATGGCTGACTGTTACACCATGCTGAAACAGGACAAGGATGCCATAGCCATTTTAGATGGAATTCCTTCTCGGCAGAGAACCCCAAAGGTAAAGTAGAAAGAATACTTTTCTTCCTTCTACAGTGGAGTGTTGTGCTGCGTGGAGCTTCACTGACGAAGGGTAGGTGCCGATTCCCTACATTAATTGAGTCTAACTGTTACATAATGCAAGAGGATTCGTGTACCATACAGTGACCTAACTAGGCGATCAGGCCTTTACCCACACTACTGTGTTGCCCACAATATGCCTCATTACACTTCTTGCATCCCTGATAGTTACGCTACTTGTACTGTACACTGAGATACTTTTGCACTTCAACTTTTCTACTATAGCTATCCTATTGCCAAAAAGAAAATACACAGCACTGTTCTGCATTGGCTTTCATACGTTATTTTGGTGTATCCTGTTGGTGTGTGCTGCCAGCCACACATGGAATGTGTCTTAAATATGTTTTGTATGTGACGCACAAATGTTGCAAAAGCTCTTAGACAGAAGTATCTAATGTTCAATTAAGTTTCTAACTGTTGAAGGGCCACATTGACACTGATGTCCCATTTAAGTTGCTGATGAAAATAAGTGCTATTTCTTCTGTACTGGACATACTGTAATGTTTTGTTATAATAAAATATGTACAAAATATTTCTTTCCGTTTACTTTCAATTTAGATTAACATGATGTTGGCTAATTTGTACAAGAAAGCTGGACAGGAACGTTCTGCAGTAACCAGTTACAAGGAGGTTCTGAGACAGTGCCCACTGGCGCTTGATGCCATACTAGGTACAGTCTTCTACACTTTAAGGGGGAATTCAAAAAAGTGGCGAGAGCCCATTTGTGGAGTAAAACTGGTGGTAAACTTTTGTAAAATACTTTCTCCATATTCACAAACAAAAATCCGCCTAATTTCCGACTCAACCGACACTTTTCATTTTATAGTGAAAGAAAGACAGTTTACAGACACTTTTATGAATTTGTCTTTCAAACGACATAAAAATGGCGCAAAAACGAAATTTCCTCCAGACTTTTAAAAATGGAGTAAAGTTCAGTATAACTTCCCCATGTGTCAGATCAATTCTAAACTAATTTGCTCTGCTTTGGTTGAGACAATCTTCATTTCACTCCTCTTGTAGGTGCCCCATTGGGGAAGAATTTGCATATTAATTGGGATTAGCATTTTATACTTAGGGCACAAGTTTCTGTCTAACCCTACAGGTGTAAAAACCTCAATAACAAAACAAATAAAACATCAAATATCATCATATATAACATTATATATCATTTTAACTTACAGTTGCATTATTTTACTAGTTTTAGCTTAACAAATGAGGCATTATTAGCAACTTGAATATATTATGAAAATCTAAAGGACAAGTAAAGCCTCCCAGTCAAAATCTGAAAACTGTCTGTTTAGAAGACAAATTCACAAAAGTAGAGATAGTGTTTTGTGAATTTTGTGGGGAAGCCGACATTTTTATCTCCATTTTTATTTTTTCTCAATATCACCACTTTTGTGAATCCCCCCCTTTGTGTCTAAACATCTGTTTATTTTACTGTAACGCTGCATGATTCCCCCACTACTATGTAAGCACTGGTAGTGCCATGGAAGTGGATTCATATTGAAAGGATGAGAGAGTCTAATCAATGCTGTTCATAAGGATCCACATCTCTGGCTGAAAATGTGCTGATCAGAAAACTTTACACTGATGTGCCCCAATAAGGACAAAGCTAGGCTGAAGTTGGGATCTGATCAGCAACAGCTCTCTTAGCAAATTTCATCTGCTGACACTGGGCAGGAATTGGCCTGGAAGCATATTTTTAGCCAAAGATCTTTGTGACCGTGCATGTCTACTGACAGTGGCACATTCCTATCACTTTTAATGAGGAAAACGCATGCATTGTTCTTAAAACCTATATAAATTAATGAAATCTGAACCTCTAATACAGGGGTCCCCAACCTTTTTTAACCGTGAATCACATTCAAATGTTAAGGGATTTGGGAAGCAACACAAAGGAGAAAAAAGTTCCTGGGCATGCCAAATAAAGCATGTGACTGATTATTAAAGGGATACTGTCATGGGAATTTTTTTTTTTCAAAACGCATCAGTTAAAGGACCAGTAACATCAAAAAATGAAATTGTAAAACTTCAGTGGTTGCTTCAGAGCACTATTATTGTTTATATAAATAAGCTACTGTGTAGCCATGGGGGCAGTCATTCAAAGGAGAAAAGGCTCAAGTTACACAGCAGATCGCAGATAAGCTCTGTAGAACAT
>CM044432.1:146993130-147004538 GCA_024363595.1 Xenopus borealis | reverse complement strand
AAAAAACATGTTTTCCCATGACAGAATCCCTTTAAGTTGCCCCATTTGAATTGGCAGCCTACAGGAGGCTCTGTTTTGGCAGTGCAACTGATTTTTATGCAACCAAAATATGTCTCTGAGCCAGGAATTCAAAAATAAGCTCCTGCTTTAAGGCTATTGTTTTGGGACCACTGCTCTAATATAACAAAACAGCATTACCCATTTTTAAAGCTTGCATATGCCTTTAAATGTCTCCACTGTATTCCGGGCTAATGGTTTTCTACTCATTTCAGGTTGAGAAATTTGCCTCTACGACCTGCCCTTGACTTTAATAGAGAATAAAGTCCTAAAAAACAATGTGCTAGAAAGGCCTTATGTTATATACTGAACCAACCTAAAACTTCAGCATCTCTATAAAAGTCATTTCCAGGCTTTCAAAAATGCACACACGCTCACCATCTTGGATTTTGTTAGGCATATCAGTGACACTGTGCCCTGGCAGCCATTGAGAAGCTAAATGTAGAGTTTGTAACATCATCAAACGTAAAATGAGATTTGCCTGTCCTAAAACTAATGCTACACTGCTCATACATTCAGAATCAGATTGCATTGGTGTTTGTGCTGATAACGCAAACCTAAGCTCACAACCTTTTCCGTGCAATAAATGATTGCTTTTTATATCTTTCAATGGTGATTGCAATTTGTCAGGACTAATAAGTTAATATTGAGCAGGAAAAATAAAATGTCATTGCCTATGTTGGTCAGCAGGTGTCAGTATATGCCTGTGTAACTGTTTGCTGTAACTTCATGTACCATGTATCTTGTCTATTGTAATAACAATGACAGGTCTGGGTTAAATGACATTCTAGAGGCTGCTGCTGTTCCTCAATAACTTAAATGTTTTTTTACAGAGTATAGTTATATCATAAAGCTGTACTAATATAGTATGAATATAGAGACTGTAGCTTCTCTGTATAGCCATATAGTGAATGTATAAGGCATTTATGAAAGTGTTTATATGAGCGCAGTTGTTGGCAGATTACATGTGCATCTTGCTGAATATTAAAGTCCGCAAACCTAAATTACCAGTTAGGGGAAGCCCCTCTAATGTATGCAATGAGGCTGTGACCACAAGATACACATAGACAAATACAAGAGGTCCTCTGCACAACCCATTATCAATATATTAAGGATATTGAAATATGTTGTGCCTTAAGCTACTAAAAAATGCCTTGCCCTTTAAACAAAACAGGGATTGTGTGTCCATATATTACAATATATTTAAGCTGACCAACTACGTCAAAGTCATCCCCCATATGGCCAGTCCTACACTCAAATTGCATCTGATTCATTAAGAATTCTATTGCTTCCCCTCACTATAGACTCCATTATATCTGACAAACATGGGAGAAGGCCGAAACGTTGGATATGCATTGTTTAATAAAACACATTTGAGTTGACAACAACGATTTTGAGTGCGGGTCCCTTTGGAAAAAAAAATATATATATGTGTGTAATATATATATATATATATACTGAATTACGTATGAGACAGGGGACCAGAAAATGTGCATTGATTAATTGGCCAAATCAGTAGCACTTCCAATGTATTTAAACACATTTTTACTTAGTCTTGGCGTGCAACCACAGCCCCTTCTTTAATATTTTAAATATGTTTGATTGGTTGTCTTTGGTTGTCAAACACTTAAGGAACTCTGTGTTTCCCATGGGAATTCAAATCAAGTGTTATACATTGGGTTAAAGTGTAGAAGCAGGCAAATTTGTGGATGGCAATCCAGTGAATCAGACTTGTATAGTCTCTATTATAAACTATATTGACATGTTATTCTGCACAGGGTGTATGATGTATTAGACTCTAATGAAACTGTAGCCACAAGTGGCTTAGTTTTTGTGATAAATGGTAAAACTCCTGCTTAACTTTACTTATCAATTACATTTACATGCAACTTCTCTGAAACACGTGCAGTGTATTCTCTTTTTACTCCGCAAGAAAAGCCGCAGAAATGTTTTCTTGTGTTTGGAATCCACAATTGATCAGTCCTTTAAAAAAACAAAAGGTCCCTTTAATTATACAGAAAAGAAGTGTGGAAAAATATCATCAATCTTTTTGTATGTGAGCAATTAATCTTAATCCAGTTGATAAAAAAAAAAAATTGTGCTACTTGTTGAGTGCCCCACTAATGGCTCTTCCCAGCACGACCTCTTTTGCATCCAGCACTGAAAACTAGGACCAGGTATTTATTTATTATATTTGCTGTTTAGTGTTCACCCACGCATATTGATCTCTGGGGCTAAATCCACCAAAATGTTCTGAATCAAACTGAGTTATTGAGTGAGAACAAAACTATGGTCTGTTTGCAATGCATTGTGGACATGAAAGCAATATTGATTTGAAGACTGCAAAATACTGCAAGTTAAATGGTGAAAGATTTCCTGCTGGGAATGTGGGTAGAAACAAAACCTATTATTGTTAGGCATTATTAACTCCCACTGTATGTTTCTAATGTCCAGGGTTGTTTTTATTGATGGCCAGGCCCAGAGCAAAACCAGTCACTTTATGCAATTTCTATAGCTCTTTAACTGGTGTTGGACTGTAACTCCCAACACTATGTTAGGGCCTTTTACTGTAGTAACATGCTGGGAGATGCACAACAGTGGATGCAAAGCTGGCAACACTGCTAAAGTTGTACTGTTGGCATCTAATTTGCTGTACCTCTGTGTGCAATGGAAGGGTTTTGCTGCTGTGTGCAGACCAGACAAACTTGTGACCATTAAACAGATTTTTCTATTTCTTTCCAAACAACTTAAACTTTTCTGGTAACCGTGCTCTTTATAGTTACTGTCACCAGTCAGGTTGCACCACACTCATTCTCCGCTCCCCCACAACATCACAGATGTCATTGTTGCTGACCAAATTTGTCTTTTGGCAAAAGTTACATGAAACATAAAAAATTGTGGAAAGAATTGGCCTACACTCAAATCACAGCTTCTGCCTGGTTCACACTGAATATAAAAGTTGAGAAAAGTTGCACTCATTAGTCTTAGGAAATACAAACGGTTTAGTTCAGTGTAACATCAATGCATTGTGCTGGCTCATACCATTCAGATGTTGATACTCAAATGTATACACACATACATTTAATATCTGCTATCACACAGAGCATTTCTGGAGGCTGTTATCACCACAACTATGGTGCTGTATTACTCAGTCCCTTCCCAAAGAATATTGTTTAGGCATAGCCCAGATCCTATTATACCCAATGTTCCTCATTCTATTATACCTGCTTTCCTACAGCCCCAGCTCCTCCTATGTTCTTCATCCAGTTATACCTGCTTTCCTGCAGACAGCTTTTTTTCAGAGAAATTTAGCACCCTGCTACAGGCATCATGCCACCTGCCTCTATACCTGCTATTTAGCAGCCATTGTTCCTTGATGTTCATTGATAACACTCTTATTTTCATTTTAGGATTGCTATCCCTTTCTGTAAAGGGAGCAGAAGTTGCATCTATGACTCTCAATGTCATCCAGAGTATCCCCAACCTAGACTGGCTTTCTGCCTGGATCAAAGCCTATGCGTTTGTGCACACTGGAGACAACACCAGAGCTATCAACACTATCTGGTAAATGTTACACTGAAAAAAGATACAGAGTACAAACACAACTAGTGATTCATATCCAAAATGTGTGGAGAAGGAAAAGAATAGATTCAATGTATAGGTGATGGCACTCACAGGATTTAAAAAAACCGTGACATGTTTTGACCAAACTTGTCACTGTTTGTTTGAATCCTGTGAGTGCCATCACCTATACATTGTGTGTGTGTGTGTATATGCAGTGGTGAAAGGGACAACTGATGGGATACGCAAAGTACCCTGTGGTTAATTGACACAGAGCGACTATTAAGAGGGCTGTCTGTCTCTAACTTGTGGCTTATTATTAGCCCACCCACCTCTATCATGCCAGGTGTAATTTTGGAAGGTCGATATACCGGGTTTAATTTTCCACCGGTCCTATGTTGCCTTGTGTTACCCCGTGAATAAATAGCAGGAGTGGGCCCATGTTTATAGCCAAATACCTCAGACCCAGTGTTATGACCATGGTGCAACTTTCCCTTAACACTAATAGATACATGGGGAACACACATTCTGTTGGTTCACTCACACTGCATCAATGTTGGTGCAGGTCACTGAGGGTGGGGGTGGAGTCACTGGTTGCCAGGTAACAATTTTGGCGCCTTTTTTTGAATTTAAACTGTGACTTTACTGTTGAGCACTGTTTGTCCTTGAGAAAGGTTCCTGTGGGGAACCGAAACGTCGGAGTAAATAAACCTGTTCACTTGATTCACCATCTTTATGAAAAATCCTGTGAGTGCCGAACAACAGTGCTGCTTTATATATTTATATATATGTGTGTATGTATATATATATATATATGTATATATATATTGCTTAAATGAATGCACATTATTGATTCCAAGCAAACTAAAAGGTTTCTAATATGAGTGTTCTTTCAGTTCTCTAGAAAAGAAATCTTTACTAAGAGACAATGTCGATCTTCTGGGGACCTTGGCGGATTTGTATTTCCGTGTTGGTGACAATAAAAATGCAATTTTTAAGTTTGAGCAAGCTCAGATGCTGGATCCCTATCTCATAAAAGGTTTGCTTTTACAATGCTTTTCAGACCTATTTAAAGTAGACATTTGTTGTAGGTACATTCATTCTGGGAAATCTGTGATAGAATGAGCAGTAATAGCAAATAGGAAGCTGCTTGACTGCACTCCTTGTCTGCCAGCGACTGCACTGAAGCCCTTTGTACAAGTAGATGGAGCAGTATCAGAGTATGTGTTTAATCAGTTAAAGGGGGTGGTTCACAATTAACTCAAAGTTGAGAATGTATATAATCTGTGCATGCACCGCATTTCATGCCGTCATTTCAAAGTTATTTAATTCTTCTCTTTAAACCATTTTAAGAGAAGAAAATCTATGGTGATTGGGAAGTGTTTTGTTGCCAGTGGTTTAAAGCACTGAAGAAGGGAACACAACTTTAAAATCATACTCCATTCACTCTCATGGTAGTAACCTCAAGTGCTGGTACAGTTGATTGTCAGGTGATAACCACTCGTATATGTCGTAGTCTTAATTTCCAAGCAAGAACTTTGTGAAGAACAGTCGACAGCCACAGTTAGTAGCTCTAGTCAGGAAAACATGTTTGATTGAAAGACACAAGCCTTTACATCCAATATGCTTTTTTCCTCCCAGGAATGGATATATATGGGTACTTGCTGGCTCGTGAAGGTCGACTGGAAGATGTCGAAAATCTGGGCTGCCGCTTGTTTAATATATCTGATCAACATGCTGAGCCATGGGTAGTTTCTGGGTATGTGCTGTTTGTGCACTGAGGGAGCTGTGAGCCCTCAGTTTATTTATAATCATATAAATGTCTTGATAAGTGCTGCATTGATGAAATATGCTTAATATAGCTACCAAGAAGTGGCTGATGAGTTTAGTATATTGTCTCTATTTAGTATCTAGTAGTAGTAAGTCTAAAACAACATGAGTAATTTTTTTTAATTAAGTTTCTTCAGACTTGTCATTACTTGTTACTGTATACCATGAATGGACATGTTCTGCCTATATTTAATTAATATAGTGGGATGCATGTTTCCAACCAAAGCAATGCCATACCTACAGTTTTAACTATATAAATCTCTTTTATTCCTTCTAGGTGCCACAGCTTTTATACCAAGAGACACTCCAGAGCCCTGTATTTGGGAGCCAAGGCTATCCAGCTAAACAGCAACAGTGTTCAGGCCTTACTGCTTAAGGGGGCAGCATTAAGAAACATGGGGAGGGTGCAGGAAGCAATAATTCATTTCCGAGAAGCAATTCGACTGGCACCTTGTCGGCTTGACTGCTGTGAAGGTGAGTAAGAAACGGTTGCCCATTCCAATATTTTGAAGGTACCTTTCTTTCTGCTGTTTATGAAGAAAGAAATAAAGATAAGATCATTTAGTATTCATGTAATTACTTTTAAGAATAACTGTAGCTCTTTTCAGTAAAAATCTTTGGGTCTTTATAGTTGATTAAGCAGTGGTTTTTATCTGTATATCTGTATTCATTTGTGGGTGCTGCTTCTTGCATGATTTTATTTTTTCAGGTTTTTTTCTTCTGCCTGTATACAAATGTTGTATTTTATGAGTATAATGTTATTCTATTCATAAGTAACTTATCTCTTCAGGTCTTATTGAATGCTATTTGGCATCCAGCAGTGTACGGGAAGCTATGGTGATGGCCAACAATGTCTACAAAACCCTTGGAGCCAATGCACAAACTCTAACTCTGCTGGCAACTGTGTGCCTGGAAGACCCTGTTACCCAAGAGAAAGCAAAAACATTGTTAGACAAAGCTCTCATTCAGAGACCAGATTATATAAAGGCTGTGGTGAAGAAAGCAGAGTTACTCAGTAAGTTCCTACATGATATAGTTATGTGACATCTAGAATTACTCAATGTGTTTTACTGGACACAAAAAGGCTAATTTAAATACAATGTAGCATTTTTTCACCGAATTCTGTTGTCAAATCTGCTTGGTAGCTTGTGCCACAAATTGCACACAATTTATTTAAGCTTATACAAATTAGTGGGATCAATTGCATTAGGGTGTGATTCACTAAAAGCAAATTGTTTGCATTTGTAGGTGCAACACACTCAGGAAAGCCTGGAAATAACATCTCCTAAAGGCAGGTGCTGACTTCAGGGCTCTTTTGCATTTGTGCACCCATGCACACAATGCATCACAGCAGGCTGAACAAGCTCATTGGTGCTCAGCACAAGGTGTAAGGCACATGTGTGGGATAGAATTTTGTTAGTGCTGAGTGTGAATGTATGTAGCATGAGTAGCTTGTAAATGTGCTTGGCAACTCTTGCCTTTAACTTTTCATTGTTGTTTACTCTACAGGTCGAGAGCAGAAGTATGAGGAGGGAATTGCCCTGCTCCGTAATACCCTTGCAAACCAGAGTGACTGTGTATTACATCGAATGCTAGGAGATTTTCTTGTGGCAGTTAATGAGTTTCAGGAGGCTATGGACCAGTACAGCATTGCCCTCAGGTAGATCTATACAACCAATGTTATGGAATCCCCTCTCTTAAAGGTATTGTTCAGTATAAAAATAAAAACTGGGTAAATAGATAGATTTTCAAAATAAAAAAATGTTTCTAATGCAGAGTGAATAGAGTGACTGGATGTCTAACATAATAGCCGGAACACTACTTCCTGCTTTTCATCCCTCTTGGTTTTCAGGGACTTGAGGAAGGGCCTCATGGGTCATGACTTTTGCTTTTGAGAGCTGAATGCTGAAGATCAATTGCAAACTCACTGAACAGTTATGTCCCATGTGACCCCCCTTATATTCACTGACTTAGAGTTAGAGTGCTGAAAAGCAGGAAGTAGTGTTCTGACTATTATGTTAGACATCCAGTCACTCCAGCCTTTATACATTACATTTTTGGCTAACTAACTATATTAGAAAAAAAAATTATTTTGCACAGCCTATTTACCCAGTATTTAGTCTTACACTGAACTGTTCCTTTAATATGAATATTGAATGTAATGTATATTTTGAATCTGTATGCATGATAAAGTGTTCAAAATTCTGATAGCTAAATGGTCACCGAAATCCTGGCTTTTCTGATGTTGCTGCCATAACCTTATATTCAGTAGCTTTCATGGAAAGCTGGGAATGCCTTAAAATGGTATTGGTGATAGGTACTAATTGCACAATTCCTTGCTTTATTTTCTTTCTATTCCAGTCCAACAATGATTAAGCTTCAGTCAGAATTCATTATGTCATTAGATTGGCAACTCAATCAAGTTGCAGAAGCCAGTGTCTGTCCTTGTATCAGCAGTGTAATGCAGACACAATTCTTCCAGCTGGAGATATATGGGGTAAATGTGTCCCCCAAAGTCACAAGTAGTTACTTAAACCATGATCATCTGCTTAACATGCATGTTTTTGTAATAACCTCAAAATGTATCCTGGGATCAGCTATTCGCTTAGGTCTTTCTCATGCACTTATAATAATAATAATAATAATAATAATAATAAAATCACAATCTGATTCGCTGCTACAGTGTAATATGATGCAAAGCCAATTGTTATATGTGATTAAGGATCCAAGTGCCTGTTTCCACATCTTCTTGTTTCTAATTAGTGTATTATTGTTTTTAATTATTCAGCTACATGGTGCAATTTAATACTGGACCAAACTCTTTGTATAATCTGAAATAATCTTTGTTGTTTGTCCTTAGTTTGGATCCAAATGACCAAAAATCCTTGGAGGGAATGCAGAAAATGGAGAAGGAAGAGAGCCCTACAGATGCCACACAGGAGGAAGATGTTGATGATATGGAGGGGAGTGGAGAAGAAGGTGATCTAGAGGGCAGTGATAGTGAAGCTGCTCAATGGGCAGATCAGGAGCCATGGTTTGCAATGCAGTGAAGTTGGACCTTTTAATCTTAATTATGAATTCTTGTGAAAATGCTATCTCTGTAGCAAAGCTTGAGGATTTAAGGAAGTATCAGTGAAATGGAGTTAAAACACAATAAATTTTAGATGACTTGCTCATTGTCCATCACTGGACACCACATTATAAGGCCAGGACTTAAGCATAATCTTTTAGGAGGAAGCATTGTCAGTACTAATTCTGCATGTGCTCCTGCCTCACGTTTCATTATAAAACCTGGGGGAGTCCAAAAATCAGCCTGTTGTGGTATCTTCCTTTCAGTCATGTCAGATTATAACCCCAGGCAGTGTCATAAGATGACATCCTCTAAATTGTTTATTTAAATAGAATTGCTGTTGTGTGGATCTTCAGAAAAAGCTCCTACTTACAAACAAAAATGCTAACTTTTATGGGTGCAGACTCCGCATAGTCAAGGCTGTCTGAAAAATCTTGTCTTTATGTGGTCAGTAATCCTTGTGAATTGTTCATCATGTGTATTAGAATTGACATTCTATTGTATTTGTTTTGTAAACCCATTTTCTATATCCAGATGTGATTTGCGTGTCACTTTTCTCTATGGGGTTATGTGATAAAAGAGGTAATGTTTGCTACAGGTCTAGTCTAGTTACCTATAACAACCAACCAGCAGGAAGCATTTACTGGTTACCAATAACTTATTGGTTGCTATAGGTTACTGCACCAGTACAAACTTTGTGCTTTATATTACAGGGGATAGTATCTCTGTATATTACATGTGCCTACTTTGGCATTTGATTTATGAGGAAAACATTTGTGGAAAATGTATAGAATGTACATATGTTTTTCAGCAATGAAATTGTAAATAGGCAGTGGCTTTTTTATTAAATAAAAAAGGTCAGCGTTCAATGTGCTCTAATGACATTTATGACCATAATTGCAAACCAGTTCTTTTCACTTTCTTGGAAACCGTAGAGAAGTTTGGTAAAATACAGGCAGAGAAAGAGAGAACATTCCATTTAACAGGAAAAAGAGCCCAGATATATATAATAAAAAGGAGCCCATAAATCTATATTAATGCTGATATGTTGTGACTAGTCCAAGAAGCTCAGAATTTACCCATGTAAGCCAGCAAATTAGATCCGTGTCAAACATTTGAAAGCAGAAGTTTGGGCATCCCTGGCCAAATTACATATTTAGTTTTCAAAAACATATTTGCAAGTTTGAATGCACGTTTACAGTCACTTTGTAAGGGGGAGGCAGATTTATCCATTTTTGAGTTTTCACATTTAACGGGGTGGAATGATATTGCAGGAATACATTCATGCTACTGTTTTTTTCCCCCACTAATGCATTTTTTATTCTCGAGTGTTAATGCAGGAATACAAGTTTGTATATTTCCAGGGGGTTCTGCTATGAAAATCTGGTACCTTTTGGAGTTTTTGATCTACAGATTTGATATTGCTTCTTTCAGGAGACATTGAACTTTCTGAATTGTTTGTCTTTTCACACATAATATAAAATATGTTTCTGATATATATCCCTATATCGTGGAAAATAGCAATTGTTTTAACATTTGTTATTTAGAGCCCTATGTTCGATTTAGAACGTGTCCTTAGCTGTCAACTAAAATCACCCCAGACAATGCCCCTAGAGTAAGCGAGCACTAAATGTTCCAAATATGTCAGGAGATTCAATTTTGGCCTGGGATTTAAGAGTGTTTTCCCTGAATAATCACGTTAGGCTATGGACACACAGGCTGTTGTCAAGCTGTGCATTTTTGCAGGCCGAGCGAAGCAGATCTGCTCCGTGCCCCTGCTCCATTGATTTGAATTTGATCAGCCTGTGTGTGAATACAGGCCACAGCTCCTCTGTGTGTATGTGAGTATATATATGTGTGTGTATACAAGTTGGCGCTATAGAAATACATGTTAATAATTAATAATAATAATATATATATATAAATCTTAACATAGAACCACAATCCAATATTCAGTGAATCAAATTTCCTTTATTGCATATATTTGTGTCCAATAGTGATGTGTGAGTTGGGTTTCACTCGACCCTCCGCCAGCACCCGCCTGGCTTCCCTTTATAGACCTGCCCCGATGATGACATCATAAAAGGGGCAGGGCGAGCAAGCAAGTGCACGGCTATAAAAAAAGGAAATCTGAAGCCAGCAGTGTAAGGTGGTGGGCAGGGAGAGCAGGAGGAAGAGCTCAAACCAGACCTGCCCACCACCTGCAAAGTGGGGTTCGTGGTTGGCCAGAACCAAACCGACCTGCAGGTATCGGACCGGCCTGCACTAGTGTCCAAAGTTTTGACCCACTTTAGGGCCTTTATCAAGGATAGATAAATGTGTATTTATACCAACACCTTCCCAAGAGTTTTTGGCGCCAAATATGGCATCACACATACCAAAGTTTAACATCATAAACTGTCTATTGCAAAACAGCTTTGAAAAAAGTATACTTTCCACACTGTAATGTATGTACATTTAAAAATCTCCTTTAATATGTTTAATTGATACTCCATTTATAACTCAACATATTTTTGCTATGTTTCTCTCATCATCAAATAAAAACACTGATGTGACGGCCGAGTTCTTTACGTTATGACATAAGACACATGGCTGTATTAATGGCAGCCTGAAATCCCATTCTTCTCATGTTTCCTGAAACCAAAGCTTTTAGCTCATACATTTTTATAGAAGTGCTCCCTTTTGTGACCCATTCCAACGTAATATAAGGGATATAAACAAATGACTCTTTATAAAAGTGGTAATGCATCAAGGAGAATGTTGTGAGAGCTGAGAAAGTTTGTATCCTCTTCCTTCCTCTCACACAGTTACACTTTGTATTGATTGTATTCTAAGGGGGGGAATGTAATTAAAGTCGCTAAGAGCAAAACATTGCGCACCAATAAGAGTA
>CM044432.1:146968026-146984262 GCA_024363595.1 Xenopus borealis | reverse complement strand
CAGGGAGCTTCCTGGGCATGGCGTAACTCTGTTCCTTTGGAGCAGATTTGCAAGGCGGCTGCCTGGTCGTCTACCCACACATTTTCAAAATTTTATAATGTTGACACATTTGGCTCGGCTGAGGCTTCTTTTGGTCGTAGAGTGCTGCAATCAGTGATAAAATAACTGAACCACTCTATACAGGCTCGCTCCCACCCTTGCTGTGTTGGGACTGCTTTGATAAGTCCCCATCAGTCCCTGTGTCCCCCTAAGACGACAGAGAAAACTGGATTTTTGTACTCACCGTTAAATCTGTTTCTCTGTAGTAGAAAGGGGGGGTCAGGGCTTCCTGCCCTTGGCGAGCTTTTTGTTCATGAACCTTTTTGGTGTGAGTGAACACTTTTCTGTTTTATGGTTCTGCCTGCTTTTGGTTTTGTATTTTGATAATTATACAGTTCCGTTAGCAGCTTTGGAACCAACTGAATTGGATTGTGTTGGGGGTGGTGTTAAGCCTGACCCGGCACGCCCACACAATTCTTTCAAGTGTCCTGCCTCCTGGAGGATGGAGCTTAACCCCATCAGTCCCTGTGTCCCCCTTTCGACTACAGAGAAACAGATTTAACGGTGAGTACAAAAATCCTGTTTTTGTGCTTCTGTACCAGCCCAAGGCAACCACAGCCCTTTAGCAGTAAAGATCTGTGTCTCTGTGCTGACTCATATACTGAGTTTAGGGACCGATACACAATATACTGAATTTATAGCATATAAAGGTCACAATGTAAGGGTGAGAAGTAAATAATTCAGATTATTGGTATGTGGCAGCACAGAAACCAACACAATTAGTTTTTCAGCAGCTGTTGAAGCTCAATGAGCATGTGCGTGTCACTGTCACTCCTAACAAAATCCAAGAGCAGAATCTCCTGTGACAAATTTGAAGGCCTGGATCATTACGACTATAGACATGCTGATGCTTTAGGCTGGATCAATCATTTCAGTATATGAAATATACATATCTCATTATTTAAAAGGTTGAACTTGATGGACGTGTGTCTTTTTTCAACCTAACTTACTGTGTTACTATTCATTTTTAGGGTTTAGTATCACTTAATAGGTGCTTGGGAACTCAGAAAACCTCCTTTAGAGTTAAATATCCCCCCAATTTCAGAATTGCTATCCATTGCTATCAAATGTCATTAACCCACTGGCGTTACCCAACTTTATGCTCTATTACCATGCATCACAATTGGTATATGCTGACAGGTGGTTAACTTCAGATCTAAATAACCAGGCTCTCCTGATAGAAGCTGCTTGTGCCACTTCTCTTGAGGTTCTAGCTAACCACCTGTACAGGGGTGAGCGATCTGCTTTCCCTACTACTCCTTCAATGAGTTTTGTCATAAAAATCTTTGGGAACTATTTAAAGAGATCTTACCCTCAGCTGGACACTTGGTCCCCAGGCACCCTTAGTCAATTTCTCCCACGCAGAGATCTGGGCCTCAAGAGGAATTAAATACATGGGATAAGTATTACAGGGGGGTCAGTTTAAACCTTTTCAGGAGCTAAAAGCAGCGCATCAGCTACCATACCACAATGTGTTTCAATACATTCAGTTGAAGCATGCCTACAGTGCCCAATTTCCCACTGAGCCCCTAGCCATCACGCAGAGTCAGTTGGAACTCCATCTCAGGAGACCTGTCCTACCAAAGGCCGTCAGCCTGATAAACGATGTCCTGGGCAAGTTTTCAAAATCGCGTATAGATGGACTCTGTTTAAAATGGGCAGCGGATATTCCAGAGATAGATGAAGAAGCTTGGGAGGGAGTTTTAGAACAGGTCCCTGAACTCACAATCTCTAACAGAGACAGATGGATACAAATAATATTCCTGCACAGAGCACACCTGACCCTCAAAGGCTGGCAAAAATGTATCCGGGCACACCAGACACTACAAACGCTGATGTAGGTACTCTCCTACATGTGTTCTGGACCTGTCCCCATATCCAGCAGTTTTAGGAACAAATTCTTAATTACATAGAATCCAACTTTGCCCTCCCCAATATAAGATCCCCAGAACTGTGCCTAATGGGATATACAGGCCCCCTTACACTGAAATCATATCAGAGACTGTTCTATTTGCAATTGCTTACCTGGAAAGCCACTGATCCACCCACAATAACCTGTTGGAAAAAATCAGTGGTATACCTAGCCAGAGGCTGCCCCGACATTTTTTTGGCAATATGGGGCCCCTGGCTCAACACAATGATCACTGCGGCTCCCTGATTAGCCCTAAGTGAAAATGCTGTGTGGAGAGCCTGCCCATCACATTTGAAACACAACTATTTTCTGGTAAAAAACCATGCAACAATTGTAAAAGAGACGACCTTTATCTATCCACTGTGTATACAGGCTAAGATATGTATACATTTATTTTTTTTTGGTTAAATTGTTGTTAACTTGAAAATGCAAAAATAAAAACTTTAAAAAAAAAATTAATTAACTATTTCTTTACTGCGATTGCCTTTATGCTCACATTAGTGGGTTAAAGTAACACGGTAGGCTGTAATGTGTCCTGTATTCTCACAGCTGTGCTTGTCAGTGGAGGGGGCTGTCAGTACCTGTGTTCTGTGTAGGGATGCACCAAATCCTGGATTCGGCGGGATTCGACCTTTTTCAAATGGATTTGGATTTGGCCTAATCTTTATGTCTGGCTGCACTGAATCAGAATGCTAATTTGCATATGTACATTAGGTGTGGGGAGGGAAATCACGTGACGTTTCATCACAAAACAAGAAAGTGAAAGGAAATGTTCACACTTTTTCCTTTCCTGCCCCTGATTTGCATAGGAAAATTAGGATCTGGTTTAGTATTCCGACAAATCTTTCACAAAGGTCGGGGATTCGTCTGAGTGGATTCAGTGCATCCCTAGTTCTGTGGGCAGACTGACCTGCAATTCATTATAAGGGCCCTTACACACAGTTGTTTTTACCTGCGCTCCCCTGCATTCCATTTTGCTGCATTCAGCTGCAGGGGAGCGCAGGTATAGACGCACTCAATTATTTTCAATGGGGCTGTACTCACACGAACGCACGTAGGCGCCAAACGCAGGAAAAATGCAGCATGTTGCGTCTGAACCTGTGTTCGGCGCTTACACGCGTCTTGTGGGTACAACCTCATTGAAAAGTATGAGGTGCGTCTAGACCTGCGCTCCCCTGCGGCTGAACGCAGCCAAACACAACGCAGGGGAGCGCAGGTCCAAAACGCCCATGTGTAAGGGCCCTAAGAAGCACAGCCAGGCCTTCTCTATTTATGTCTGCACAGGAAACCCTTAGGGCTCTTACAGACAAGCATCTGAAGCTGTGCTCCCCTGCGTTCCGGCTTTATACGTTAAGCGCAGGAGCAGACGCTTTCAATTTTTTTCAATGGGGCTGTACTCACACAGGCGCATGTGGGCGCTAAAAGCAGGAAAAATGCAGCATGTTGCCTCTCAACCTATGTTCTGCGCCTACATGCGCCTGTGTGAGTACAGCCCCACTGAAAAAATCGAAAGCGTCTGCTCCTGCGCTCCCCTGCGGCTGAATGTATAAAACCGAAACACAGGCGAGCACAGCTTTAGGAGCTTGTGTGTAAGAGCCATAAAGCCCCTATATTACTTGACCTACGTACTTGAATATTGAGTGACCACTGAAAGTGGGGCAGCTGTGCAACATTAACACTAAACCTTATAATTAAATCAAATTCACAGTATCATAAATATTAACGCTTAGAAACACACATTTTATGGAATTAGAGGCTCAGAAAGGGGTGCTTGTTGACCTCTTGTTTTTCAATGTCTCCTAGAGGTGTAGTTTTACGAATTGACATGGTTTCCAACAACACAAATAGGTTACTTTCAATTTAATAGTTCAGGGATTCTGAGTAGCACACACTTAGCTCACACTCCTGTGTAGTCCGGGTGCACCTCCCACAGTGTCCTCCAGTACTGGAAAATACTCACAAAGCAAAAATGGGCAGCACTCCGGAGATCCTTAAAATTGCCTTTATTTTTCACATGCAGGGCAGCATTTTAGCAACGTTTCGAGCCCAACCGGCTCTTTATCAAGCGCATGTGAAAAATAAAGGCAATTTTAAGGATCTCCGGAGTGCTGCCCATTTTTGCTTTGTGAGTACTTTCAATTTAATGGCAACCTGGGTACCAGCCGTCACACATCTGTTCTCTACGACACGCAGCCCAGAACGAAAACATTCCTAGACACAAATTATTCGAAGGTCATAACTGTATTTTTTGTAAAAGAGGCTTTGCAAATACTTAAGTACTGACCAACAACTGATGAGGCTTTTAGGAAAAGGTGGAGTTGGAGGGGATTGTGGTGGATTTTTGAAAGTAATAAGGTAATCTACCATAGAATCATTCAGTTTCCATACTAAGTGGTATAAGTAGAAGTCATTAGCCCATTAGCAAATCATTTAAAGCCCTCTAAACCTTAAAGGCAGATGGATTCCTTTGCCCACAAATACAGAAAGTGAATGTCACCGAGGATCCCTGTCAGGCCCTTTCCTACCTTTCCTACTACCTCTGTAGGTTTCACTTTCTCTGTAGTCGTGTTAACACAGTGCATTTAAAACATAAACCATAGGCTAAAAAATGGTCCCAGAGAGAATTGTGTTCCTGTTTTGATGAAAAACGTTACCTTTAAGTTCACCTAACAAAATAGGTCTACAACAAGTGTATTTGTTGTTTGCCAACGGACAGATTGGCTCAAGCATGGGTGCCTTTCGCCAGTAAGAAAGAATAGGCGGTACTTAAAGTAACAGTAACATCAAAAAATGAAAGTGTTTTAAAGTAATACAAATATAATCTACAGTCTGGTCATTTCCCTATGGGACCAGAATATAAATTATATCCTTATAAACAGCATGTTCTGACTTCAGGGGCCCCCCCGCATACGAATCTGACATGACCCCGACCTCCCCCACCCCCATCCCAAGATTTCACTGTAGATTATAATGCATAATGTATTTATAAAGATATCAGAAGTCGCCTCAGAGTTATGTGACCTGTATAAAGATCCATTATCCAGAAAGCCCCATTACCTGAGCATTCATACCATACCTGTACATGTTTTGGAAACTGAGGTCTCCATGGTATGTCTCCTTTAAGAGCTATAGGAGAGGATCAAATCCAAGAGTCACAACCCATGATGCTTTGCTATTGTTGGCGGCAATTTTCTCAGCCTAAGGCTCAGTATTTATGGCAGACCCAGCCTATATGTATGTGCTGTAAATCCGGTCATAACAGCAAACTGTATAATAAAAATAGTTTATGAAATAAGACAATTACATTTTTAAATACAAAGTCCTGAAGGATTTTGCTCAGTTGTCAGATGAATAATTGGGACAGGTTGTCCCTTCAGCTTTAAAGTTATTACCAGAAATGTGTTTTTTTTTTTAAGAGACAAGATGGAATTTTGAAAGACATCGGAGCAGAATTTCAGACTATTTGTACTCCAGTAATCTTTTCAATTAGGTCACAGCTGATGATCTTATTCTAACAAATATGTTCAGACTGTAGCTTTTTCTCCTGGGTCAGTGATGTCCAAATACCTCCCCATAGTGAATCAGTTCTTTATAATAGCTACACATCTCTGGGTCAGTTCTTGTTAAAAGAACATTCATAATGAATGTTTGCCAATTGGTCTTATAAATAATCCTGCAATGATGGGTGAAGGGAGCTATAAATCCCCTGGGTGGCAAAATGCTTGCATCAAACCATGTAACATTGCCCTTAACACTGGATCAAAGTCATTGTTATAGAGCAAATATAGAAAAGGCTCTTCAGTTTCCTTTCCCATCTTTTAAAGTAGAGATGCCACCTGTCACCTTGACGCCCCATTGCTGCTACATCTCTAGTGCAGTTAGAAAAATTCCAATTTCAGCATTTTGGCACATTGGTGGGTGAAGTAGTGATGTATTTGGGCAGGTGGTGATTTCGGAGGTGGGCATTGGCCAGATTTTTGTTTCAATACCGAAACCCAACCAGCCCCAAGAAAAATTAAGCTGTTCAGTTCAAAACCAGACATGTGGCCCTCTTATTTAATCTGAATGAATTATAGTTGAGCAGCAGTTAGTACTAGGTAGCTACATCACTGCCAAATATATCATTATTGTATTTATTATTTATTTATAATTTGTTGTATTTATTAAAGCATTATTTTAGAAGTAGGGTTTTCACCTGCCCGGTTTTGACCCAGACAGATGGTATTTCCCCGGCCTTGACTTTACCGCCCCGCCGCGTCACAGCCCCGCCTCTACTGCATCACTTCTCCGCCCCCTGCCCAGATTCCACCTGACGAAAAAGTGGCAACAATATCTGGAGGACAGTCCCAATTTTCAGATCACAGCTCTCTAGCCTGGATTGCTGATGTATGTCCTATGTTGCCCCAATTTTCTTCAGTTCTTCTTAGCTTACTGCTCCTTGAGAAAAAAAATCCAAGGTGGCTGTGCACTCCATGCAAACTGGAAATTATAACGGCACATCTGGAGTAAATATGTCGATTTTTCAGTTTTCTGTAGTAGTTGTATTGGCATGTTTGGGGTTATTATACTGATTTTACATTTACTGTAGCAATTATATTGGTAGATTTGGGGTTAATATGCCCTTTATCTATTTTCTGTAGTAATTATACTAGAATGTCTAGGATTAATATTCCTGTGATGTTTGGGTGAAATGGGCATGTGTATTTAGGGGTGTGGTCACAAAGTGGGTGTGACCAATAATTTGAACAGGGGCCAAAATAAAAGAAGTTGGTATCTGCCCCAAACTGTTGAAAAAACACTCAGCAAATAAGGGTAATTTCACTTGGGGTTTATTGCTGGACTGTTTATGCAACCATTATCTCTGTTTCAGACCAAAAAGCAGTGCATGTATTTCCTAAGGTCGATCCCTTTAAATCCAAGAGAAAGTGGTCAGGATTCGCATTGTGCAGCCTCTCTGCTAAAACTTCAAAGCTCCTCTGAAGGAATCTATAAATATATAGAGGGCCAAATAAGGAAGATTTGCTTAGGTTTTCTCCTATTACTAATTCTTCTTTCCTTCTTCAGTTTTCCAGAGATGTAAACCTATTAGAATTTAAATACATTTTACGTCAAACAAAACCACCACCGCAGTAGAGCCGGCCCTGGCTACATAGAATTTCATGGGGAGTTAAGTTTATTATAAAAGCTTGGCACAGATCCTGATGAGCCTGTAAAAGCTACAGGATGAAACTGCTGTGGCCAAAAATACAGCTGAGCAGAACATGAGCTGACCCCACATTCTGTCTGGAGACTGAGTGCAAAACCATCAATTCATTGCCTGTGAATGTGTCACTGCTAAAGAAAAGCTTGTGTAAACACTCTGTGACTGTGCCACATTCTCCAATTATTATTTGATAAGTTGGAGCTTTGAGAGCCCATTGCATTTTATGACTGATCAGGTTGCTCTATTACTGCAGCTAATTGATTCCGCATCTTTAGCCAAATGTTATTTCAGTAAATGGGAAATAAATTGACTTTGCAAAGCCAGTGTACTGTAGACTGCAATTTGACCAAGCATGAGAGTTGAAAGACAGCAACATAGAATGACTTGACGTGTTTATGGTTGTTTTTTTCTCTAGGTGAGAGCACATGAATATGAATTTACTTCGAATGGGAAATGGCCTGAAAAAAAAAAAATGGTGTAGGATATTTTTGGGAATTTGATAGGAATGATAACCCTGGTCCCAGTGGTGTAAATACATGTTACTGGGCCCCACAGCAAAGTAAATTTAGGGCCAGAGGTTATCCTGTTTTACCAATATATATTGAAATTTCTCATTACATAGGGCCTCATGGAGCCCCCCTTCACCTCCTGGGCCCACCTGCAGCTGCAGGGTCTGCTTCCTCTGTAGCTACGCCCCTGTTCTTAGTGGGGCCTGGCAGAACAGAATTTGCAAAAGAAAGGATAAAAAAATGTATGTTGTTGAGGGGAGGGGACTACAACAGCAACACGTCATATAAAAGATGTCCTCTGGGACTGGGGTCCCCAACCACCAGGTTGCGGGCAGTCCTGGAGTGGGCTGCGGAGCTTCTACAAGGTGCGACAAAATGGACGCCGGCGCAATAAATTGGATGCCGCGCCCCCTCCCAACCCTGCCGACCCCATCACGACCCCCGCCGACCCCTGGAGTCCCCACCCCGGTCCTTGTAAATCTGTTTGCCTCAACACTGGTCCCCAAAGCAAACAAGGTTGGGGACACCTGCTCTAGGACAGGGGTGCCCAAAAGGTAGATCAGGATCTGCCAGTAGACCTTTAGCTGGTGATGAGTAGATCTCAAGACACGGTCAACAAACAGCTTGACTTAATTACCATACTGTTTAATTATTTTCATCAAGATATTTATTAGTTTATTAAAGTTACATAATAAATAGTTGTTAGTAAAACCTGGCAATATACATTTGCGCATAATCAATACAATATTTAACTAATATTTTAATTGGAACAGAATGCCAACAATGTTTTTAAGGATGTAGATCATAATTGGACAACATCACTAAAAGTAGACCCCTCATTAGTAAAGTATGGGAACTCCTGCTCTAGGATCTCAGGGACCCCCCCAAAACAGTACCTATATGTTGAGGTTATCAGTCTCCATGATGTGCAACTGAAAGCTTTTGTGCGATGCTTGGAATTTGAAGTTCAGGTACAAACAGTTGTATAACAGTTGTCCTTAGACGACCACGGGGAATACCCCTAAATTGTTAAACCGGCTTCATTTGATTTATGGCTAGCACAGGATGTAGATAAGAATAAATAAACAATAACTAGGGCTTGACTATGAAACTTTTAATTCATCCAGGTCATGGTATATCTAATATAAGTAGTATATAATATAAGTGAAACAACTGGACATTGAAGACGTTTGACTACTCATCCGAACAGCTTCTTCAGTTCAACAAACTAGCATGGGAAGTCCTCGGCATATAAACTCTTCCACTAATCCAATCACAATGGCACATTGTAACTCTTCAGAGAGGTGACATCTGAAACTCATAGTGATAGTTGATTCTGTGTAGTTACTGTGATAGGATTACCAATGTGTCATGCAACTCCTAGTAACTTGTGAGAGTTGTATGAATGGATGTGTGAAGTGTTCTGAAACCGCTGGGGTACAGATATGAGAACAGCATTGTATGAAGCAGACAGGTGGTGTTGAAGGCCCCTGCCTCTGTTTAGGGAGGGTCTCTCCACCTTGACACAAATCGCCTCTTTCACTCCTCTATGGTTTGTTTTAATTACTACTCTTGGTTCTACATCTGCCACATATTTGGACCTCTGATGAAGTGCCAGATGGAGGCATGAAACGCGTCAGGTGACATGTTACAAGCATGGTAGCTATAGTCAGTAATTTGAAACCTGCTCTGTTTTAATAATGCTTGGAAGATTAACTGTTTTTTTTTCATTTTTTCAACCCAGTTTTGGTTCCTTGAAAGCACCCATTTACCTATCTGTATCTATGTGCTACAATTGAGGCTGGAACGGAGTCCAGCAAATGGGTAGCTCCAAACTGGAAAAAATGCAGTCTGACTAACATGTGATATTTTGTCGAAACATATTTGGACCCACCACACACTATCAGACCCCCATGTTAATTACTGATTCCCCTGTGCTGCTTCAAAAATATCCAACAAAAAGAGTCTGCTCTCATTGCTGGAGTTTGCAAACCTATGGTTTCAATCACTTAGCAATGTACTGAATCACAAATACCTATATGGGATTGTTAAGTGGCAATTTCTCCATAATATTAATTGTGATGTCAATGAATATTGCATTATTTTAACATAGTTTCCATGTGCGATGTCCTCATAGCTCATAGCGCTTATGCTTTGAATGAGTTGGAATCAGATAACATCTATTATTCTATTAGAGTTCTGCTCCCACATGGTGTTGATTCCCTCCCTCTGAATTGATGAAATCACTGTTTCCCCCAACACAAGCTCTGCTTACTGTCAACTTCTCTAAGTTCTTTGTCTGATTCCATTCTCCTGCTGGTTCCACTGCTTCTCCAGAACATTGTATGGTTTGCACTAAATTCACTGTTGAGTCATACCACCTTGTACAGTGCTCCAGTTTGAATTGTAAATAATGGAAACCATTAAATATATTTACCCAGGAGATACGTAAAGTATAGTAAAAAGGGAACCTGCTTTGTGCAAGTTTTGCATTTAAAGGGCCAGTAACATCAACAAATAATGGGCTTTATGTGAGCCCTAATATATCATTTCAAATTGGTCTGCTTTTTGCATCATACTGTATATTTCATAATGGTAGCTTGTTCGTAGCTTTCTACAATGGCATGTATGTTTCTATGGGACCACTTCTGTCTAGTAATTGTTAGTTTTTTTATTTTGCATTTTCTGTCATCTCACTCTTTTTTGATTGTTTGATTTCAAATTGCTGCAACTTAGTAGAGGCATTAGGGCTCTTATAGACAAACGTTTGAAGCTGTGCTCCCCTGCGTTCTGGTTTTATGCGTTCAGCCTCAGGGGAGCACAGGAGTAAACACATTCAGTTTTTTTCAACGGGGCTGTATTCACACAGGCACATTGTAGGTGCCGAACGCAGGAAAAATGCAGCATGTTGCATTGAACGCATAAAACCGGAATGCAGGGGAACGCAGCTTCAAACAGTCGTCTGTAAGAGCCCTAAAACACTCTGGGGCTCATTTTCAACAATGGGCAAATGCATCTGAGCTGTAAACCATCCAGAATGTTTGCATCCAACTGTGGGACACCATCTAATGCTGAATGCATGAAGCCTTTATCACACACTTTATTGACCATAGAGACACACATTGCTTCCTATGGTGACCCTGGTGAGAGTAGACCCCAAAGCAAATGTTTCTGGAAAAGCCCCACCTGAATCAGCCATAGGCATTGTAATGGGAAGCCAGGAAGGGCATTTTCCTCAGTATTGTTCTACCTAAAGTATCAAAAATCTTAGCATCTCATAAATGTTTGTGAGCAGGTTATCAAAGGAATAGGTGAAATAGTGTGTTTTGTCTTTAATTTCTCTCTTTGGGAAATGAAAGCTTCAGGAAGATTGTTCCTAACCAGGTAGTATGTTTTCTTAATTACTTTAGCTTGTGTTTTGGAGAGAATAGTCAGGCCACAATCCATTCCACTGGACCAACTCACACAACTGAGCAGAAATTCTTTTGAAAAGTTATTTGTTGTTGTTTTCATTAAAATTGTAGAATTTCAGTAATGTTATACCCAACTGTATCATAAAAATAATGTAAGTGTTTACAAAATAAAGAGATTTCAACCCACACAAAGTGTTTGGCTTACAATTATGTTGTTATCACAGCAAAAAGATATGGTCAAGACAAGAAAAAAAACCAGAAGGTAAATAAAACTGGCAGTCATAACATATCAATAAGAGTTTAAACATGGAATCCTAATAATTAAACAATCAAGAAAGCAAGTTAATGTGGTTCAGCTTTGTGTATGTCCACCAGCAATATGTGGTGTTTATACAAATGGCCTGTAGGTGGCACTGTGCATACACAGGACTTTCTGTACAGCTTGAAAGTGAAAGTAAGACTTACTGCTGTTATGTAATGGCTGCATGAACCTGCTAATAAAGCACTGTTATACCCTCCTCATCCTAGGCTACCAAACACAACACCATATGCATAATTACCTGAAACAGTGATCAATGAACAGTGATGATTGTCCACATTGAAATGCATCTGCCATATTTAGGTGTGGCCAACTGCAGCAGATATTAAACAATGAGTTCCTTGCAAACATTCCAAATCTTACCATGTAGTATGCTGAGAATTGTGTTCAGTGAAGTGCCTGATATCAGGAGAGAGACTAAAGATGGAGTAGGTTGCTTATTGGCCCATATGTGGGGCCATCCGACCGACTTCCCTTATCAATATCTGGCCAAATGTCGATAGGGCAGGGTTAAAAATTCTGTCTGATTGCGGCCGTTTCTGTTCGTTGATGCGGTCCCACAATCCAACTGCCCGTATTGCCTGAATTATGATTCAATCATTGGGCCCTAGGGTCCGCAATCGGATCATCCCCATATTGCCCACCTCAATGTGGGCATATCGGGGAGAGATCTGCTCCCTGTCTGTGCCATATTCTGCTGCCCCCATGCTCCCTGTGTGTGCCATACTCTGCCTGCCCTATGCTATATGTGTGTGCCATACTCTGCTCTCCCTTGCTCCCTATGCCATACTCTGCCTGCCCTGTGCTCACTGTGTGCCATACTCTGCCTGCCCTATGCTCCATGTGTGTGCCATACTGTGTGTGTGTGTGCCATACTCTTCTTTTCCTATGCTCCCTGTGTGTGCAATACTCTGATTTCCCTATGCTCCCGGTGTGTGCCATACTCTGCCTGCCCTATAATCCTTGTGTTCCCTACTCTGCTTGCCCTATGCTGCTTGTGTGTCATTCTCTACTTTCCCTATGCTCCCTGTGTGTGCCATGCTCTGCCTGCCATATGCTCACTTTGTGTGCCATACTCTGCTTTTCCTATTCTCCCTGTGTGTGCCATACTCTGCCTGTCCTATGCTCCCTGTGTGCCATACTCTGCCTGCCTTGTGCTCCCTGTGTGTACCATACTCTGCCTGTACTATGCTCTGTGTGTGTTCCATACTCTGCTTTCTCTCTGTTAAATTGCCCATATTTCCTGAATTATGATTTGGTTGTTGGGCCCTAGGGTCCACAATCGGATCATCCCCATAGTGCCAACCTCAATGTGGGCATATCGGGGAGAGATCTGCTCCCTGTGTGCCATTCTCTGCTTCCCCTATGCTCCCTGTGTGTGCCATACTCTGCCTGCCCTATGCTATATGTGTGTGCCATACTCTGCTTTCCCTTGCTCCCTGTGTGCCATACTCTGCTTTCCCAATTCTCCCTATATGTGCCCTACTCTTACTGCCCTATGCTCCCTATGTGTGCCATACTCTGGCAGTCCTGTAATCTCTGTGTGTGCCATACTCTGCCTGCCCTATGCTCCCTGTGTGTGCCATACTCTGCCTGCCCTATGCTCTCAGTGTGTGTGCAATACTCTGCTTTCCCTATGCTCCCTGTGTGTGCCATACTCTACCTGCCCTATGCTCTGTGTGTGCACCATACTGTAACAACTCCCGCCTCGCTGCTCCTGTTCTTCCTAAATGCCGATCCTTAGGGCGCTCGTGTGGCACGCATTGCTGATTCATCAGCATGCAGTGGCCCCAAGTTAAAAAATATTTGGGGTGGAAAATATTTTTTTTTTAAATCATTGGTGGCAGGGCCCCATAATTTTTTTTTCTTTAATTGGTGGTAGGGGGCTATAAAGTATTAAAATAAAACATTGGTGGCCAGTGATTTAAAAAAACCCACATTGGTGTCAGTAGAATTGAACTCGTGGCTTCAGTACTTCCATTATAGCTGTTTTCATGACATCGGGTATTTTCACCGCTTCAGGACTTCAGTATCGGCTTCTTCATGACTTTGGGTCTTTCCGCAACTTCAGAACGTCAATTGTTCAGCACTTCCGCTTCAACATCGGAAGGAGCAGCACGGCTTCATTGTCCGCGATCGTAAGGGGGGCTCGGCTCTTCGAAAAGTGCAGCACTGCCGGGCCACCCTTCAGGCCCAGGACACTTGTCCCCCCTGATGGTGGCCCTGAGTGTATCGACAAAAAGAGGCATGGTTGACTCTTTTTGTCTCTCTTTCTATTTCCAAAATGTTGGAAGGTATGTGGGTGACAAATATTGCAGGATTTTCTAAGACTGACGCGATAATCACACAATCGTCAGATTGACATGTCATAGCTCCACCCACTGACCCACCCACACAACGTCACTGTCCCTTCCCATGATGTTATTGGTCTGCCCCTGCTCAGAGTTCCCTTTGGAGAAAGGTGGCAACCCTATGTGGCAATCAGTGATTGGTTGATGGCCATGTTATTATTTTCAATGTCCTGTCTGGATTTCCTATATGTGGCAACCCTATCTCCAACGAGTAGGCCAGAAAAGTTCCAGCCCACGGTACCACAGAAGTTGGACAGCACTGCTATAGAGGAAACAGCCCCCTCAGTTGCTGGGAGTGAGAGTTGGGGGACAGGGGTGTCGGACTGCAGGTTCAGTTTCCTTTATAGTTGTACAGAAATCCCCCCCTCCCCAGCTGCTCTAATACCTCTAAGTGAGCAGGAAGCAGAGGGCAGGGTATTGGATGCTGTGTGGGCCAGGATTAGGGTCAGGCCTGAATTGGCCATCTGGCAATTTGTGCAAATGCCTAGTGGGCCTGTCAAGTTAGGGTTACATGGGTTGGGGAAGTGGGGCTGCAGAATGGGAGCCGAAATGCCAAATAGCCAAATGGTAGCCAAAGCCACTGAAAAGAGCCAAAGTCTCTAAGGAGATGGCAGAAGCTTCTGTTGCCAAGAAGGAAGAGGACCACCTGCCAAATGTTAAAGTTAGTTTCCACTGAACACCAATGATCTTTTTATATTTTATTTTTTATTTATATAAAAAAATATCTCTGGCCACACTGGTATGTTTATTGGAGAATGCCCTGGCCAACAATTTTTTTTTCTTCATTTTAATGGGGGACCCTGGCCACCAATAGTTTTTTTTTTACTCCCAATTGACCCTGATTAGTGGTGCCACCTACCAGCAAAGTCTGGACCCAGTGTTACAATTCATTGACCCTATAAAGCCATACCCAACATACATGCAGTCTGATGGAACTGGCATACTGAATGGGAATGATTTTAGGAACATCTTTGTTGTGTATTGATATTCAATCTGGAATGACCATGTCATGGTAAATTCAACTGGAATGCAGATCTGGCCTGCACCATGTCATCTGTGTTTTGTACACAATGACAGTAACATATCTGTACAGTATTTTAGTGGGTTTTTATTTTGTAGCTTTTTAAGTGTTTACAATATAAACACATATTTGCTTTATGTAAATAAAGCTTGCAGGTTTTAGATTTCTAAATACGCTGAGCAATATAGATCTGGTACATAATTGGGCAGCCTCATTAAAGTACAGCAACGCTCAGCATTTACAGCTATTAATATAACAATCTGGGTGCCAAATAGGGTTGGTCTGACAATTTGTTCAAGCGACCCCAGCCCTCAACTTACTGCTGCATGCAATATGGTGGATGCTGCTAGGGTATTAAAATTGAGGACAAGGTGGAGAGAGTATATTGTCTGGGGGGTGGGTACTAATAAGATGTTTATGGGTTGCACTCCTTGAGAGGTCAAAGAGATAAAAAGAATAAAGTGTAATGCAAAACATCAAGCAAAATACAATAAAATATCTATCATTCTACTGCACTCACATTGCAAGCCTGTGCACCAGAAGGAGCAATCCACGGACCATTCCCACTCAGTCTGCTGTCAGTCCAGACCTCCCAGAAGCCTATTATTATTGGGCAACATCTTATTGGTTGGAAGGGCAGGCATTTTGTCTATAGAGCGAGAAACTGCTGTGGAACCAGAATGTTAGCTGTGATCAAAACATAGGGGAGTTCTAGTTGTAAATTACCCTTTACTCTCAATGCAATGGGAAGGTCAACATTATATGCTATTTAGTTTGATTTGAGGTCTTATCAGCTCCAGGCACTATCTTTGTAGCCATCGGCAAGTGAGAAATAGAGATATTCTCAGCACCAAGTAACTATAGCAACAATAGTGGTTGTAAGTTAGATATATGATGCAACATATGTTCTAATGAGTCTCACAATGAGTCTCTACAGTTCTTAGGAGAAGACCTCATAATGACAATATCCTGAATTCAGTGGCAGGCCCAGCATGCAGTTCAACAACTGACAGTTTTATCTTGATGTAGCATTACAGAAAATCTGTTGCGCTTATGGCTAATACACATATACAGTGTGTGGACTATTTACCAATGGCAACACTGTACACATTGTTAATAGGGATTGTCAGAGACTGGCTAGAAATCCTTGCAATTCTTTATTGCAACAAACATTATGTATGATCCTTGCAGGCTCTGGGATCATAGCTAATTTAAACAACCCCTGTTCAGTCAGAATATGGACTGGAATTGTTTCCCCTCACATACTAAGTCAGATGTTTAAATAACCTGTGCATGATATATGCTGATGCAGAACAGGAATGTACAACCTATGGCCCTGTTACTAAACTTTCTACTTCCAGCTGGAAGATGATGGAACATTATAATTCAGTGACAAAAATAGAGTTTCT
>CM044432.1:146907373-146938656 GCA_024363595.1 Xenopus borealis | reverse complement strand
TGTACTGTTTACAAGAGTGGATTCTGAGCAATAAAAGTAAAAATGTTTGCAAAAGAAAACAGGTATTTATGCGGAATCCATGAATGCTTTACTACTGCACTAACAAAATAGATGATCAGCAAGGACAAAAATGGTGACAAACAAACCCTGATGAAAGGGTTAAATAAAAAAATCAGGTATATCCTATGCTCAAATGATATGCATAATTGTACAATGATGCCAAGATTTAAATGGTTATAGTCACATACCAAACCACTTCTCCAACGTTAGAAGAAATAAGGTATCGAATAAACTGCTTCATGTTGTTATAGATGGCACGTCCTTCCTCTACAGCAGCCACAATGGTTGAAAAGTTGTCATCTGCCAGCACCATTTCAGATGCAGTTTTAGCCACGGCAGTGCCTGATCCCATGGCTATCCCAATTTCTGCTTTCTTAAGTGCAGGTGCATCATTTACACCATCACCTGTCTGTGAAAAAATAATATTTATGTAAAATTGCAGTTATCTATTGTGTATCCTGTGCTTTAACGGCTATCCCTACCAAGCAGCTGGTTTATATAAACTTACGTAGAGTTTCTGTAGCAAACTCACCAGTTTTTACAAGTATGCGTATGTATCAGTATATGAACGGATACTCACCATGGCTGTGATCTCATCAAAAGACTGCAGAAACTCTACAATTTTTGACTTATGTGAAGGTTCTACACGAGCAAAACATCGTGCATTTAAACAAGCGTCCCCCTGTGCTGCTGGAGACAGTTCATCAAATTCACGTCCAGTAAAGGCTTTGTCAGTAACATCTTCATCTTCACGGAAGATACCGACACGACGGCAAATTGCAACAGCGGTTCCCTTGTTATCGCCTGTAATCATGATAACTCTAATGCCAGCCTGCCTGCACATTTTTACAGAGGCAGCCACTTCTGTTCTTGGTGGGTCCAGCATTCCAACACATCCAACAAATGTCAAATTAGTCTACAAATTAAGAAAGGAAAAAACAGCATTAGACTATAGCGAAGAACGTCAAATATGCAGGAACCTTCATTAATGAATTATGACAACAGAAAATAAGCCACCGTTTTAGAATAAAACATTTTCTAACATTATCTAATTGAATGAGAACAAAGTAATGCAATTTTAAATACATATATAATTATGAAGGCCCCCAGTTTTATCTTATCTTATTTTCACTCCATGTTACAGTTCCCAGGTTTCAGCAACTCATACAACACTAATGTCATTACATAGGGGACAAAAGTATTGGGCATTTCTATTTAGATAGTTTGTCAGAACTTGTCATAAAGCAGTACAAGGTAAATGAAGAGTACCAAACTGTCTAGAGACCCAAAAATACAGAAACCAGCAAGGTCACAAATGAATTTTATTGAGCATTTTACCTCATATTTAATGAAATTGTTAGAATCCTCTAGGTTCATTTCTTCTTTTCTTGACGGGTTATCATGAGTTGCTAGGGCCAAGCAGCGCAGAGTGTCCCTGCCTGTTCCCCATTCCCGAATGACGCTCATAATTTTCTGCTTAATTCCAGCTGTAAGTGGCACTTTTATGCTTCCAACTCGGATGTGAGTACATCTGTCAATCAAACCTTCAGGGGCCCCCTATTGGTTGTTATAAAAGAAAGCATTAAAATGCATAAACGAAAACAAAAAAACTACAGATTTTCCTTTTTTCAAAGATAGATGGGGTAATGGGGAACATTGAGATTAAACGAGCAAGAAACAGTTTCTGAACTGCTTATCCTAGCCGCATATTTTAAAACCTAAAGAGTAAACAAAAGAGCAAAGAAATACCAATCACTATAGCATTTTTATGCCAAATTAGCTTGTTTGTATTCATCCAATATTAGCATATACTAAGGGACAGGTTTACAAAATTCGTGTAAATTTTGAAGTAAACATTTTCGTGTAAATTGAAGTTCGACCCAATTCGATCGAATACCGTTCATATGAATTTTTCAGAGGATCAAATATGCAAATTTGGCATCTTCGATCATCGAGTATCAAATTATCGAATAGATAGAATATTCGATGATCGAAGGATTTAAAATTTTAAAAACCATCGAATGCCTACTTCACCAGATTGAACCTACCGAATACAAATAGAAGCCTATGAGAACCCCCCCCCCATAGGCTTCTTTTGCCAAGTCCTGCGCGAATACCATTCGTACGATCGAACGCCTCGATCGTCCGAATCGTACAAATTTTTCGGAGGCTCGAAGGCAAAAGTAAGATTTTTTTGTGAAATCGAACGATCGATGAACGATCGATATCCGATCGTACGATTTCATCGAGAAATCAAATATCGAGTAAGAAGATAGCCTAAAATGATAGTCGAATGCTTATCCAATTTCGAATGGATTCGTAGGATTTTTGGTGAATTTTAGTAAATTTGCCCCTAAATGATACGACCTCTTTTATGCTTGATTGGTATAACATCATACAATTTCACTTACCTTTACAAACATTTTGCTCATGGATGTGCGACTTGGTTTATTTGGTGTACAATACACAGACATGGACTTTCTATCTCTTGAAAACTCCAAGGTAAATTCCTTCTTCATCAGTTGTTTTATGACCTACAAAAGAGTAACTAGTATCATCAATTGTTTGAGTTTATTTCCATAACCTATTAGTTCATTGCAAGTACCAGTGAAATGATATAAATGATAAATAAGTGGATGCATAGCATGACTATTTAGTGAGGAAACATTTTAGCAACTGCACAGTACTATTCAGCTGCTCAATCCCATGTACTTTAAACCATTTTACTTAGAGTTAAATCTCTATAAAGAGCTAGAGTACACATTTTTCGCAAAGCATAAAAAGGGTTTATGTATGAAACTGACCGAGTTGCAAGCATTTGCGCGTTCTATTCTGGAAAGCCCTTTAAGATCAGTGTCAAAGACATTCATCTTTTCAACCAGGCATGTGAGCGCCGTCTCTGTTGCTTCTCCAACCTTTTCATAGACTCCCTTAGCCTGAGAGGGGAAAAAAACAAAATAACTGCATTATAATTCACATGCAGAAATACAGGTCAGCAATGTGTAGTCTGTTTCTTATAACACAAGCACTGCTTTTTGATCTGGGCATATATAACCCCATAACATCTGAAGCAAGAAGAGCAGAAGACAGTGATGTTCTATTAAAATCAGCTTTTTCTCCTATATGCATACATACTGAAGGGCTGAGAATCACTGCTCTAGTCACAAACACTGCCCACCTTACACTTAAATCCCTTCCTTTTAACCGCTCATATACATTGTTTTTCATGGTGTTCTCCATTACACATACCTCATTAAAATCCAAAGAAGAATCATTGCACAGGGCACAGATTGTTGCAAGTTCAACAAGTCCATCATATTGGTGGCATTTCACAAGCTTGTCATCTTTCAGCCTGTGAATAAAATAAAGGTATCATAAGAAGCTCAGTTAACCGATGTTGAATTATGTCTTGTTTTACTCTGTTGCCAATTACTTAAACCAGTATGAGGGGGGCAAAAAAGTGATTGCAGATCTTTTCATCTTTGCCTATCAAGAATATACAGACATACTGTACTGCATTGTTCTCTGCAGCCACTCAAAGCATGTGTTTCATAACTATGAGTGCTGCAATTGCCAATTCCTTTTTATCTCACTTACATTTAGGGAACATATTATTCAGTGTGCATCTTCTTACTTTACCTTCTGTTTGTTTCCCTTAAATTAACATTAACTCTTTGTTCAAAGTTTCTCTCTGAGTAATTATAAATATACATTTACAGTTTTGATTTTCCGTTTTGTTTTCAGGTTAGAAGTTTGAGTCAGATTTAGACTAATAGCAAGCCTTCAACTCCACAGCTTTAAGAAAGACGTAAATGTATGTGAACATTTATATGCACTTCCTGTATTCAGTTAACCCTGGTTTGTTGAAATTCACTTGAGCTAAAAAAAATGGTATTAGAAGTATAAAAATGTGAATATCTCTGCTAATCTGCTAAAAATTTAATGGTTTCAGAAATTCATGCCATCATCAGTTCATTTTTGTGTTTAGATTCTCTGTAAAGCTGCAAGAAATATTTACAAATGGTTTGCCGAGAATCTATATTGGCACTGGTCCTATTGCTTAGCACTAAATAAGCAAATGTATTTATAAAAGACTTACACTTCTCCCATGGGTGCATATGTGGACCCGGTAATGTTAAATTCATTAAGGAAGCAATTATCTCCTTCCACTCTATCCACAATAAACATCTGTAAAAAAGGAAATAAAATTAGACTTATGCAGGATATGAACAAGTAAGTACAAATATAGTATAGAGAGTTGGAAGATGTCTAAAATAGTGTCGTGTTAAACAGCGTTGTGTTCAACTTAGAGTAGGGTTGCCACCTTTTCTTTAAAAAAATACCGGCCTTCCTATATATTCAGCTTTTTTCCTATTAATACCATTGGGATCAGCCATCAAAAATACCAGTCAGGCCGGTAAAAAAACAGCCAGGTGGCAACCCTAACTTAAGGTGGCCATAGAAGTGGGCGATATCAGGATGATCCAATCGTGGACCCTAGGGCCCAACAATCAGATCATAAGTGGGTGATACGGGTGGTTGGATCGCAGGACCACATACACGCACAGATGTGCCTGCGATCCGACTAGGTTTTTTAACCTGCCTGATCGATTGGGGAAGCCCATCGGATGGCCCCACACACGGGCCAATAAGCTGCCGACTCGGTCTGTCGGCAGCTTATATCGGCCCGTGTATGGGGCCTTTAGAGCAAAGCAACCATATCATGATCTTCTACCTCAAATGGTTTAAATTGTTTTTTTTTAATCAATGGCTTAAAAATTGATAATGTGATATACCCAGAAGGGCAAGCTAATGGAGCTTAGTGGACAAGTATAGTCTGGCATGCCAATGTTTTTGCTCTCTTGTTTAGATAAATTGTTACTGGGAGATGTGTTGGCATGCAGGCCTGACGATCTTTAGCTCTTTCTCCAAGTAAACTACACTAGCACTTCTGTGTTGGGCCACAACAGGAATTTTGCCTAATTTTTCCCAGGGTGGTAGACATGAAACTGCTCACAGAAGCGTGCATGTTTAGGACTGCCATGCACACATGTGTAGCTTGGTCCACCACATGGACTATAGCCTTTAACATGGGAGAAGCTTTTTATGGGCAACAGTTATAAAGTCTGAACCACTGTACAACAGTTTGCAAACATGTGATAGAGTGCTGTACAGTATATCAGTTAGGTAATAAACCGCATCCAGATACCACAAACACGCAGTGAAAAAAATTATCCCACAATCATTTAATGGAGATGCTAACAAACTATTGTGTTTACTTAGAGTAAATATGTTGCTAAAGCAGATTTATTAACTCCCTCTAAAAGCATGAGAAAATAAGTGATCAGTTTAATTATCTGGATAGTAGGTTTAGACTACATAACTGTAGTCCATATAAAGCTTATTTCATGTTAAAGGCTATAGCACATGTGGTAGACCAAGCTACACACATCTGCACGGCAGTCATGTTATGTAAAGGAAAACTCATGAAAACTTAACAAGATACAGAATTTTTAATTGATTGTATTTAGAACGTTTCTTGTTTCAGTATGATGATTCTTATATAAAATTTTCATTTTTAAGATAGTTTCCCTTTAATTATAAATAACAATTAGAAGCATGCATGTATACCTACCACCCAGGGAATAATTAGGCAAAATGACAGTTGTGGCCAAATGCAGAATTGTTAGTGCAGTTTACTTGGAGAAAGAGCTAAAGATCAACTGGCTTAAATCAACACATATTCCAGTAATAATTTATATAAACAAGAGGGCCAAAATGTTAGCATGCCAGACTATTATTGTCCACAAAGCTCCATTAGTTTGCCCTTCTGGGTATATCACATTATTATTTTTAAGCCACTGTTCTAAAAAATCAAACTTTATTTAAACCATTTGAGGTGGTAGACCATGATATGCTAGCTGTGCTCAAAGTTGATTTCCAAACCAAAACCTGCAAGCAATTAAACTGGCAGATTGCAATGAGAAATTCAAACCTTCTTTGCTGTAAAGAAAACAAATGAAAGAAAAGCAATGTAATGCTTCTAGCAATAGTTTAGGACAATTTCTACTTATAAGTGAGGAACAGAATCATAAGCATCATGGATGAATGGTTCATTAAACAGTGAACTGATGCACCACAGGCTGAATAAATGCAGAGGAAATATTTACTGAATCACTAAAGCACAAAGATGGTTACACTGTTCAAACGAACATTCAAGGTGACATTGACACAGCTAGGAATATTCTGCATTCAAATGCCTTTGCTTTTCACCATGTTTTGGGGTCACACAAAAATTCAAAGCTGAAAGGGGAACTATCATGAATAACAATTTAATTTAAAAAGCTTAATAGAGCTTCATATCACTGTATGTAGGGAAAAAAAGTTATTTGTGAATATAATGGCTATTGAAAGCAGCATTTGCATAATTCCTGGTTGTTAGATTTTAAACAATGTTGCAAACACCAGTCTCCTCCAGCAAGACAGGTCTGTTAATCGGTTGGCTTATGTTACATTGTTTCAAAAGCCAGAGCTTCCAGTACAGAGAAAAGAAAGGGACAGACAAACACTGCTTCGAATAGCAATACATATACTAATAACTTGAAATCCATAGAAAATGTGTAATGAATGTATATTGCAAAGTTGCTTAGAATTAGGGATGCACCGAATCCAGGATTTGGTTCGGGATTCGGCCTTTTCCAGGAGTATTCGGATTCGGCCGAATCCTTCTGCCCAGCCGAATCCGAACCCTGCATATGCAAATTAGGGGCGGGGAGGGACAGTGAATGACAGTCACAAAACAAGGAAGTAAAAAATGTTTTCCCCTCCCCACCCCTAATTCTTATATTCAAATTAGGATTCGGTTCTCGGCCGTATCCAAAACTGTGGATTCGGGGCATCCCTACTTCGTTTTAGGTTTTCTTTTATTGGCCAAAAATTATTTTTTGGGTTGACATGAACATAAAACAGATCTGCAGGCAATTAGTAAATAGCAGCAATTAATATAATGCTAAAAGTGAGTGCAAAGGATCAATTTTAATTTGTAAAATGTGTTAACCCTTCGTATTTAACTCCTACTCCTACATTCGACCTACATTGCATAAATTAAGAGTGCAAATTTTATCCACAAGCTAACATCTTTATTGTTCCTGTTTACAGCCCACACTTGACTCGCTGTGCATAATTTAATGCTAATAGTTAGTCGTTGTAATTCAAGAAAAAGGGGAATCCCCAAAGGCTGAATGCATATGAAGTAAGCTCAATCAAGAGGTTATACAGGTATATTTCAATTTGGATCTTCATACCTTAAGTCTACTAGAATATAATTTAAACACTAAAACCCAATAGGCTGTTTTTTCTTCCAATAAGTATTAAGGTTATCTTAGTTTGGAACAAGTACAAGGTACAGGACTATCAGAGAAAATATTAATTTTTTAAAATTTTTAATTATTTTGATAAAACAGAAAAAAAGTGACCTTCCAAAACTGGAGTGCATTTCTTATTGGGGGCGGCATTTACAAATCATCTCATTCTGACTACATTAGAACCAAACATATCCATACAACTAGACATTTTCAAAGATATTCGGAAAATAAGAATGGATTCATTGCAAACAAATTATTAATAGGTGTGAACCAGTTCAGAAAATCCACAACAATGATTTAGGAATATTATACCTTCATTCAGTGTATTAATGGGAAAAAAAGACTATATACATATAAAATAATTTTTGCAGCTTATGATAGTGTTTGAGAACAATGACTACTTACTCAAGGATGAAACTTAATACATTAACTCAGGACACTACCTTCATTAACTGTTTAAAATTCACATTATGCCCCAGTTCCCTTTTAAAGGAAAAGTAACACCAAAAAAGTGTTTTAAAGTAAAGATAATATCATGTAGTGTTGCCCTGTGCTGTTAAAACTGATCTGTTTGCTTCAGAAACACTACTATACTTCATATAAACAAGCTGCTGTGTAGCAATGGCGGAAATTGAAAAACGGATATATGGCACAGGATATGTAATGGATAACAGATAGCATTATGTTCTTCAGAACAGAGAACATTATGTTCTACAGAGCTTATCCGCTATCTGCTGTGTAATTTGAGCCTTTTCTCCTTTGAATGGCTGCTCCCATGGCTACACAGCAGCCTATTTATATAAACAATAATAGTGCTTCTGAAGCAACCACTGCAGTTTTACCAGTGCAGGGAAACACTGCATTATATTTTTATTACAATTTTTTTTGGTTACTGGTCCTTTAAGAAAGCAGACGTGCGAAGCAGCAGTCTTAGATGTATTTGGCTTTACTAGGCACTGACTAACCACAAAACATCTGTAGGGTATTATAAAAGCATAGTATATGTTTTTTTCTCAGTCGGTACAGATATCTACTATAATATTAAGGAAAAGTGTACATTAGGCACAACTCAACAGGAAAATTTCACAGAATGGTGCGTCCTGTATTAAAAGAATGATAATTTTGTGTGCATCTGTACGGTCTTCCCATATAGATGTAACCATGGGTATAGGATTCTGTTGTTCTAGAGTTTAAATGTAAGTAAATGGTTACTGCACACTTTGAAAAGACCTTACATGCTCAGGCACGCTGGACTTTAAAAGTGGCGCTTCTTTACAATGTCCTTAATTTGAAACCTCAATCAGCTTTTAAGAACATGATCCCATCAAACGTCTATAGAGAGAAAACTAGATCTACCTCTTCCACTATTAGTCATTAACCAGCAATTATTTTTATACTTATACACACACTTCAGTAATAAAAGAATCCTAATTAGGGCTCACATGCACACTTCAGAGAAAAAAAAAATCCTTACCCTGCAAACTGACATCTGGTTAGTTGTTAGGGTGCCAGTTTTGTCGGAGCAGATAACAGATGTACAGCCAAGAGTTTCTACAGATGGCAAACTCCGAACAATTGCATTCTTTTTTGCCATTCTCCTGGTTCCCAGAGCCAAACAGGTAGTGATGACAGCCGGCAGACCTTCGGGTATGGCAGCAACAGCAAGGGCAACTGCAATTTTGAAATAGTAGATAGCTCCCCGAATCCAAGATCCCCCATGGACAGGGTCATTGAAGTGTCCAATATTGATGATCCAAACAGCAATACAAATCAGAGATATAACTTTGGAAAGCTGTTCGCCAAATTCATCCAGTTTCTGCTGTAAGGGAGTTCTCTCCTGCTCAGTAGCTACCATCTCATCTCTAATCTTTCCAATTTCAGTGTTCACTCCCGTTGCTACAACTACTCCAATAGCTTTACCAGCAGCGATGTTGGTACCCTAAAATAGAAGAAAATATAAAATGCACACTTTCCCACCTCAGCTCAGATGCACAAAACAATATACCGACTGGGTGGGGAAATAATTTACATAGACAAACCGCAACAGATGCCTACATTTTTTTTTTTTTTTGTGCGCAATCGAACATCTTCCTTCTGCAAGTACTTAAAGTGGAGCTAGTCAAAAATAGAGTAATGCTAGAAATGCTGAATTTTGTATACTAAATTTAAACATGAACTTACCACAACTGCACCACAAGTCTAATTAAACAAATGATTTATGCTTTCAAAGTTGGCACAGGGGGCTGTCATCTTGTAACTTTTTTAATCTTTGCAAAACTAAGACCATGCACATGCTCAGTGTGGCCTGGGCTTCAGTTGGGAGGAAAAGCTTAGGGATCATCATAAATTATCAAAACAGCATAAGTCACGGATACAGCAAGACTGATTAATAATCAGAATATACAAACTGCACTGGGTCTGTGGATACAAATCTCTATATGGTCGCTGCTGCTCTATAGTTAAACAAAGCTGCTGAGTTCTGGGAAGTAATGTGGGGGGAGCTCTGCCCCTGCCGTTTGAAAGTATGATAGTTTCCCTGCACAGCAGTAAGGGAACGTCTGAAGTTTCCCTATTTGCAGCAGTCAGAGCAAGTAAATGAAGGGGGAATTTCATACAGCCGGTTTCTTATAAAAATGTACACATTTTTTAATTAATATTTGTTGGAGATAGATTTCTTTTTCATTAAAGTAAAAATGCCGCCTAAAGGAAAACTATACTACCAAAATGAATACTTAAACAACAGTTTATATCCAAATACGTGTCATATTAAAGAATCTAACCCCAACTGGAATATATATTTGAATATATATTGCCATTTTACATCTCTTGCCTTGAACCCCCATTTCATGGTGGTCTCTGTGCTGCCTGACCAGAAATACTACAACTTTAACTGTAAATGGAAAAAGTGTGGAAGCAAAAGACAGAACTGTGTCTGTTAATTGGCTCATGGGAGCTAACATGTTTGCTTTGTTTGTGTGCACTGTGAATCCTAGGATCCCAAGGGACTGCCCTTATTTTTTAAAATGGCAATTTTTTATTAATGCTTAGCCAATGGCACATACTGCTAAAATGAAAATAGTTTATTACATGAAGCAGGGTTTTGCAAATGAGCGGCTTTATGCAATATATTTGCATACAACTTACATTGTTCAGGTGTATAGTACTCCTTTAAAAGCATAAGGCTAAGAAAAATATATGGATAAATACAAAAAGTGTAGAAAGAAAACTATGACTAAGAGAAATGTTTAGTAGAGTGATGATTTCCATGTTACCGATGCCTGTTTTTAACCTTCATTTGCAAAATAGGAAACAGAAAAAAGGTACACCAGCCATGGAAGCCCTTCTCTAACAAACAGTCAAGTCAGAGATATAAAAGCTTATGTTAAAAAAAAACATCATTTATGAACGTTTCCAATAAGGAAATCAAACAAGATGAGAAATAAACATTGAATTATGTTGCAAAATGTACTTACAGAAAACAGCATATTCTTTTTGTCCTGATTGACTGCACGGGGATCAGGAACAGGGTCAGTGTGCTTGATAACAGACACCGACTCACCTAGAACACAAAACACACTCAAATTGGTATAACATACAAATAAATAATGCACAGGAGGAATATTCTGTGCACACATTTCCTTTGTCTGCCGATTTGAAATGACAGCACAACTGAGAAAGATGTTAGGCTTTTCATATGAACAACTACCAAGGTTAAATACACCATAGCACAGACACATACACAGAAATACTGTGATATAACTGCTAGGATTGTGACTGCCCCAGGGACCTCAATCCATGCATTAGTCTACCAGTGTGTTCTGTTAAAAAAAAAAAAAAATGTTGCACATCCTGCTTGGCCAAGGCTAGTTACGTTACTGGTTCAAACCATACTGCTCTACCTCATAATCCAACGATAATTAAATGCAGTGTCAATGCCTAATAAGTAAGTGCAGGACAACCTGATCCACATTGCATCATTGGACATGAAGCTAATCCTGATGGGAAATGTGAAGAAATAAGTGTACAGCTAGTGACACACTGAGGCAGCCTTGCAGTCCACATGGCATAGACTGAATCTAACTATAGCAGTAATATACTTTTGTCAACATGCTAATTGTATACATGATTCCCCAATATTTGTTACATGGAAAGGGGGCTCACAGGCAAAATACTTTTGCATAAAGCATACATTTAAATCTTTGTAGAATACCTCTAAAAGCACATTTTTATTGAAAGAAAACTTAAAATGTTTACTTTGCTTGAAGAGCCTGATTTTAGATTATCTACTACAGTTTTAGTTCAATGGCCAATGGGGTAATTCCAGGCAGCTTGCCCACACACACAGCCAGGAAAACCTACACTACTCTCTACGAGAATGCCCATAAAGTACTAGTTCTACCACTTTTCACTAGATTCTTGCCTACAAACGTGGCAATGCACTTGCCGCTGCATATCTGGGTAATCAAAATGTGTGGTAGACACAGTCCAAGACTGCACCATGAGCCACTGCCTTTAAATGAGAACTAAACCCTAAAAATTAAGATGGCTGAAAATCCCATACTTTACTGAACTTGTTGCACCAGTCTAAAATGTAAGCTTTTCAATAGCAACAATGATCAAGTACAAACTTGTCACAGGGGGTCACCATCTTTTACATGGAAAAAAAAATATGGGAATTCATATATATTTATCTTTTTCCATATTAACATTGGGATCAACCTTCCTTTTTACTGGCCAGGCCAGCTCTGAGCGGCTGTTGAGAAGCAAAGCTTAGGGGTCGTCACTAATTATCAAGCAGAAAATGAGCGGATACTACAGGGCTGATTATTAAATCATGGTGCTAATTGCACTGGTTTCCGTGATGCCATGTAGTGATTATCTGTATTCATTACTAATCAGCCTTATATTGTGACATTTCTATTCTATATGTACTGTATATAGTGAGTGGGTCCCTAAGCTCAGTAAGTGACAGCAGCACAGAGCATTGAATCAGTGAATCAGCAGAAAAGAAGATGGGGAGCTACTGGGGCATCTTTGGAGACGCATTTCTTTCTTGCTAAAGGGCTGTGGTTGCCTTGGGCTGGTACAGAAGCACAAAACATAATGTACAACATTTCTAGCTACTTCTTTAGTTAAGCTGCATATTTATGCATTGTGCATATATGGTCAATTGTATATGCATAAAAAAAACAAGCATTTGGCATACCTGTAAGGATAGACTGGTCTACTCTTAAAGTTGTTGACTTGATTGAGGTTAGTCGTATATCAGCAGGTACCTTGTCACCAACTACACAAAACGAATTTGAAAAAAAAAACAAAAAACATATAAACATATATATATATATGTTATGCACGAGCATATAGATCAGATATATACACTTATGGAATATCCATGACTAATGTTTATTGACCATTTAATCCTTATTCAGATCACATGTGGAAAGCGCTTTCCATTAATTTTTAACTCCATAAAAGAAAATAAACACAAAGCACATAAGATCCAATTATTGATTTAAATAGTTTTTCAATATATTTAGGGGCAGATTTACTAAATTTGTGGGAATAATTCAAAATTCGATTGGTCGAATTTTAGAATATGCAAATTAGGTAAATTCGACCATCGAATTCGAAGGATTTTGCTTCCCTTCTATTCCCCCATGGTTGCATTTCGAATTTTTTTTAAATTCGAAATTCGACCAATGATAAATCTGCCCCTTAGAGTCAGGATTCACATTTCAAACAGAATGAAGGTTTTAAACACTGGGCTAAAAAAAAAAAAATCAGCATTAATTGGTTTACTGCTTTACAATCCCAGTAGGGTTGCTTATGCAATTATTAGCAATAGCTTGTGGGAAGTTTATACTAAGCTGGCTGTACGAGCGCTAATCAGCAGATGCAGTCTTACTTCTCTTTGTACCAATAGTCTTCATGAAAACTAATATTAGCCTGGGTGTCCTTGAACAGCAAGAGAAAATAGCACTGGCTAAACAATGATCAAGGCCAAAAATGGGAAAACTATTTGAATAGGCTCCCCTGGTGTTGCAAGCTGGTTTACATGAAGACATCTGATAGCAGCTGGTTTTCAGAGATCAAAATATCACAAAGAGCAGGTTAACACGATTGTCCAAAAGAGGTTTCAACATTCTGTACAGAGAATCTCTTTTGCAGTATAACCAACGCCACATGTGAAATTTAAAAGGTTGAAAAAAAATATAAATCCTGTACAATCAATTATGGTGATATTTATAACGACTGCTGTAATTCTCTGGAACACAAATGCCAATTCAATGCTAACATTTTTCTTATTGTCCTATTTCATACATCAAAGGTCTTTCCTACAAAAATCAGAAATTCTCGAACAAAGCACCTTTTTAACCCACTCCAAAACAGATAAAAAAAATCAGGATTAAATGCTACGTAAAAGTGTATGGAATCCTTTATGCTAACAAATATAACCTGTGATCATTGTTGGAAGCATCATTTGCTGAATGTGCCATAGACAAAAGCCTTTCTATACACCAATGACCTTAACTTTAAGTTCCTTGGCAGAGGAATGTATATAAAAATATATTTAGTGATTGTAGCTTAAAACATACATAAGGAAACTATCAAATTTTATAAAATGTAGCATTTACTTAGTAATATTTGATCCCTCATAAATGTCTGTGTTGCAAAAACACAGCAGCAAAGTAAACACCTATGGGGGTTTCAAAGAGAAAAGCTAATTCTTAATTATTGCTGCAAGGCTGGTTTAAAATAGGGACAGGTATGGGATCCATTATCCAGAAAGTTCAAAATTATGGACATGTGGTCTGCCACAGTCTCCATTTCATCAAAAATAAAAATGATTTCCTTTTTCTCTGAAATAATAAAACACTACCTTGTATCTGATTCAAATCAAGATATAATTAATCCTTATTGGAGGCAAAACCAGCCTATATTACTTAATCAGAAACAGGAGATTTTGTAACATCTGGAGACTGTTTATGGGCAACTAATTAAAATAAGAAAAAAACTATAACAAATGTTCATCTCTAAAACAAGACAGCATAACATTCTGATTGGACAAGGTGTCCTAGCATTTTAGCATAAACAAATTAGATAGAAGTCTCAAGAACATGAAAAGGTGACTCTATAACCAAACTATTCTTAACACTCTATCCAAGACATTTATCCAATATTAAAAAATTCAGTGATAGCTGTGTTTTTAGTCGTTGGATCTAAACTAAAAATGTAATGCCACGTACATATACAAAATTTTTTTTTTTTTTTAAATAACTTTCCAGGAAGATACTTTTGGCTGTGACCGTATGAAGTTTATCACTAAAAAAAACCCTTTAACCTGCTGTATAACATCATCTGGCATTCCTCAAAATACTGCAGACAGCATTTATAATGAATAAATTGCATACATTAAGGGACCGATTGAATTAAAAATTCTTTTTATGGTCAAAACTAGAGTTCGACCAGGGAGTTATTCAAATTCGATTAGAATTTTTAAAATATTCTGGCCCTTTAAAAACTTGAATTTGACTATTCGCCACCTAGAACCTGCCGAATTGATGCTTAAGTCAAGGGGAGAGGTCCACAGATCAATTTTGAGTTGTGTGCAGCCTTCCTGACATTTCAGAGAAAAAAAAAACGCAAATAGAGTTTACATTTTTTTTTTTAATAAATTCGATTGGTCGAATTTCAAATTTATGGGAGTTTTTAAAAACTCGCATGAATTTGAAATTCGACCTTTAATAAATGTGCTTCTAGGAGTAATAAAAAAAATCTATTAATAAAGGAACATTTAAATGCATTGTGAATCTTTATGATTAGATAGGATGTCCACGTGCAGACAAATGCCAGCAATCATTGCCGTCACTTGTACAACTGTCACTAAGGATGGTTGGGACATACAAATGTCATTGGCACAATGCCTAGCATTCCATTTGCCGATATGAATCTGTGTGTGAGGTACACCACCACCATTTCCCTACATGGTCAGCTCAATGGAAGAACTATATAATAATAAACAAATTAATAGCTATATATTATATTTACACCAAAATATGCACCATTTACCTTTCTTTGAAAGAAATGTGACATTTACAGGCCTATTAAACCTTTAAATACACAAAACTCAATTAAAAAAAAAAATCAATACATTTGTCATAAAAAGAAGGGATGTTGGAGCTCTTATTCCACAATTTGAAGACAGATTACAAATAGAAACTGTTCTATACAAATTTTAGACAAACATCTGTAACATTTCACTTGTATCACATTCTCCTCCTTATGAAACATTGGAAACGCAACATGCTTTCTATTTATGGACAAGGCTTTTTTTGCCACTCCTGCTCTTTAGCGTTTTAATATTTTGTATACGTAAAGAAATAAAATTATGGACTGCTTGAGGCTATGGACAAATGTATGTTGGTGTGGGTTGAGCTCCCCTGCAGTTTACAATACAGCAATATAAGATAGAGGCAGAGTGTCTACTTAATAACACTAGAGAGTGGAATGGATGTATTCATAAGACAAGTACAGAACATGCTACATTGATGCTGCTGAAGAAAAGTTTACCCTAGGCCAGTGATCCCCAACCAGTAACTCGTGAGCAACAAGCAAGTTTTGGTTGCAAAAAACCAGGTGTTCTATGAAACAGAGGTTCCAGTAGGCTGCCAGTCCACATAGGGGCTATAGTCATTTACAACCCTTATTTAGCACTACCCAGGAACATTCATGCTTGTGTTGCTCCCCAACTCTTTTTACATATAAATGTTGCTCACGAGTGAAAAAGGTTGGTAATTCTTAATGAAGATATGTTTTTGTAATGCTAATTATTTGTATGCAACAAATTAATTCTAACATAAGGGCATGATATGTCAGAATGTTCTGTATTCAGCATACACACACACTATAATGAATTCATTATAAAATTGAAAATAAAAGTTACAACTGTATATGCATGGTGGTCTAAGTACCATACTGTCCCCCTCCCTATTAGCTTCCAAAAAAAACACCTTACCAGCCACTTCAACAATGTCCCCAGGTACAATATCTCTGGCTTTAATTCGCTGGACACTTTTTCTGTCTTGTCTGTACACTTTACCCATTTCAGGCTCATACTCTTTGAGGGCTTCAATAGCATTTTCTGCATTTCTTTCCTAATGAGAAAAACAAAAAACAACTATTCCAAAAACGCTGCTATAACCCATATTTTCACATTTTTGGCAAATACACTGCATGCCTGGGTGCTGGTAAAAGGTGTACAAAAATTTAAAAAAATACTTCACTCAACATGCTTAGCTCGAGTAATGAATTATAATAGACAAAAAAAAGAAATGCCAACATTTCGATCACATCATAGTGATTGTTCTCAGGGAAAAAGTGGGTTTCTTTCCCCGAGAAGGGATCCATATGATGTGATCAAAATGTTGGCATTTCTTTTGTTTGTCTATTAAAATCAATTACTCTAACGGAGTCTGTCGAGAGTTGCATTTTTTTTTTGTTAAAACACACACATATATTACAATATCCTTATATTTTACAATAGAATCACATGACATCACTTATTTCAAGTCACCTCTTAGGTTCGTTAGTTGCGTAAAAGCACTTGGTTTGTTGCCTTTTTACAATCATGCAGCTATTTTCAACAAAGTTGGTTTATAAAAATTCTAGTGAAATTCTAAACAGGATACTACAAAATCACATGTTCTTATGTGGTAAAAAGTAAATACAGCAAAAATGAATACAAAGTTAACTGCTACATCCCAATGTTGCAAATCTGATAACTTTAAAGAGGCAGGTTAGTTGATGAGCAAAGTTTAAGGAAGTCTAGACGTGCTTTACACAGAGCACATTGAAAGCAGCACATGTGCCCAATCCTGCAATCCTGGTTCTGATTCTTTAAACCAGTGATTTCCAACCAGTGGCTTGCAAGCAACATGTTACTCATCAATCCTTTGGGTGTTGCTCCCAATGGCCTCAGAGCAGGTGTTTTATTTCATGGTAACCTTTAGTTGCCTAAAAACCATGTGTACTGCCAAACAGAGCATCTTGTAGGCTGCCAGTGCACATAGGGGCTACCAAAAGCAGTCCATACTTGGCACCCAAGGAACTTTTTGCATGCTTATATTGTGCTCAGATTTTGTTTTTTTACATCTGAATGTGGTTCATGAGTAAAAATAGGTTGGAGACCACTGCTTTAAACAGAAGCCAGGACAACTATAACCAAGACTAAGTCCTACAATGCCTAGCATGCTTTTCCCACAGATCTTTTAACCAATTGGCTTCTCTTACATTGAAAAGTAGGATAAAGCATGTATAGAACAGGAAGGATCATTTTAACACCAATAAAACATTTTAAACAAGTGTATACTGGAAAGCTGCAGAGAACTGCAATTCCAAACATTTCATACACCATTATAAGTCTACTTTTTTTGCTTTCATAAGAAAGTGACTTGCATTTAATCCAAAAATTCAAGTCTGCTCAAACTGTGGGGGCACAGTTACCATAAGCAGAAAAAAAAAATCTGAAAGTTTCTAAAAAATAAACATCTGTACACAAGAACTGGGACGTTTTTTTGTGGAGAATTCTGCTTTTAAAGATTTATGCAAAAAAGACCACATATATGGAATCCTTTTTGTATTTGGTCATGTTTTAATATTATGTAAAGCCTTGAAACGCTTTAGGCTCCATGTGGGGATAGGATATGTAATTTTAAATTATGTAATAAATTCATACTTTGTAATAGCATGATTAGAGAGTGGTGGATTTATTGGACTTTAAGGTTTTAATATTGGTCTTTACAAATATATCCAGAATGCTGCTCAAGTGAAAATGTAAAGGTTAAAGGGGGGACAAATGTTTGCTTACCTGCCATACACCAACAATGGCATTTGCTACTAATATAAGTAAAATTACAAAAGGTTCTACGAAGGCTGTAATAGTTTCCTCGCCTTCTTCAAACCATGCCAAAACCTGAAATGAACATGAAAAAGAAATAAATAGACAAAAAGACATTTACATGTAGACTTTTAAATGGAACAAAATACATACTACTGTATACTGGATGATTATGAAAATAAAAATACACGTTTTATTAGGTTTTATTTTTATCAGACAGATTTTCCACGTTGCTTTTCTCATGTTAGAACAGTGGTTGGTGAGCTTATTTTTAGTTCAAAAATGTCTTGGAAATGCAACCCTTTGAACCAGTACTCTATACAAGGAAATGCAACCCTTGTTCAGGGCCCCTTTAGCTCATAACAAAGTTACAGATGTTGGAAACACTGGTGTAACAGTCATTCCACCAAAGTTTTAAGAATATCTAGGACAGCAAATACATATTCACCCCAAGTAATATTCCTCTAAACTTATAAAATAAAACTTCAAATAAGTACCAGTGCACCATCTCCCCTACCCCATAGCTTGTGCGTCACTGTGCTGGAGTATCATGTCCAGTGACGAAGGGACTTCTTACAAATTTGAATTTTACCAGTAACTAAAGCAGGATACCTTAGAAAACTTTCTATATTGTACATCCTTCATTGAATTACTAACAGGGATCCCAGTCAATGCGTACGAGAAGCATTCATACTGCACATTGCTGCCACCAGCAGACTTCATGGTTGGAAGAAAAGCCTCAGGTATAGACTTCACTTGATAAAACACTTCTTAAATCTTTGTTAAAGAGCAAATGTGAGATGGGGTTGGGCACAACTTCCCTCTCGCCACATGCAGTCACAATTTTTACAGAAAAAAAAGCAAAATAAAAGATGAGGCCATTTGGCCCAGTTAGTAAGAATTAAGCAAGTGATTGTGTGGTTGTAACAGTGCTCGCCCTGAAGGATGATATTCCAGAATATATTGTGGGAGGAGTTACTGACTTCCGTTGAAGTAATGTTGCTTTCTTAAAGCCACTGACCTTTGCAAGTGGTTCAAAATGATATTTGGACTTCCACCAAAAATGTTTAAATAAAGACTCCAAAGGAAAAGATTAGCCATCATTTTTGCAGTCACACACTATTCATTTATCCAAAAATAAACTTTACCCAACGGAATTGAAAATATTTCAATTAGCAATCAAATCAAGACAAACTGTAAGTGATCCCTTTTACAACTAAATGGCATTCTCTTAGTATTAGTAACAACCATCTATAAGCTAGACACAAGAGCAACACTGTCACTTAAAAGTAGCTCTCAGCTGGTACAAAATCTTGCTACTAAATGCTACACAATGGTATGGACAATTAAAAGAACAGATAAGAAGTCTCACTCCAGGAGAAGTCAGGGTTTACAAAGTGCAGCAGCTCTCCTTTAGGATAGCACTGGTCAAGCACTTATTTACCCATACTTCAATCCAGCATGTCAAATTTATGATGCATAGACACGGAGTTTAATATGGTGCTATACAAAGGAAGAACAAAGGAATAATTGCCCCATTACGTTTAAAATAAGGCATGCTTGCAATGCATTTGAATAAATTATATGCCACTTCTTAAATATTTTCTCCACTGCATTAATCAAGTTACAGAAATGATAAGCAATTTATGGTAATGAAAATGCTGAAGATTTTTTAAGTCCCAAACTGCAAGTAATCATACAGACCAGTCCAATAAAATCTTAAAGGCGCTAACCCCCCAGTGCGGGAGGGATTCAATTCCCCCTAAAAGGGCACCTTTTGGGTAGAAAGGTTATCCCCAACCAAAGGTGTGTGCTAATAGAGCCCGCATTCCGGTTGGGGATAACAGTTTTTTTTTTTTTGTTAAATTGCCCCCGCCAGCACTAGGCGTCTGGTCACTGGCATGCACATAATGAAAATCTGCCTCAAATTGCTCATTATGCACATGCTTATGACACAAGACGGCTGCTCACAACGGGGGCTCCCTGCCAGGGTGGGTAGCCTGGAGCTGTCAGGGGTCATTAAAAAAAATAAAAAATAAACAAATACCATTATCCCCAACCGGAATGCGGGCTTTATTAGCCCGCACCTTTGGTTGAGGATAACATTTTTACCCAACAGGTATCCTTTAAGGTCTTTAAATAATTTCCACAAATTTGGATAGGACCCATGTTGGAACACTGTATTGATAATATCAAGTAACATTTATGGACTCGAGTAGAGGCAGCCCATAGCCCTTGCCTGCAAAATTAGGAACAAACTGGTCAATCCAGCATAACAGTGAACAAAAAAAGTCACAATAAAGCAGTAGTTCTCCCTGACTGGTTGAACATTCCAGGAGAAAATGAATAAAAAGCCTGCACTGCTTTCGATTAATATCAGTCAGGTCTCAAGCCAGCAATCACTAATTTTTAAAGATATAGGGGGTTATGCAATAAAAGGCACCAAGTTTGCCCAGGAGCAGTAACCTATGCAACAAATCATCACATAGCATTTACTGGTCACCTGTTTAGAAGCCAACATCTTATTAGTTGCTATAGGGTATTGCTCCTGGGCAAACGTAGTGCCTTTTATTACATATGGGGGATAGTTCATTATTTCCAATATCATGAAAACACCAGTGTGTTTCATATACCCCATCCCATTTAAAAGTATGTTACACACAACAAAAAAAAAAAACATTGTTTTCCAATTAGAAGTAACTCTAGAAAGAGTATTACAGAAACAAATAACCAAAAGTTTTAGTTGACAGTTGACTATTGAAGCTGCTGCCATTTTCTTTCCAGTGTTCTGGGCTAAACTAGGAGTACTGATGCTTAGTATGAACCTTTGCCCCATGGAGCAGATGACATGACCAAGTAAAGAGCCTTACTTTGCTAGCAACACTCAGATTTTCTTATGGAGACCCATAAGTCAAGATCTGCACATTAAAAATCTAATAATTTGTAAACAGTAAATGCCCAATTGCAAAGATCTTACTATTCAAAGATTAGAAGTGACAATGTGGTCAGCATAGCTCAAATACATTCATGAGATGATACTAAACTACTCCTAAACTACTGGCTGAAATGCCCCACTGTGAATACTTACAAAGGATATACAGGCAGCAAGTAGTAAAATTCTAACTAATAAATCTTCAAATTGTTCGACCACCAACTCCCATAATGTTTTTCCTGGGGAAAAGAACAAGACACACATAAGTCTTAAGAAGTAAAAGGCAGAAACACATTTAAAGGGGATGTAAAGTCAAAAAAATTAAATCCCATTTTTCCTTTCTTTAATGAAAAAGAAATCTATCTCCAATATAATTTAATTTAAAAAATGTGTACCGGTTTTATAACAAACCTGACTGTATGCAGTGAAATTCCCCCTTCATTTTACTTGCTCTGACAGCTGCAGATAGGAAACTTCAGACAGTCGCTAACTGCTCTGCAGGGAAACTATCATACTTTCAAATGGCAGGGGGGAGACCCCCCCACCTTCCTTCCCAGAACTCGAGCAGCTCTGTTTGTTTCCCTGTAGTGCAGCTGGCGACTGTGTAGAGATTTATATCCACAGACCCAGTGCAGTCTGGATATTCTGATTAGTAAGTATTGCTGTATTGGTTTCTATGGCAGATATTATTTGACTTGTGCTGTTTTGATCATTTAGGATGATTCCTAAGCTTAACCTCCCAACTGAAGCCCAGATCACACTGCGCATGTGCGTAGTCTTGATCTTGCAAAGATGTTTAATAAAGTTACAAGCTTACAGCCCCCTGCGCCAACTTTGAAAGCATAAATCATTTGTAACATCAAAAAATGTTATTGTTTTAAAGTAATTAAAATATAATGCAGTGTTGCCCTGCACAAGTAAAACTGCTGTATTTGCTTCAGAAACTATTGTTTATATGAATAGCTGCTGTGTAGCCATGGGGCGGGTATTCAAAGGAGAAAAGGCTCAAGTTACACAGCAGATAAGCTCTGTAGAATATAATGTTATCAGTTATCCATTATTTCTCCTGTGCCATATAGCCTTTATTCAATTTCCGCCATTGCTACTCAGTAGCTTGTTTATATGAACTATAGTAGTGTTTCTAGCAAACAGAGCAATTTTCCCAATGCAGGGCAACAGTATATGATATTTTCATTACTTTAAAACACTTATTTTTTGGTGTTACTGTTCCTTTAATTGGGCTTCTGGAGCAGCAAGTTTATATTCAGTATACAAAATGCAGCTTTTCTAACATTCTATTTTAGACTTCAGTTGCCATTTAAGGTTATGGAAAGACACCTACCTTCTTCTGCTGGCAATTCTGTTGGATATGCAGGCATTCCATGTTGTTGGGGGAAAAAGAATTAAAGGGAAAAAGATTAGTATTTAGGAGACATAAGCTTGGATTAGATCACAATAGAATTTCAGCAAATCCAGCTCCAATACAGTGCATGGAAAGACTCATATAATAATAATATAATTTGGAAAATGAAGACTAAGTACCTTCTATTGGCCAATTTAGTATTAAAAATTACTTTCTGGTTAGCTTAGGTCTCTTCTTCAGGGCAGGTACCATGCCTGAAGAAGTAACAAGGTGGCCATAGACAGGGAGATCCGTTCGTTTGGCGATATCTTCAGAGCAGGTACCATGCCTGAAGAAGTAACTTAAGGTGGCCATAGACATCTCTCCCCGATATGCCCACATTGTGGCGATATCGGACTGATCCAATGGTGGGCCCTAGGGCACAACAATCGGATCAGAATGGAGGCAATCGGATCGAGGGACTGCATGCACGCACAGGAGTGCCCGCGATCCGACTAGGTTTTTTTAACCGACTTTCGCCCAGATATCGAGGGAAGCCCGACGGATGGCCCAACACACAGGCCAATAAGCTGCTGCCTTAAGAGCACCCATCACATACCAATTGCTTCCCCCAGAAGAAATGAGGTTGTGGAAAACTAGTATATTTTAAGGTAGCCCCCCACTCACAAGCACTATGATGCCAGTGTGGACAGCCATGTTGGCGCCAAATATAACATGAACAAGTGCATCAGCTAGGTCATTATGAATATTCTAAAACCTCTATTAGCCTGTAACTCCAGGGGTGGAAACTTTGACATGACAGGTGCCTTTAAACTCTCTTGAAAGCTTGATTTTATATTGTATTAAATTAGTCAATAAAAGGTAGCACTTACTGTACATATCCTTGCTTTTGTGGCTAAATTGGTACTCTGCTAGTTGTAATATAGAGAATTGGCTTTGCTTCGAAACCACAATTCAGTTTAAGAATGCACTTGTTAATTTGGCTACTGTTCAGAACACCAATCTCACAGCAGTGAATGAAGGATACTGAATTTAAGTCATTCATTAAATGCTAACAATCAGATCTATGACTGGACCGCTCCACTCTCTTAAACCATTAATTCCCCACTACATAGTAAATGGATGTTTTATAAATATAGTTTAATAATAAAAGAGCTTCTGCCTCAGACTACCCAAGGCAGATCAAAATCAGCATTAATGGGGTGGTTCACATTTAAGGTACCTTTTAGTATGTTAAAGAATGGCCAATTCTAAGCAACTTTTCAATTGGTTTTCCTTATTTATAGTTTTATAGTTATTTGCCTTTTTCTTCTGACTCTAGTTACCAGACGTTATGCCCAACCAAAGGTGTGGGCAGATAGAGCCCACATTCCGGTTGGGGATAATGCCATCGATAGGGTACTCGCAGCAGGAAGGAGCTCCCGGTGTGAGCGTGTGACCTCACGCACATACTGAGTGATTCGGGCCGCTTTTCATTAAGCGCATGCAAGTGACCAGACATGGCTGCTCGGGAGCTCCTTCCTGGTGCGGGTAGCCTAGTGCTGGTGGAGGGCCTTATCCCTCACCAAAGGTGCGGTTTGATAACATTTTTACCCAACAGGTGCTCTTTAAGATGCAAATTGAAGTGCTGCGGAGTAAAAAACGAAACTCAAAAACCTTCAATAATAATAAAAAAATTAAACCAAATTGCAATATCCCTCTCTACATCATACAAGTTCTCAAAGGTGAACAACCATTTTAATTATTATAGATTATGGAGCAATATAGAGGATAATTTAGCAGCATTACATGTGGAATTAAAGGTTCTGCAAGCAGCTCTGATGTATATGCCATAATGACGCGCACAGTTGGGCGAGCCGCTTCTATCTCTACTATAGACATCTATAACATGTCTGTTTGTGTCATTATTTAACGTGTCTTTAGCCAAGACTTTATCCCGATATGTTTAGACAGTATTGAAATCTAAAAACATGAAACAAATCCAGCTGCAGCCTAGCACATATACGACTACATGACTAAGAGATAAGCAAACATGCTCAGTGAGAGCTCATAGGGAAAGTGGAGAGACCGGTTATTGCTTAGGAAGGGAAAAAAAAACAGCACGAGGTTGCATTAAGGCAGCCATCTTCCTTGTGATTCGTGTTTTATGAAGATGCCTGTTAGAGGACAGGCCTTACAGGAAGTGCTTGACAGACTGACAGACTGCGTGCTGGTGTAAGGCTGAGTAGCATCTACATTCAATAGACTTCTACATCATCTGCATTGGGACTAGCGAGCCCAGCCACTACATCTTGCCATCTGTTGTGGTAATTAGAGACAGGAACTGAACACAGGGGTCAGGATCTCACACAACAATCTAAATTATACAGATACAAAGCTGCCCTGGTCATGTTTCCCCACATTTTTTTTTTAAGGTATTCCTTAATCAGAGACAGCCAACCTGTTAGACCAGAACTGATGCTATATTATAGGGGGTAGAAATAAGGGGGTTCTGTTCCACACAATTGATAATAAACGGCCTCTTCTTTGCGTTATGTTATATAAACGCCTGAATGTAGCGCGGAGGGCATGCCCAAGGAGAACCAGAACGATGCTGAACTGCAGCTCTCAATTGCCGGTGTCCGGCTGTGGGCGGAAATCTATGAGCAGTAGTACCTCATGATCCGTATCCCTTCCCCAGATATTTTATTTCTCTATGAACAAGCTCAGGCAATCACACTACAATGATAAGAGCGGCACGGCCGCAGGTTGAACATGGAGAATAACGCATTGCGGGCCTGCCCATCTCTGCCATTACCCGAGCATCGCTTCGTCCCCCGCCCCAGCCCCCGCTACGTACCGTTCGCTCCCCATCTCTCCTTTTGTTTTTTGACCTGCTCCAGACTCAATCCCGTGCTCTCGTTAACGTTGAAATGAGTCAGGACTTCCTCCACCGTCTTGGTGTGTGCGTTCTCCATGGCTGCTTCCCTGGCCTCTTCACCCCCCTCTCTATCCCCCCCACCTTGCACAGAATGTTCCAGGCCACCAAAGTCTTTGTGCCGGCAGCGGGATCACCTCGCCGATGTTGGAGGGGAGTAGACAGAGCAAATGAGCGAGTCCAGCTCTGTGGCACGGGCGACGAGAGATGCTTCTCCAGCGAAGCAACAGCCCGTGAGCCGCTAGGTGGATGTACCGCAAACGGAGAGCTTCAATGAGACTGGAAAGCCGGCTTTGTGCGTTCAATAGACCCGATAATCGTCGTCTTGTCTACACGTTACCCCTTCAGGATGATAAAGTCTTACTTCTGCCCAAATAACCCGCCTTCCTCAATGAACTAGCTGTCCCTTGCTTCGTTTGCTGGTTGCGGCCTCCCTCTTGTCCCCGTCAGCCGTCACCCAGCCTTAGCCTTCCCGCTGCGCTCTGGCTTCTAGTGGCGGCAGCACTTAGCCGCTATAGCATTTTATTCCAAGGCTGCCCCAGGCACACGGTCGCGGCATGTGGACGTCTCTGATTGGTCGAAAGGCGCGTCATCTAGCTCCACCCCCACTTTCCAGCACGATCCAGGATCACGGCGACGTAGTTCGAGTTGTCCCAGTTGGGGATGGCTGCCGAACGATCAGCTGATGCTGGATGGGCGGTGCTTCCCTCTGCCTGTAGGTTCTGTGGAAGGGAAGACTTTCGGCCAGCTGTTGATCGGAGTAGCCCGTCGCAGGGCCCCATACACAGGCCGATAATCTGCCGACTCAGTCTATCTGTCGGCATCTTTTATCTCCAGTGTATGGCCACCTTAGATCTTCTGCCCATTGTTGTGCTTGTGGTAGGAAAAAAACACCTACATTTTCAAGTGACTGGAATAGTTTACATAGTGTTTCAGACCACCTGCTGCAGCAATTTCTTGGTTCATTAGCTCTATTGTTTGTTATATGTTATTTGAACTCCTATTTATTTTGGGTATTTTACATTTTTACAGTATTTTACTGTGTGAAAGACGTGCAATAGTGTTTTTGTAGATTCAAACCGGTTTACTCAATATTTGTTTGCAGCTTCTGTTAAACTATAACTTTGTTGGTAATTGGGTTTAGAGAAAACACATGGGGGCAGATTTACCTAATTTTTGTGAAGAATTCAAAAGGATTAAAAATTCGATTGAATTATAAAATTATGATTTTTTTTCCCCGAATTTTAAATTTGGCCACTTCGATCATCGAATTTGTCTCAGACTGGCAGCTCCAGATCCAGGCGTGGTTTCTGAACTGTTGCAATTTACTACCAACATAACTCAGCAGCAGCATCTGTGGAATATTATATCAACTGTATCAATTCTAACAGATGCCGTTAATAACACTCACAGATTCTGCTCAGCAAAGTCACAAATAGAAAGTAGAAAAAAGTTTTTATTTCTGGTGTACTGAACTGAAAAAAGTGCTGAAAGGTGAACAGCTCCTTTATAAGAGAACTGTTGTGTAAAAAAAACTGTGTGCATATACTCCTATTTTTAATGACTGTGGCGAGAAAAGCTGTGTTTTGGGGCAAATTATTTAAAATTTCTCCAAAAACTGTAGACCCACCCATCTCAGCAACTTGGTGGACTGAAAGCCTGTCTTCACTTATGTAACTGCAGGTCTGTGATTGGCTACCCGTTCTATTGGACTGACAGTGACCAGACCTGTTAACCCTGATTGAGTGTGTTCCACAAGGACTCTGCATTGCATGCAGTAGAGTTATGTGAAACCAGGGGAGAGGGCCAAAATCAGGTAAATCCCAAAGAAATAGGGGCAGATAACAGCTCTGAGTAACTGTTAGGCGACACCCTCCCTTCAGAAGAAACACATACTTCCAACATAGCAGATCTATGGGGAGCACCAATTAAAGTCTTGCTCAGTGGCGTAACTACTCGCTGGTGGGCCCTGGTGCACGATTGGCACCTAGGCACCCCTATCGGGCTCTCCTCCTATGAATTTCACATCGGAGTTCTCCAAGCCTCTTTGGCGGGCCCCAAAAGGGAGCGGGCCCTGGCGCAATTGCACCCCCTGCTCCCCTGGTAGTTACGCCACTGGTCTTGCTTTAAATTTAATAATAGCTTCAGCCCAGAGTGAAACCAGCACCATATAGTATTCATTATTGCCTACACAATTGGGGTGGGGGGGTTCAATTATGCTAAATATATTCAAGTGTATAGTTGTTTTTTTTTTCAACTACACTACATTTCATGTTGTTTTCACCACTTATTGGAAGAAGGGTATAAATTAAAGCCACTAGTAAAGCACATTTCCAAAGTAAAGCTCTTTTTATCTAACTAATTGTTAATAGTGGACAATGGCCAGGACTGGACTGAGAATCAAAATAGGCCCTGGCATTTCAGGTACACAGAGGCCCAATCAGCCCACAAAGAGGCCCAAACAGCCCCCACCAGCCCACTAAATACTGACTTTCTATGGCACCATATCGCAGCCCATCTGGCATTTGCCCTAACCCACAGATTGCCAGTCCGGGCCTGACAATGGCCAAGTATTTTTTTAGTTCTATGTATAGAACTAGACGAGCACAGCAATCATACAAGGAAACCTGATGAAATGCAACAAAAATCTCACAGATTAGTCAGCAACTTATCATTAACTACTTGTTCTGTTCTCCTGCAATAAAGTGCACAGGGAACTTTATGCAGATTTCACAGACTGGTTTTGCCCATTCAAGCTCTCTCCTATGTGTAGGGAGAAGCAGCCACTACTGACTAACTGCAGTTACGCAATGCTGACAAGGAAAGACCTTTGTACTTGGTAAATGCTGTGCTTCTGTTATCTTTTTAGCAAATGGGAGTTACTACAAGCTGAAATCTGAATATAGCTGAGTAGGTATTGGGAGGCACTGACCTCCCTCCTTTGTCCACTTGTCTTTTGCACTCTTTGCTGGGTCTTATCTATTTTATATAAGAATAGTAATCAATGGGGAACATCATATGAAAAGTGCCCCTTCTACCTCTAAAGTGCACATTCAGATCTACTAATACATATACTTCAAGGGACAACATCAATATAACAATGTTTACTTTTGTAGAAAATACTTGTGTAATGTAATTTGTAGTGAGTTTGTGGGGGGGATTGTTGATTTTCTTCTTACTTACATTGGGTCAGATTTACTAAATTCGTGTGAAGGATTCCAAATGCGATCGAATTTTCAAAAAGATTCAAATTCGAATTTTAGAATTACTTTTTTGGGCACTTCGACCATCGAATTAAAACATTTGATCGATTCAATTGATTCGAATAAAAATCTATTCGATGGTCGAATTACTTGCCCTTTAAATTTTTATTCGAATCCCTAGTTCGCCAGATTAAACCTACCGAATTGCTGTATAACCGTATTGGAAGCTCCCATAGGGTTATTTCAACATTTTTAGATCCAATAAAAAAAATTTCTCGAATGGGTAAAATCGTTCGATCAAATTTTTTTTATTCGATTGTTCGAATGATCGAATTGCGCTTAAACCCTTCAAATTCGAATATCGACCAATAGTAAATCTGCCCCATTGTGTTTTACTGCTACTTTTGCAGTTACATTTTTTTTATACTGCATACTATGTGGTTTATGTTTTTTTTCCCAAATGAAACTCAGTATGAAGCAAAAAATGGTTACATCAAATGTGTCTGGCCGAATAAGCAATATACGTGCCCAGCTAAATAGAGACCAGTGTGCCTCTATAATACTATGAGCGACCAGCTAAAGATCTGCAATAACAATGATTGCTTGTCCCCAGAGCATTAGTTCTTAGGCTGGTCTTAAGGTGGCCAAGATTTTTAAAAGATCATTATGTCACTGAAAGACCTAACTTATCTTGACACAATCGTTTAATTGTATGATTTGTCCATCAACTAGAAAGATACAGGGGTATTTGCCTGCTTTGTCCTACAAACAAATGGACACATTTCACTGTGAACGATGTGTGCCCACTAACCTCACGATAATTTAATGGATTTGTCGGATCACACTAGCATTGGTCGCTAAGGAGAGAAAAATCTTAAAGTCTATGGTGAGCTTTAGTCTGTCTGTTATAAAAATGAAAATAAACCATGTAGTATTCATGTGTTTCTAGGGTTGCCACCTTTTCGGGAAAAAAATATCAGCCTTCATATACATATTTATGTTTTTTCCCTATTAATAACATTGGGATCAACCATAATTTTTACCGTCCAGACTGGTACAATACCAGTCAGGTGGCTACCCTATGGGTTGAATATGTAGTATTAGTGGTCAGTGCAGCTCTCTGACACAAATGAGCACTAATATCCATTTAAATCATTAACCTCCCTTGTAAATATATGACGATTTGCACAATTATTTCAAAATGGTTAAACTTAAAAATCTTATTATCTGTTTTACAAGCAGTGTACATATATCACTCTTAAAAAGACAAGAATTACTAAAGTAAACTGAATTAAAATAAATTGGGCCTTAATTCTTGATGATTGTCCTTCTGCTTGATTCCCTGTTTCTGACTACCTATAAGGAGTAAGTATGTGGTACCACTATGCAAAATATACAGTAGCTTGTATGGAAAGCTGTATACACGTGTGCACTATAAAGATTGGAGATGTGTAAGATAACAGAGCATAACACACATCAGCTCTTTAAAAAAGTGAAAAAATTATTTTTATTTCAAGGCAACTTCAAACAAAACTCATTTTTCACTTTTTTACAGACTTGATAAAAGCCATGCTCTGTTTTCTTCTACACTGATTATTCATCAGCATCCACGCATTTGATTTTTGTAGTGTGTGCTTCTTCCAGGGCAGTGCTATATAAACAGTGATATATACAATGTGAGTGTGTATAGACCAGTGATCCCCAACCAGTAGCTTGTGAGCAACATGTTGCTGCCTAACACCTCGGATGTTGCTCTCAGTGGTCTCAAAGCAGTTGCTTATTTTTTAATTCCAGGCTTGGAGGAAAGTTTTGGTTGCATAAAAACCAGGTGTACTGCCAAACAGAGCCTCCTGTAGCTGCCAGTCCATATAGGGGCTACCAATAGCCAATCACAACCATTATTTGGCACCACCCAGGAACATTTTTCATTCTTATGTTGCTTCCCAAATCTTTTTACATCTGAATTTGCTCACAGGTGAAAAAGGTTGTGGACCCCTGGTATAGACTATTGTGTCATCACAGTCTCATTAATTTCACTTTGGTCAAATGACTCATTGAAATATCATCGTGAAATTGGAGAGCTTTGGTAGTCTTCAACAGGGCTAGACTGGGAGGAAAAAGCAGCCCTGGCAAAAGTGTTAAAGCAGCCCATGTATTCACGCGCTTGCAAAGCATGATATATATTTCCAACCCCAATGTTAACTAGAACTAGTGTTTATTAATAGCTATTTTAAGAGTCTATTACCATATAATTACCAGCAATATTATACACCCTTTGTGCCGGAACTGGCCCTTGCAACAAATATCTCACCCTAGTTTGTTTCACAACTATTCTATCAGTTGGATTAGTGGCCCTATACTTACATTATATTCTAAATTTTCCTTTGTGTACCCCCAGCTAGACCATGTACACAGGCAGATAAGAGGACTTTCATTACCATGTGTATCACAGGACCAAGTGTGTCATACTTGAAGAGTAGGGATGGCGCGAACCGCGGAAAACATATTCGCGAACTTGCGACAAAACGCGCGAACGGTTCGCGAACG
>CM044432.1:146867977-146884720 GCA_024363595.1 Xenopus borealis | reverse complement strand
AAAAAAAAAACATGTTTTCCCATGACAGTTTCCCTTTAACAGTATGTTGTAGAAGGAAACACAGAGGTGGGATGGGATCCAGCAGTTAGAGATAGATGTTTAAGTTGATGCTGATTGCTAGAAGTACTGAGTTCTCACCACATGTCAGCAGACATGTTTTTCAGAGATACTTTAAAAGCATACTCAATTAAGTAACCCTGTTAAAGGAAGATAAAGGCTACGATATACTGTGTGAGCAGACCACTAACACAGACATGCATGTTTTCCTTACCACAAATGCCAACCACCATGAATCATCTAATGTGTTTGTAATAAAATATTAACTACCAAGTCTTGAGAGCTCATATTCCCCTCCCTTGCAGGTTGCATAAAACCCCACAGAAGTTTAAAGATATTGGTTATGTATTATCGGTGCATTCAACAGTGTTAAAATGCTTCTCAGTAAATATATTAAATTTAGAGTTTTAAAAAGCTGCTTTTATCTTTTCAGAACTGTATGCCTCTCAAAACTACAATAAAAGGTTGTTTGTTTTTAAAGAACCAAGTTCCAAAGAACTATGTTTATAATAAGAGCTATCGGGCCAAATTCACTAAAGAGTGCAATTTCGCCAGCCAACAAAATTCGCACAGACAACGCTAATTCACTAAAGTGTGAAGTTGCGTCCAGGGCACCGAACGCTGGTGAATTTTCTCTAGAGTTACTTCGGCAGAGCGAGCAAATCAAAGTAAAGCTTTCTACCTAGTGCAGCTTCTTTAGAAATCTTGTGGTCAGGCTAATTTGCATACAGTGGGAAATTTAAATTGGAATGCAGTTGTTTATGTTACATGGTGCGTCTAATACATTACATTTGCACTGATAACTAGATATACCCAGGGACCTTACTAAAGTCAATAGAGTTATTTTAATGCCCTACACAGAAGCCCACATTTAAATAATGTGCCATATTTTTTATGCCTTGTGCAGCCTAACACCCTGAAAATTGTATGTACTTAGCAGATATTGCAGTCAAAAATTATGGTAACTGAAGATTGCACTTCAGCAGGTCAGAGCTGGTGAAAGTAAGTCTGGCGATAGAGGTAATGTTCGGTAAAATCTGCATCTTAGCGGAGAATTTGCCAGAGCGAATATTCGCCTGGAGTTAGAGTGCGGAGCAACGATAATGTACATCTCTTTCACTAGTCAAGGGGTGTCTGCACTTAGTAAATCAGCGAAGTAACAAAATGATATCACGGTGGCAAGTTTTCACTAGCATTAGTCACTTTGCCCTTTAGTGAATCTGCCCCATAGATGGGTATGGATGGAGAATAGGTTCCAATATAAGTTATAATATCTATTGCAAAATCTGTTAAATGTTAAATACAGTGTACTATGTGCTGTTTGTATGGCATTGTTATACCTGACTCCTAAAGCTTTCAGTCTGTCGAGTTTGTCTTTTAATCATGCGGATGATTACTTATATGTGTCAAATAAACACTTGATTTTTACACTAGATTGCTGCTGGCAAGCCCTTTGGATAAAGGTATCACCTTTATACCATTTTGTTATTTTTTATTTCAAAAGGGTTGCCCGATAAAGGGAAGCAAGCACCATTAGCTAGTATATCAAATCATCAACAGAATAGCAGAGCATTATTGCCTTTCACTGTCATTTATTCTTCTCTAATATTGTACATTTTCCAAAGGAATTTTCCATGAAATCTATAAATAAAAATAGTGTTCTTAGTATGGCCAGATTGCTGCCATTGTTATGCAGGGAGATCTATATATAACATCCTTTCTTCCCCTCGGACAGGCAGAGGTAGCAGATGTTTGTGTGTGTGTGGAAGGACTATCCCATCTTCTGGAGCTAAAAGCACTTTTGTCCCCGACATTGCAGAATATTCGCCATTCCAACCTGATGTGTCACAGGAGATCAAAATGTTTAATAATAGACATGTTGAAAGAAGCGGCGTCCTTGTGACATGAATTTACTGCTAATGAATAAATGCAGCCAATGCCACTGGCTTTCACACAACAATGCAGCAGCAGGAACATGAGTTCCTCATAGTTCACAAGCTGATCCAACTGTGGCAAGAGGAAGAATTGATCATTTTGAAAGGAGATGTTAAATGCACAATGAATGAAAGTAAAGTAATTTTTTATACAATTGATATGGCTGCAGGTATTACATTCAGAACACATGTATTTGTGTTACATATACTATAAGGTTATTTTAAATGACATGCCCAGGTGTATTCACTTTCTCCAGATATCTATATATAGAGAGAGAGAGAGAGAGATAGAAAAGATAAATGTGGTTTAGGGACAAACTATTCAGGCATTAATTGCCCTTCTTAAATAACAATCTATTCTGCTAATTGAAGGACAGTCTGATGTGATTTGTGCATCACAATCTAGTCCCACACAGCGATGTATAAGATACGGCACACTCCTGTTCTCTGTTCTTAATATAGTGTGTATGGTTCTGTTTGTATCTATGTGTTGTCTCCTCCTGGATATTGATTTGCCTTTTCAGTAAGTTTATTTGCTTAGAACAGCCACTAACTTTAGATGAGAAACTTTACCAAATAAATGGTGCCAGTACAGCTGAAACAAATATTGCTTTAGCAGGTTTGATATCCGGAACTGCTATACACTGAAGAAAAGAGGCTGCACATGTCAAATCTAGAATTGCAGTTAGGATAGGTACAAAGCAGGGCCGGACTGGGAGGAAAAAGCAGCCCTGGCAAAAGTGTTAAAACAGCCCATGTATTCAATCGCATACAAAGCATGATATATATTTCCAACTCCAAGGTTAACTAGAACTAGTGTTTATTAATGGATATTTAAGAGTCCATAACCATATAATCCCCAGCAATATTATACACCCTATGTGCTGCAACTGGCCCTTGCAACAACTATTCTATCTGATGGATTAGTGACCCTAAACTTTATATATAGTATATTCAACATTTTTCTCTGTATGCTAGACCATGCACCCTGGCAGATAAGAGGACTTTAATTACCATGTGTATCACAGGGCCAAAGTGTGGCATACTTGAAGAGAGGCTGTCTCATGCAATTAATGCTACATATCACAGTTTTCCATATACAGGCTGAAAGGATTGTTCTGAGCACGGATCCTCCTGTTGCCAACATACCTATCATAAGCATAAGGGATTGGGTATATAAACAGTAACTCTAATATTACTAACTGAAGTTGGTCAGAATTCCTGGTTCCTCCCATATGTGGCTGGCTATTATGGACAGCTCATTTACATTTCTAAAGTGATTGACTCATTTACATATTAAAGATATTAAAGATACCAAATTTGAGCAAAGATGAGCAGTCCATTTACATTTTAAAGCAAGCAGCCCATCGGGCATTTGCCTGAACCCACAGATTGCCAGACCAGGCCTGGAGTGCTGGAGAGTGCTCGAGTAGCTTAAAAATACCATTTAAAGAGAATTTTTTTATTTGATGCTTAGTGCTAGTGATGCTTAGTAATTTGCATCTACTGCCACTGGCACATTTGATGGCACATTGAGGCAAAACAAAGAGTGCAGGTTTCTGAATGTGCTTTGCCCCAACTATTCTTGATATGCAAGCAAAGGCAGAACATGTGGATGCCTATGGACTTTCCACAATTATTCCCCATACATGGTGCAAAGAAACTGTCTTCTAAACTGTCCTTCAGGTTATGTCTTGCCACGTATTCTTACATTCTGTGTTTTGACACAGATATTTGAGAGTAATTTACCCTATCAAGGCCACCTTACTAAACAAGATAGTACAGTATATACTGCATATACAAGAACTATTTTACATTCATAGCTTGCAACCGTGGAAACGTTTGTGAATGCACTTTCTCCTTTTTTTGCTGGCTATTTGTTTTCATGTGTATAAACTCCAAAATGATTTGTCACAATATCAGAAAACACTCACAGGTTGTATGCAGAAAGTATAAATTAACACAAATCTCGCCCTGCTGAAAGAAAATCTAATCTGCTAATCCATCCAGTTTCTCATTCATTTGTGGCCTGATCTGTAATATGACCTTAGCAGACAATGTATGCCTTACCAATGTGATAGATGTATGCATTATTTTCTGAAACAGAGCTTCCTTTTTTCTTTCTGGAGTGGATTAACTTGTGTTTTCACACTTTGTCTAAAAATGGTAAAAACAAACATTTTACAAGGTACTAAAGGTCCCTTTATCAATATAGGTAATCAGAACATACAATTTATCAAATACAATACATTAACTCTGATGTAACAGATAAATGTTAATGTAAATAAAAGAAGACACACAGGCTACAGCAGTGGTTGTCAAACTTTTTCATCTCAAGCCTCAGTTGAATGTCCAGCCTTTGGTCAGGGCCCAACTTGACAGCTCATGAAATTGTAAATCACTGCTTATCTTAGTAGTGCTATAGTAATAACATTTTACATACATACCCCAAAACTCATCCTGACTAACCTTCAAGTGGTGTATCAAAGAAAAAATATGGCCCAGTTAAAGATAACCACATGAAACAGAATAAAGTATTAAAGTCAAAGAGGTTAAAGTCTGGTCCTACTATGTTTATATCTTTGCTGTTAATGTCATGGACATCAAGAATCATATTTGCCTACTAGACTAGTAAAATATCAGGTGCCAAAACTAACAAGCAGACAGAACAGATAAAAATTAAGTAAATTTCATCCATCAAAAACTATTAATGATGGACAAAAAAAGGACTATATTCAGCATTGCAGGTCAAAACAGTGCTTTAGCAACAGGCAGATTGTTTAGCTTAGCAAGGAAAGGCAAGTTTTGCATGAGTAGGAAATCCAGTTAAAGGCCTGCACTGTATGAGCAACCACTCATGCCTGCAGTAGTCACCGCTTGACTCTAATGTATAATTTTACTCATCTGGAGTAAGCATTTACTTTATGGCACTTTGGCACTAAGAATGCCTAAACAGACGACAGCAATGCCAAGACAACAAAACAGCACATCACGCATGATTCAGACAGTTAAGCCATGCATTTGCCTTGTATTGGTTCAGCCTTTCTGTTGTAAAAACATGAAAATACATGTGTGCTTTTGTTAACGTGTATTATGACATAGAAGTGATTAAAGAGAACAGAACAACGATTCCAAATCTAAGCTAGAATGTTATTTACAGCAGAGCAAAGAAACAGGAAATATATTTATAGAACAATCTGGAAAACTAGACAACCCAGTTAGTAATGGTTTCAAGACTGTGGATCAGTACCAATTTTGTCCATAACTGGGTCAGAGTAAGCAGAAACCAAGATAGAGAGTTGTTATAACATTCCTGGAAGTGGAAGAAATGCGATAAATGCCTAGTTGTTCCAAATCAGTGCATCAACTCTGTTAAAACGTGGAAAGAACATAAACCTAGCAGCTAAAAATAGTAGTATCCTTTGATCTGACACAGTACATAGAAATAGAAGAGCACAAGGAAATACCAAGTACCCTTGTCAGGTGCAACAAAACTATTATAATGATTCCAGTGAAGCTGATAAACGACCTAGACCAGAATTGTGTACTCTATGGGGGGAATTCACAAAAGTGTCGGTAAAATAAATAACCCAGAAGTGGCGGTCGACAAATTTGTAAAATGTCTTACAAACGGCAAATTCACAAAGGCAGATGTTACCATCTCTGAATGTCTCGTAAGTCCGACAATTTTCTAAAATGTCGTATATCTTTTCATCGTACAGACGACATTTTACACGACTTTTTAAAGACATTTTAAAGACATTTTACAAGAAATTTTAAAGACATTTTAAAAGACAATTTGACCAACATTTTCATTTTGGAGAGCCTAATGTGTCGGAAAAATTGTCTGCAAAAAAAAATGAGTTTACGAGTAATTCATAAAAATGTCGGGAAAAGTGGTGCAGAAAAAACCACGCCCACTTTTCACTGCACTTTTTCAAAAGTGTCGTATATGTCGGAAAATTGGCGGGGAAATGTTCTGTGAATTTGTTGTCTGTTGCTACGACATTTTAAAGACATTTTAAAGACATTTTTTCCTTCCCGACACTTTTCTGAATTCCCCCCTATGACTTTCACAACATTACATACTTTATTCAAATTGAAAAAGGAAAACTGCATATGAAGGTCAACACTTCAGTGTAACTCCCAGCATCACTGACCCACATTAGAAAAGAAAAATCTGACTGCTTCTCTCTTTTTCTCTCTGAAATATATATACTGTATTTACTTAAAATGGTACCCCTTGATATTACAGCTAAGAAACATCATGTAGGAGGGTCTGGACCCATCACTCCAGAGATCTCCACATGCCAGAGGGAAAAAGTGCATAGAATTAACAGGATGGTTGGTGCATAAGGTACAAATAAATACCCTTCGTATTTAAAGGTATGTCATGGACAACAAATGATGCAATACATTTAATTTGCTTGCTTAAATAGAAATCTTGTGTACTCCATATTCATTTCTGTCCCTCTATATTACAAGCTGAAAATTGCAAAATTATTTTATGCCACTTCCTTGCCTGTTTAGTTTTGGTTTTGGTTAGGAGTGGACAAGCTGAACTGTAATCCTGTAACTGCTCATCTTTGTCATTAATTCTTATTGTGCTGTAATTGTCAGCAGCTTGCTTTCATGTATGCCCACATCCCAGGCCTTCTTTGCTCGTTTGCTTGGACGAACTTCCTTTGTGCCATTTCAAGTCACAAGAGGGTTTGTAATGACGATCTTGTACTGTGCCAGAATAGCAGATTGTGCTGCCATTTGCAGGTTCTGCTTCCTGATGCCAATGGCCACCAATATCCTGTTAGGGTAGAGGAATGCGACTAAGCTGTTATTTCACAGATTGTGTTAAATCTGATATTTCCTACTGGAATCAAATGCAAGCAAGCCAAATACTAAATATATACAATACTAAATCATATAGATAGATAGCCAATACTAAATATATTCAATACTAAATTAAATAGATAGATAGCCAATAATAAATATATACAATACTAAATCATATAGATAGATAGCCAATACTAAATATATACAATACTAAATCAAATAGATGGATAGATTGATAGATTGATAGATAGATAGATAGATAGATAGATAGATAGATAGATAGATAGATAGAAAAAATCCTCTGCACTCAACCTATTATCAATATATTTTAGACATTGAGAGTAAGTAAATCCACTTTTTGGAATGCAGCCAAATCCCTGACTCCTTTGTGAAAGATGCAGCTGAATACAGAACCGAATCCGAATCCTAATTTGCATTTGTAAATTAGGGGCGGGAAAGGAAAAGGTGAGAAAATGTTTTTTTACTTCCTTGTTTTGTGACAAAAAGTCATGTGATTTCCCTTCCCACACCTAATTTACATATGCAAATTAGGATTTGGTTTGGCCATGCACAAGGATTCGGCCGAATCTGAATCCAACTTGAAAAAAGCAGAATCCCCAACCAATCCTGGATTTGGTGCATCCCTAATTGAGACATTTTGTGTCTTAAAATACCAAAAATGCCCTCCCCTTTAAACAAAACAGGGATTGTTTGTACATATATTGTAATATATTTAAGCTGGCCAACTATGTTAAAGTCATCTCTGGTCTGGCCAGTCCTACACTCAACTTTTATATGTTTATTAAAAGGGGTCATTCACCTTCAAGCACTTTTTTCAGTTCAGTTTCAGACAGTTCACTAGAAATACTTTTTCCAATTACTTTCTATTTTCTGTTTGTGACCGTTCTTTTTAATATTGAAGCGTAAAGTTTAAAGGGATACTGTCATGGGAAAAAAATGTTTTTTACAAAATGCTTAAGTTAATGCTGCTCCAGCAGAATTCTGCACTGAAATCCATTCCTCAAAAAGAGCAAACAGATTTTTTCATATTTCATTTTGAAATCTGACATGGGGCTAGACATATTGTCAGTTTCCCAGCTGCCCCAAGTCATGTGACTTGTGTGCTCTGATAAACTTCAATCGCTCTTTACTGCTGTACTGCAAGTTGGAGTGAAATCATCCCCCTCCCTTTCCCCCCAGCAGCCTAACAACAGAACAATGGGAAGGTAAGCGGATAACAGCTCACTAACACAAAATAACAGCTGTCTAACACAAAGAACAGCACGATGGGAAGGTAAGCAGATAACAGCTTGCTAACACAAAATAACAGCTGCCTAACACAAAGAACAGCACTCATTAGTAAAAACCCATGTCCCACTGTGACTCCTTTAGATACATTGAGAAGGAAAAACAACAGCCTGCCAGAAAGCAGTTCCCTCCTAAAGTACTGGCACAAGTCATGTGACATGGGGCAGCTGGGAAATTGACAAAATGTATATCTCCATGTCAGTTTTCATCAACAGATCGTAATCAGCTATTATCATATAAAAGTTTTCATCCAGCAGCGGTCAAGAAGTCAATCCCTATCAGTCAATTCACTAGGGTACATCGTATTACAAATGAACCTGCCCAAGTAGAACAAGATTGAACAAAAATGAAAGACAAATTACGGGATAAAGGCTACCCACAGGACATTCTAGATATTGGTCTTATTAAAGCTAGAGCCAATATAAAAAGATTGCCAAATAAGAATAAACCCGAAAACAGACAACGTTTGGTTTTTGTTGGGCAATACCATTCAAAAAGTGACAGCTTTCGTCAAATTTTATGCAAGCATTAGCATCTATTGAAGGATGCTTATCCTACATTCTCAGAATTTAAACGTGAGAAAAAAAAAGTTTTCCTGTGTAGAGAACAGCACCTAGGGCAATGGAAATTTTTAGAAAAGCAATATAGTGTAGTATGCTCAGAATGTGGGGGAATCACCCCGTGCTTCAAACAGACTATATGGGTTGAAAGGGTGTTTCTCCTTCTTTACCCCTTAAACGAAACCCGAAAGTGACTCTCAGTATAGTGTAAGAGGTTATAATACACAAAAGCAGTGAATATCTTGTAAATTATATCCTTATAAATGGTGAGATCTGATGTCATCAGTTATAAACGGTGAGTTCTGATGTCATTTCTGTCACATGAATCAGTGAAACTTGTGTATTATAATAAATAAAGTACCCCCAGTTGCAAAATATGAGGATATTAGAAGTTACCTCGGAGTTCCATGACCTCGGCATTCGGCCTCGTGTTTTTATATGGTCATGAAACTCCTCGGTAACTTATAATATCCTTATATTTTACAAGAGGGGGTACTTTATTCACTATATAATAGACGTCTTCAGATAATTAATTCCAATTCCGATCCACAAGTGCATTCCCTCCTTCACTGGAGTAACTAGCTGAAATGCCCACTTACAGTGGAGAGACTGCGGAGAGAACGGCAGGAAACCTTTGGACCAACATTGTGAATCTGGGACACTTAGTAATAAGTTGTATTAATAAGTTCTATTTATTAATAATATTCTCAGAATTTAAACAAAAAGCCATGATGTCCTTTAGAAGGGGTTGTAATATAGGCAAGAAAGTCACACAAGCAGAAACAATACCCCCACCTAGACAATATACCTTCATGGGGCCCTCAAAAGAAGGCATGTTTCGATAACAGGGCCAGGGTGACTGTGCACAATGTCGTTTTGTTCTAACTGGGGCTACTTTCATTAATCTAAAAATTAATAGTGAGTTTAAAATTCGAGGACACTACAGTTGTGATACGAGTTTCGCAGTTTGCATGTTAATATTCCCTTGTAACCTTGTATATTGGTGAAACCACCCAAAAAGTGAGGGATAGATTTTCTCAATATAGATAGTCAATACTCGTTATAGTGTTCTTCCAGTCTCCAAACATTGTATAGAAAATGGACATACAGCAGAAGATTTAACATTTACAACCTCGAAGGGGGGTGGGGATGGTGATAGGATATTACTATTGAAAAAAAACAGAGGTCCAACGGATACACAGACTAAAGACCTTGAGCCCTTTGGCCTTAATAGAGATTTTGACCTACATCTGTTTATCCATTAGTTCCACCTTCCTTAATTGTTTATAATATGGGGTAATTTAAGTTTGTATTGATACAATTATAAGTTTCATCCCTCTTAAGATATTCCTGCTTTTTGCCAATATTAATTAGATATGTTTTGTCCATTTTTCCATATATTGTGTATTGATAAATCATGCTGAACGAGTTATGCTCATTTGGTGGTCACTGTGCTTACATCCATTGATGCTGTGCGTTCACTCTATGTGTTTGCGCTATGTGCCCATGTATGCAGATGACGTCATCCCGACCACATGGGACGTTGTAAGGCTTAAGTGAGCTTCTGGGAACTGAAGTCCTAACAATACATGGAGATCATCTTGAGATGAGTATATTTTAAAGGGAAACTGTCATGGGAAAACATGTTTTTTTTTAAAAACGCATCATTTAAAAGTGCTGCTCCAGTAGACTTCTGCACTGAAATCCATTTCTCAAAAGAGCAAACAGATTTTTTTATATTCAGTTTTGAAATCTGACATGGGGCTAGCTATTTTGTCAATTTCCCAGCTGCCCCTGGTCATGTGACTTGTGCCAGCACATTAGGAGGGAACTGCTTTCTGGCAGGCTGTTGTTTTTCCTTTTCAATGTAACTGAATAGTACACAGTGGGACATGGGTTTTACTATTGAGTGCTGTTCTTAGATCTACCAGGCAGCTGTTATCTTGTGTTAGGGAGCTGTTATCTGGTTACCTACTCATTGTTCTTTTGTTAGGCTGCTGGGTGGGGAAAAGGGAGGGGGTGATATCGCTCCAACTTGCAGTACAGCAGTAAAGAATGATTTAAGTTTATCAGAGCACAAGTCACATGACTTGAGGCAGCTGGGAAATTGACAAAATGGATTTCAGTGCAGAATTCTTCTGAAGCAGCACTATTAACTGTGTTTTGAAAAAAAAATTTTTCCCATGACAGGTTCCCTTTAACTTATCTTGGCTGTTTCTATGCGTACAAAATAAATGCTATGTTTTAATGTTTACACTATGGTGTGCAATCTTGTTGGACTGTATAATAAATATATATATATATATATATATATATATACATATATATATATGCAATATCTTTATAAACAGTAGGGTTACATATCTCCCCCTCGCCCTGCAGTCTACTTTACTCTTGGCCCTGCTAACCCTAGGGAGGGTCCTAATGAAAATTCACATAGTACTTTACATGAAGCCAACTCTGTCTTACACCCCATAAATAAATCAAAGGAATCTGTACAATGTCTCAAACATAATCAAACCAAACACTTCACTCATACAAATGACTCCCTGTATTTTTCTCAATTTTGTTGGTATCTGCCAGTTGGCCTTTTCCTTATGATGTATATCTCAAGTGAAAAATAGAATAAGACATTGTTATGAATGCATTGTGTTTTATAGCAGCAGCATGTATATTTTTATAGACTAAATATTTGTTTTATTAGCTTTTGCAAACAGGAACATTTTTACAGACCTTTCATGAATCAATATTTTAAGATACTCTAACTAGTAATAAATGGATTTCTCCTTTCAGGGCAAAGGAAAAAAATGCAGCTTGAACAGAACAGGTAGGGTGATTGAAGTGGCCAAAGTCCCTGTAAAGGTGGCCGTAGACACACAAATAATATTGTTAGTCCTGGTTATCAAGTGAGTAGACTTATATTTTATCATGTCTAATATATATATACATATATACATTTTATTTGATTAAAGAGTACAACACAACTAGCAACCTCCCTTCCCTGTATAGAGATTGTGCAGTCCGCTATAATTATGCCACTGGGCCTCACAACTATCCTGGCAAATACATTGAAGATTTTCAGATTTAATATATTTATTGTTATTTATAGAGACAACATGATTCTATGTTTATTTTACTAGTCCCATTATATCACTGTTATCTATGTATACATTTGTAATACTTACACTATCATGTGTTAATCTCAGTTGTTTTCCCTCACATTATGAATGCTGGAGCTCTATTTGTATGTTGGTATTTAAAGGTCTTGTGGGAGATCTGTGAACTTCAGTCAAGGGATTTGTGGGCTTCCTCTATACTACTGCCTGTGAGTTTGTTTTACTGTAGTTGATAGCATTAATGATATCAGCGGGTGGTATGTAACAGAGAATACTCTGATACTCTGTGCCCACTAAGAACAATTCTGTGCTCCACTTGACATTGTTGCTCTGCCACAATGGTAAATATAAAGAGCCCAAATGTCAGTTTACTCTGCAAGATTCAGAGACAGACAATTCCTAAGGATTTTGACAGTTACATCTGTTATTGCATGACTATACATCCTGTATAGCTACTGCAGCAAATACTTGTTTCTGACAAAAGTTAAGTATTTGACCCGGGCAGTGTTAAGGACCCCATCTTACCTTCTTCCCCCTTGCCTTCTTTCCTTGATAATCAACTGTTTTTCCCCAATAAAGATACTTGGAGCCCCAGGATGGAATTTAAAGGCCGCAGCTTTATTAACATTAATGAATGTGTATAACCACACATAACTGTAACATAACAGTAACCCACGGGAATGCTTGCCTAACCGTTCGCTCCACTGAGTGACCAAGCCACTGCCATGGCGGCCAACAGGGCGCTGCCCTTGGATGGGCAAGTGATAGCAAATGGCCTCACTCAACTTTACTTCCCGGGCCCTTACCCGGAGAGGCACCAATACACCACAGCTAGGGGACTACAGCCCCATTACCCCACATTGGCAAGCATTCCCCCACCACGGCCCAGGCCGCTTGACCCCTTGAGCTGGCCGGGCCCCGCCACCAACTCGCTGATCGCCTTCTCGATTCCCTCCTGGAGCCCCAATATGAAGATGTCTAAAGCCCAAATGGACTCCGTCCCTCACATATATCAAAGGATCCCCTGGCAAAAGGTCTTTGTGCCGGACCACAAAGCCCCCCATCTTCCTAACGGAGCTAGCTATCTGCTTGTTAACCACCCTACGGCTCCTCTCAATTGCTTCCCAACTAACTGCAAATCTCCACTGTACCCTACCCACTATCTCAGAAAAAACTATTTATACTTTTGGCGCTAACTGCGTTATTCGCTCCCAATCGCGCCGTATAACCCTTATTAGCTCCCTTTGGGATATCCTCCCCAGATTGTTACCCCCACAATGCACCACTAGTATATCTGGCAAGGTAGCAACCCTAGCCCGGGCTGCAAATCTAGGCAGTACCTGTTCCCAGCGCATACCCCCAACCCCCAGCCATTGTACTACAACATGAGCTGAGAGGAACCCTAGAGATCCCCCCCAATTGCCTCCAGAGGGACCAATACCCCTTTTCCTGCTTGATCCGTTTTGGACCTTCTTAGCCAAATCTCTACCCTGCTCCCACTTGTATTTATATCCCCTGCCATCAGCTCTCCTGGGCGCGCCTTGCTTGCACTGACCAGCTCCCCGACCCGGAAAGCCCCAAAAAATGCTAGCGCTAATGCCACTTTAAAGAGCAGCACTTCCTCCTCGGATGCACATACCCTTTTTAAGGTTTTCAAAACCCGCCCCAACAGTTCATGGGACAGTGGTCTACGCCCATCCCTTGCCCCGCTGCTCCTGCGAATGCCCCTAAGTATCAATTGAACCAAAAAATGCTTTGTCACATCCTGGGCGCCTTGCAATTTAAACAAGAACGACAATGCCGAGAGGTCCCTGCTCACAGTTGCCCCGGAACAGCCCTGATGTGCCCTCCTGCAGAGGAACCATAACAGCACCTCCAGTCACGAATCATCGTGAGCCACCGAACCTACATTTCTGCATAACTCGTCCCACACTCGCCAGACTATCTGGTACGCTACCCAAGATGTCGGGGCAAGAGCCTTGGAAATCACCGACCCCAGTATTTCTGGCCCACGGTCCAAAGCCAGTCGGGGCAACGACAGCCGACGCTCTCAGCTGTGGGGGCCGCTGTTCGGAATCGGACCCACTGAAATCGAGATCCGCTATCACATTCCTGCAACCCTCTATGTGTGCCGCTCTGAAGCAGATATTCCGCTCAAGACAGTGCAGCACCAGCAATCGCAGCAGCGCTAAAACCGGCAGCGAAGATGCCGACAGGGTGTTAATGGCTGAAACTACTGCCATGTTATCCGAATTAAAAAGAACCTTCCGATCAGCGAATTCCTGACCCCACAACTCTACCACCACCAGTATTGGGAAGAGCTCCAAAAATGCAACATTCCTCACCAATTCACTGTCTGCCCAGCTTCTGGGCCATGCTTCTGCGCACCACTTCCCCACCCAATATGCCCCGAAGCCTGTGCTGCCCGCCGCACCCGTAAAAAGCTGCAACGACTCTGCCGTGACCTCCCTTTCCTGAATGAATTGCCGCCCATTGAACGACTCCAAAAACTGGCCCCAGACCTGCAAGTCTTCCTGCATCCCCCAGTCACCCTGATGTGGTTATGTGGCTGCAGCACCCCCGATGTGCTGAGGGAGAGACGCCTGCTAAAAGCCCTTCCCATGGGAAGTATTCTACACGCAAAATTAAACTTCTGCGTCTGCTGTCTTAAGGCTTCCAGCATGGCTGTTATATCCTGGGTCCCCATTAGTTGATTCTCCAGTGCTGCTTCAGAAAATGGCTGCCCCTGCTGGTTCCAACTGGATACACCTTGCCAGGTAATCCCTCCTTAATCACAGCCCCACCAATCCAAACTGCCTACCTGACTATGGCCCTGCCTAACCCGGTCAAAGCTTCCCTCCCTCTATTTTGCTAGTCCAGGAAGCCCTATTATCATTACAAGTATGCTGTTTAGAACAACCATCCAAAAATTACTCATTCTATAATACTTTATGAATTCTAAATTAACACGAGACAGCTACTACTTACTATAGTCACCTGATTGCCATGGGTCTGTTGAGGGCCTTATCTGCAGGAATGCACAAAAATACTTTTCAAGATGTTTCCATTTTTTTACAGAACCTGGATATGTAGAAAGGCCATATAAGCTTGTGCTGGGATCAATAAATATGTGGGCAAAAATTATATAGATATATTATGTGTCATAATCTACAAAATATGACAAAGACCATTTTACCTTGGTGTCCTGTTTAAACAAGCAAATCTCTATTTTTAATGATGCATATTCATTTTCCATTGTAATGACAGTTGCAGGATCAGTACCTACAGATGAAACCTTAATTTTAATTTCAGGGGACTACTTTATGCCCTGTAGGAAGTATATAGTAATTACTTTCCAGAGAGTTTACTATAATGCATACAATGCCTTTGTACGGTTATATAATAATATTCCCTCTTAATCACCATTTATACAGTGAAAACAATCATCATTTGTTGCTGTGTTTGGACAGAGTATGAGTAGAGGGCCAAATGCCAGTTCTTTAAAGGTTTTTGTTCTAATGGCAGTTGACTTTTGCCTCTGTAAACATAATATTGATAGGCCGTAGATTGGACAATAGGTTTAGAGTAATGAATAGTCTATTTTATTCAGATCTGCAATCTTGAGAAGGTTACACTAACTACTATTTTAGTCAGGTATGATCATGTCTACACACAACAAGAGATGAAAGTCTATTGATGTACACTGTTGTTTCCCTTAAATCTCTTGTTCCACCCTGATTTATATGTTAGCGATAAATTATATTATTTTCAGTTGAGTTGACAAAATACAGGATTCCTTTCTTCAGTTTTGAGCAGCATCCAATCTCCTATGGTAACAGGAAGCTTTGAGTCATGCTGATTGCAATTCAAGTACCTCCTAATCTTTTCTCCTCACAACCAGATCATCTAGTCCAATAGATTTGCTTTTGGTATACAGGGTTCAGGAAATAAACTCAACAGGGTTCCAATGAACAGTATTCGGATGAGACCAGTGTATGATTAAAAACAAGTTAAAGGGGTATTTCACTTTTAAGATAACTTAAAGTACTGTATGCTATAGAATGTCCTATTAACATGATGACGTGAATTGCAGGTGATTGTTGCTGATGTTATACAGCTGTGTTTATCAGCAAGCTGACACCAACATGTGCCGCTTTTTAATTATTTTTACTTTTTGTTCAGTAGCTATCCAGCTGTAATGTCATCAGGTATCTGTGTGCTAGGATAAATAGAAAGATAGCCAATAGAAATTTGAAATAAAATTGTAGCCTCACAGAGCAATATATTTTCGGCTGCCAGTCTGTGACCTAATTAGAATGCTAGAAAAGTCAGAAGAAGAAGGCATAGAAATTTAAAAACAATTAAAAAAATTAGGACAAATTGAAAAGTTTCTTAGAATGGTCTATCTACCAACATACTGAAAGATAACCTAAAGGTGAACTACCACTTTAATGGAGTTATGTCCAGAGGTGGAAGAGAATTCAACTATTTATTAAATCAGTACAAATAAAATGTTTAAAATATATAGGGCATATTTAAATTGATTAAAATTCTATTGAATTTGGAAACATACACAATCAATTCACATGTGCACTGCCAAACAGCCTCAATGTAGGTTGACAGTCCACATAAGGGCTACCAAACCGCCAATCACAGCACTTATCTGGCAGCCCAAGGACTTTTATGCTAGTGTTTCTCCCCAACTCCTTTTACTTCTGAATGCTGCTCACAGTTTCAAAATGTTGATCTATGCCTCATAGTTCTACTGAGATATCTTGTTATGTGACTACTTTAGGGCATATTGTAAGTGTTGATATATTTGGCTCCATTCACTGCAGGGGTCAATTTGTGTCCCCAGACACTCTCATACCCAGGGCCGCCATTAGAAATCATGGGGCCCTGCACAACAAAATTGTCGGGGCCCCCTGGGCCCCACCC
>CM044432.1:146849462-146865183 GCA_024363595.1 Xenopus borealis | reverse complement strand
CACACAAAGGAACATTTAGTATATACTGTAAGTATAGGGTCACTAATCCATCTGATAGAAGAGTTGTGATAGAAACTAGGGGGAGATATTTGTTGCAAGGGCCAGTTCCAGCACATAAGGTGTATAATATTGCTGGGGATTATATGATAAAAATATCTATTAATTAACACTAGTTCTAGTTAACCTTGGGGTAGGAAATATATATCATGCTTTTCATGCATTGATACTTTTGCCAGGGCTGCTTTCTCCTCCCAGTCCGGCCTTGCCCATGTGAAAATACTGTACATAACGATGTCCAACCTGTGGTAAACTAGTTGTAAAATTCCCAGCATTTGGCACAGTTAAAGCATGTCAGGGAATGCTGGGGATGTGGTACAAGACCATTTCTCCTGTTTTATTAAATATTCATGGTGTCATTTCTTAAAGAAACTTATAATGGGTAAATGTTTCTGTTTCCTACTGATAAAGTCGAAAATAGTTGAGTTCTGTGTTTGAGCTTTGGACTTCCCCTTGCTTACTGATCTCTCTAAAAGCAGAAACAGGCATTTTATTTATAATAAATCCAGTGACAGATATATATTTACTGGAACATGAGCAATAGAACTATATGTAGTGCACTGCTGGATTCCACTTGTTCTTAAGCAAATATTAAGAAAAATTTCAAAACATTAACAAAACATGTTTTGCATTAAATATCAATAAAAGAAGAAGAATCAGTGAATACTCACATGACATAGAAAATAGAGATTATTTACTTACCATGAAAAGTGTGAGTTCAGATGCAACTGCCATGTGTTTTTACCCACAGTGTAGTGTTTGTTCCCCTTAAAGAAAGCTATACCCCCCCGACAATGTGGGTTTCTATAAAAAGATATTGCATAAAACAACTCATATGTAAAACCCTGCTTCCCTGTAAATAAACCATTTCCGTAATAATACACTTTGTAGTAGCATGTGGTATTTGTAATCAGAAAAAGAAAATTGCCATTTTAAGAAATAAGGACAGCCTCCTGGGATCGTATCATTGAACAGTGCACACAAACATACCAAATAAACTATAAAGTTAGGTCACATGAGCCAATTAACAGACAGAGTTGTGTCTTTTGCTTCCACACTTCTTCCTGTTACAGTTAGAGCTGAAATATTTCTGGTCAGGTGATCTCTGAGGCAGCACACAGACCATCATGAAATGGTGGTTCAAGGCAAGAGATGTAAAAGGTCAATAGTTACTTGAATATATATTCCAGTTTGGTAAGATTCTTTAATATGTCACTTAATTTGATATAAACTATCTGTTGCTCAAGTATTCATTTTTTGGGTATAGTTTTCCTTTAATTCCAGTGTCATTAGGTTTGCAAAAGGAGTCTTGTCCAGTTGGCATCATTTTTGGCAGTGGTGCTGTGCAACTATATGGACATGCAAGGAAGTGCAAGAATATGATTTGCGTTTTTCATGCAATAGGTTATCAACCCATATGTAAATCTTTTTTGGACCTTGGGACATCTGTGGATATTTAACTACATGTTATTATTAATAATAATAATAATGTTACTCTGCACAATGGCACATCTTCACACGGGACCTCTGACTTCAATTTCCCTGAGGTCTGTCTACCCCTGGGTGGAAAATAAGAGAAAGGTCTGAAAAAAAAATGTCTAAATTACTTCTATGCCTCAGGTAACATGGTCCTGAGTGGTCATATGGGACACTGAACAACTCCTACAGCAAGAAAACACCAATCCTACAGATAGGTTGCGCTTCCCCTTTACTCACTGGGTTAGGCTAAATAGAGGCCCATTCTGGTAGGCTTTTTCCTTGAAACCAAAGCACTGACATGTTCTAATTAAGTCCTGTCTGCCATCCTACTAGTATTTTCTAAAGTTTGCTTGCACCTAGCTAGATTTGTACATGCACACTGTAGTAATATTGCTGAGTTTGGTTTACTTTTTTATGAAATATGGACTCCTAACATTCCACGTGTCAGCATATATGCAAGTTAATGAAACGTCATTATTTGTACAAATTATTTATGAATTAATAACATATGGATGCACCTTTCAATAACCTTTATAAATGTGTTTATCCCTTTAGAGCCACTTTGCCATGTTATTCTATGCAAACAGGTCCCCTTGTTGTTCTCCACTTGCCCCAAGATTCCTATGTGAGAGGAGCGCCTGCATTCATCTGCACAATGCTGCAGCTCTAACCCAGGATTGAAATATGCACTTATTCATTTAATATCTGCAACATCATATATAACTGTGCCAAGCAGGATTGCATGGCCTTGTATCATTTGCATAGATTTCTTTGTCAACATCATTAAATGACTGTGCTGCAGCCACTTGGCCTCAAAAAACATGGTGTCTTTAATCAGCTCTTTAACTGCTGGCTCTGTTTGAACTTGTTTATATCTAAGTGAAGTTATTTCTGGGTGATTATTATATCTCTATACAAAGACTCTGCTTGGTTATACCAGCATTTTTCTCAGCTTATTCTTCTTAACTTCATATAAAAAACATTGTTTTCTGGTTATTTTATTTTAACATTTTTTAAACAGAAATAAAATCTTGGCTGACTTTTTTGTCAAAAGTAACTCAAAGCAACTGGACTTGCTGAGATATTTTAATGAAGACGTTTCACTGCTCATCCAAGCAGCTTCTTCAGTTCAACTGACTGGTGTAGGGGAGTTCTCGGCATATAGACTCTTCCAACAATCCAACCACAATGGCACATTGTAACTCTTCAGAGAGGTGACATCTGAAATTCACAGTGGTGATGATTCTGTGTAGTTACAGTGATAGCATTACCAATGTGTCATGTAACTCCTAGAAAACAGGTGTTACTTGTGAGAGTTGCATGAATGGATGTGTCAAGAGTTCTGAAACTGCCGGGGAACAGATGTGAGAACAGCATCTGCGCTTGAAAAACAAGCTATCGGATGTAGTAGGTGTGGTATTTGTACTCTTTTTACTTAACATAGCTCCCTTTAAATATATAGACCATAAATGGGTGTGTAAGGCCTCAGGGCACTAGTCTGATTTGAAAGGTAATTGAGGCATGTAAATTATTTTAGTTCTCATCCTTAGGCAGTTTTGTTGAACTTCTTTATAGAAAAAAGTTATCTCTGTGAAACATAAAAAGCCTTTAATTAGTGGTTCAAACACTTCTGCTATGTAGATAAAGGCCTCTGGCTTCCTGTCTACTGGCCACGATGGATGTTAAAGGGAAAAAAAATTTTTTCCAAAATGCATCAGTTAATAGTGCTGCTTCAGCAGAATTCTGCACTGAAATCCATTTCTCAAAAGAGCAAACAGATTTTTTTATATTTCATTTTGAAATCTGACATGGGGCTAGTCATATTGTCAATTTCCCAGCTGCCCCAAGTCATGTGACTTGTGCTCTGATAAACTTCAATCAATCTTTACTGCTGTACTGCAAGTTGGAGTGATATCACCCTACCCCCCCGGGCAGCCTAACAACAGAACAATGAGAAGGTGACCAGATAACTGCTGCCTGGTAGATCTAAGAACAGCACTCAGTAGTAAAAACTCATGTCCCACTGCATTCCATTCAGTAACATTGAGAAGGAAAAGCAACAGCCTGCAAGAAAGCAGTTCCCTCCCAAAGTGCTGGCACAAGTCACATGACCAGGGGCAGCTGGGAAACTGACAAAATGTCTAGCCCCATGTCAGATTTCAAAACTGATTGTAAAAAAAAAACTGTTTGTTTTTTTGAGAAATGGATTTCAGGGCAGAAGTCTACTGGAGCAGCACTATTAACTGATACATTTTGAAAAAAACACGTTTTTACATGACACTGTCCCTTTAAATAGACACCAGTTGAAATGCAGTGTCTACATTGTTGCAGCTATATACAGGATAATATTTTGCATATCCTAACCCAGTGACCCCAACCAGTGGCTCATGAAGAGAATGTTGCTCACCAGTCCCTTGGATGTTGCTCTCAGTGGCCTCAAATCAGGTGCTTATTTTTGAATTCCAAGGGTACTGCCAAAAAGAGCCTCCTGTAAATTTTCAGACCACACAGGGGCTAATAAATAGCCAGTCACAGACTTTATTTGGCATGCCCTGGGACCCCTTTTCATGCTGGAATGTAGCTTATGGGTAAAAAAAGGTTGGGGACCCCTGTCCTAACCAGTTATGTACTGGGAAATTCAGACATTCAAAGGGTGTTCTGTCAGGTGACTGATATGTCATGAAACTTGTAGGAGAATTATCTTATGTTAATATGTTATAATACTTTTGTACTAAGCCGTACTTTTAATACCATGTTGAAAGGCTACACATAACATATACAGTAGTTTACAGCATGTAAAATGATCACTGTAGTTTATGGAAGTAAATGATAAATAAAATTGATGTAAAGAACATTCAAGCTGGTTGTTCTGAAAGCCTGCTATGATTATCATCTTAATTTGCCAAGAGAGGTATCATCTACACATCAATTAGGTTCCATTTCAGAAATTATATCCTGCTTCTGTGGAATAATAGTACTCGCACTTCAGAGCAATGCCTAGCATTAACAATTGGGCCAGTCAAGGAATAAAAACTCTCTATGATATTTTGGAGAATGGGGATATTAAGGGATTCCAAAGCCTTAAAGACGGCCACAATCTACCTAACTCTATGTTTTTTCTGTACCTTCAATTGCGTCACGCTTTTAGATCTCAATTACCTACTAGACCTATTGAACTAGTGGACTCCACATTGGAGAAATACCTTAGCAGGGAAGACCTGACAAAACCAATGTCTTGGTTTTATACCATCTTATGTCAGGTTAGCCCAGACCCCTTGGGTAAAGTGATAGAGAAATGGGTCAGAGATATCCCAGAATTACAGGAGGATTTTTGAATAGAGGAAAATTTTTGAATAGAGTTTATCGGACTCCTTATAGGCTTGCAAAGATCTATCCAATGACTCCAGACTAGTGTGTAAAATGTAATCAGGAGGTTTGCTCGTATATGTATGTTTCTGGAGCTACCCATTCAAAGATTTTGAGAAGAGGTCTTGCAACACATCTCCATCACCCTAAAGGTTCCATGCATCAAAAGCCCACTGGTGTGTCTTTTGGGAGTGGCAGATGACTTGGGAATGTGGGCGGGTGTCAAACTCTGCTATCTTCAGTGGAAATCCACTACTCCCCCAACCCTTGCTTTTTGGTGAGCAATGATAAATGACTCACTCCCAAATCAAAAACTGACGTACATCGCCCAGGGGTGTCCACAGGTATTTGAGAAGGTTTAGGAGCTGTGGCTGGAAATGGAAATGGAAAATGTAGATGTTGGATAAATTATGGATGATTACAGCACAGCCGATGATGCAATAATAAAGAAAAAGAGACAGATGTAATGTAATTTTTATTATTTGGCTGCACTGGCAAAAAGCATTGTTTGTACGCTTTCTTCTTCTTCCTTTCTTTCGTTATGTTAAAAAGTAAAATGCAAAAATAAAAACTTTAAAAAAAAAAAAGAGATTACATCCTGTAATATCCTCACTGGCTAACATGGTTCCCACAAGTTTACCTGGGGGACTAATGCACTAAACACAGACCGTTTCACCTCCAGTTTTAGTTAATAGAATATTTATAGACAACCAGACAAGCCAAGAGTGCAACGAGTATAAACAGCTAGAAAGATACTGCTCGTAGCAGAAATTTCATTTACAAATTACTTCAAAATAGTTTAAATTAGTAATCAATATACAGAATATTGAAAAGCTGGTTATATTTCTTTAACTGTATAAAAACAGTTTTGGGTGGAGATTCCCCTTAATAAATAATCACCATTGCCCAACCCATTAACTTAGCAAATTATAGTTGCCTCTGGTATTCATTAGTCTAGCTCAGTATTGTAACCTCATTTACCAGTGGTTCTGAGTTATTGCCTTGGGCAGATCTTCATTTGCATTTGCATGCTGTATGATCGCAGGAGATCTATTGACCTGAAGATAGCAGAAAAGTGAATCCTTGGAAGTTTTAATTCTGATAAGATCAGGTATTATTTTCAAAGACAGTGTTGCTACCGACTGCAGATCTGTGCTAAAATCAGCTAAACCCCAGTACTGTCCCTGCCTCTTCTTTGAATTTGCCTCTTACCTATCTGAACTAATGGTGAATTGGGCATTTAATCAATGATTAAATAATTTTTTGATGATTGATTAAAGGGGCTGTTCACCTTCCAAACACTTTTTTCTGTTCAGTGGTTTGCAGATTGTTCTCCATAAATAAAGACTTTTTTCAATTACTTTCCATTATTTATTTTTTACTTGTTTTCCAAAATCTGAGTTTAAAGTTGAATGTTGGTGTCTCTGGTGTTTGCACCTGAATTACTGAGCTGCCAGACTCAGACTCTAAACTGTTACAATTTTGCAACATTTAATTGATACATTTCACAGCAACATCCCTGGAGTATTAGCAACTTTTGTATCAATTCTAACAGCTGCCTGTAATGTAACCCAGAGATTCTGCTCAGCAGGGACAAAGATAAGAAATGTATCCATTAAATGTATCTGTTTAGAACAGTTGGGGGGGGTCAACGACCCCCCCTCTCAGAGCTACTTAAGGCTGAGTCCAGACGGGGTGATTCAGGGGCGATCCGCCTGGAGAGGCAATTTGGAGCGATTTTAAAAATCGTGCCGCTCCGTGTGAATAAGCGCAGGCGTTTTTAAGCCTCGCCGGTGCCTAGCTATTCGGGGAGGTTCGGGGGCGATCCGTTGCGGCGAGAAGTCGCCAGGCGACGGTTCGCCCTCGAATCTCCCCGTCTGGACTAAGCCTTAGAAGGCGAAAAATTACACTTTACACTTCAATATTAGAAAAACGGTTACAAATAGAAAATAGACAGTAATTGGAAAAAAGTTATTATTTCTGGTGATCTATCTGAAAACAACTAGTTGTTTGAAGGTGGAAAACACCTTTAATAACGGCTCTGTAGACCATAACCTTGAAGTACAAGATTTCAAATTTGCTTAATCTTTTATATGTGTGGAACCTAGTGGGCAACATTCATGTTGCTCCAACACATAAACAAACATGGTTTTTAATTACATAATAAACACCATCTAAAAGAATATCAGAGCAATATCCTCAAATGAACAGGCACACCCAAAAGAACCAGGGTATAACATATATTTAGTGCATTGAAATCAGTGATTGGTTGAGTGTATGTGCTATACTATTGGCTATTTGTGGATTTAAAAGCAGGGTGTTTGTGTTTATTATTAAGTGCTACCTACAACATGAAATGGAACAAGTCTGCCTGTGTTTCAATACATGTTTTTGATTTTACAAGCTAGTACTGGAGTTATTCCCATAGTACCAAAAATGACTCCAGGCAATCTCCCCAATTTATAGCGCTACATTTGTGATTAAATGCATGCTCAGTTGTTCCATGACAACTGCAATGATACTAGAATTTTGGATAAAAAAACTGCATTGTAGAGAAATAAAAGAGCTCACTGTACTTGTGGACATACCTATACCCTATAATGTTTGTAGTGATGATCAAAATCTTTCTATGTCCAATTTCTTCTTTAGTCACCTTCCATAAGTTAGAATTTTAGTACTTTTAGGGTCCATGCAGCTTGCAGAATAAATCGTCACTACTTCATAGAAGTAACAGAATATTCATATCTCAGACAGAATTGTCACCGGCAGCATATGAAAGTGAGAGAGAGATGTAGGTTTTAGTATTTAGAGCAGCAAGTGGGGAAGTTTGTATTCCCTCCTCATGCTGCTGCACTGCCAGTAATAAAGCTTCTCTGTGGGGGCTGCAGCACAGTTGTACTATTCTCCTTTCAGATTGAAAAATCTGTCTCTTTTTCTCCTCTATCTGCATTTAATCAGGTCATTCTTCACAGGGAATCAATCCTGCAAGTATGATAAACAAAGGATTATGCCTGGCTAAAAATAATCACATTTCAATCCAAAAAGAATTAGGTACTTATGAGACTGATGGCAGCTCTAGAAGGCTGATTCAATGTATCTCTCTAAAGCAGTTGGCTACATTTCAACCAAACTATAAATGGCGATAAAGGTCATCCAACCAGATCTGAATTATGCACAGAACTCCCTAGACTCATTCCTTGGGCCCTGTCAGTTTTAGGGGACCCCAGCAGGCTGGAATACATAATTATATAAGGATAATTTAGGAATGTAACTGCAAGTATTGTACTATAAATTCAACACTGTGGAAATGGACGTCGCATGGATGCATGTCTGTTCAATTTCATATGATCCCTGTGGTGTCTGAAATGCAGCCTTTTAAGAGAAGACAGTAGAACTTAATTTGGTGAATGTGAGCAGAGGAAAAGAGAGTTATTTTTCAGTAACATATATATATCTACTTTGAAAAAGGCTGTTGTATCAGCCGAAACGTCAGCTTCTGTTTTTGAATACATTTTTTAAAATATTTTTTAAGACCTGTGAGTGCAGTCTGCACCCAGGCATTTTTGGACTGGATTTTCGTGAGTGCCGGTTCCCTACCACTTCTATATATATATATATATATATAAAATACACATTACTCTTCCCTGTAACATGTAGGGCATGCATACCTGGTATTAATTGATATATACTATGTAAATTAGTAGGGGGTACAGTAATAAATACAGATGCAGCATTTTGTGTCTATAATTTAAGGAAATATATGCAGGGACATCTAAAAAATTTTCCCAGTCCAGATCCTGATCCTGATCCAGGGCATAGAAGACTTGTTTCTATTTTTCTCTTTAAAGGGGTTCTTTACCTTCATATACTATTTTTCAGTTCAGTTGGTTTCATATAGTTCACCAGAAATAACGACTTTCCAATTACTTTCCATCTTCTATTTGTGACCATTTTTTCTAATATTGAAGTGTTAAGTTTCATTTTTCACCTTCTAAAGCAGCTCTGGAAGGGTCACCGGTCCTTTAACTGTTCTAAATTGATATATTTAGTTGATTCATTTGTTATCTTTGGCCCTACTGAGCAGAATCCCAGAGTTTCATTAAAGGCAGCTGTAAGAAGTGAAACAATAGTTGATAATATTCCCACAGATGCTGTTGAGAAATGTATCAACTAATTGTATCAACTAAATGTAGCAAATTGTAACTGTTCAGAATCTCCTGGATCACTGAGCTGCCAGACGGAATCTCTAGTTAAACTTTGATTTTGGGAAAACTGTAAAAAATTTAAAATGGAAATCAATAGAAAAAGTCTTTGTTTATGGTGAACAATCTGAAAACAACTGAACTGAAAAAAGTGGTTGGAAGGTGAACAACCCCTTTAAGCATAGCAGTTTTTTTTAATACAATAGTGGACCACCTGTCAATACCATGTTGCTTGCTATTGACTTAAATGACATTTACCTGTCACCAGTGCACATTTGAACATTTTCAGGCTGAAATCCATCTGTCATTACTGGTGACAAATCTTGTCCTTCCTAGTCAATGGCAAGCAGCGATGGCCTGCTAGGAATGCATATACAGACAGAAATACGCCCGACAAGATGATTCCGGGTGTGCCATAAGCCTCATCCTTATTACACTACAGTTAAATAACAGATAACCTGCAGAGTTTGGACATCGACCCTGATTTATATAATTTTCATCTTGTAGTTGGCCAATGTAGGACTCTCTCTCACCTAATTAATTCCAGTTTTCAGAACAGGACCAGAGAGGGACCTAGTGTTAAACATGAACAGAACCATCCTTTCCCCTTTGTAATTTTTGCTACAGGTCTCTGAAGTGCAATTGCACATGCTGCACCCAGTGATATTTATGTCCACCCCCCAAAAAAACGCCATACTTTGTATCACCAGAAGATTTAAAATTCTTGTCCCTTTCTACTTATATCCCTTAACCCCTGTGTGTATAATTATGGATTGGACATTTTTAATTGCAGTTTTCTTAATAATCTAATAGGAAAGAATGAATTATTTTCAGCTATTGCTCCCCCCCCCCCAAGGTCCCTGGGCTCTTCAACACCCCCTTTAATTATACCCTTGAAGTGACTGCCTAAGCGTGACTGTACTCTCAGCTGTCATGACTTAATTATTCCTCTGCAGCTTGTGCTTTCCAGGAAAATAAACATAAATTATAAAATACATTTGATATAAAAAGAATCTTTATAAAATACTCTTGACTGTTGCTGATACTGTGAAAGCTGGATCTAGAAGAGGCTGGTAATGGGCAGGAGCACTAGATGATGACTTTTGTCACGTCGTCCAACTATTAAGTGGAAGTGCTTCTCTGAGATTTCCATAAGCACTTATCAGAGGAGAGCTGGTATCTAGGGAGCTTGCTCTACAGGCATCACACACTCACACAGTTTTTAGGAACAGGGATGAGCCTGGAATTACAGCTGTGTATAGTAGCAGCAGTTCATCTCTCTCACACTCTATATAAGGAGGTTTACGCTGTAACACGTGGCTCTGTGCATATTTAAGTAGAAGGTCAGAGAGGATGAGAATATACTGTCATCTAGGCAAGGATGGAGGGAGGGTCTTTCTTAATGCAAAAGAAAGTGAGCCAGAACAGTTCATTACAGGGTTTAGCTGGATCATGAAACTGGTCCTAGTTTATTATACACAGAGGAATACTTTCAGCTGCCCTCATTTTCATGATGGAGAACATGAACGAATTCAGACTCTGAGAATGTAACAAACCCAAAAAAACATGCCAAGTGTAACTTTCTCGCTTTAGAGGATTGGTGCAACTAAAATGAACTTTGTTACAATGTGTACTGTATATTAAACAGGAGGGACAGTGCACTGCACAACTTGATGCCTGACGCGTTTCGTTTCTAAAAGACACTTAATCATAGCCTATGATTAAGTGTCTTTTGGACACGAAACGCGTCAGGCGAGAGATGACTATATAATAAAGTATATAATTTTTTATATAAAATTATTTCTATTGGTCTGATCTGGGCGTGGACATCCAGTGTGCCTTGCACCAACCTGTTTGTATTTGCGGCATGCTTGCTCCCTAAGCTGAGGGCCTGGGGCTGGAGCACCTGTTGTGGTAAGAATTTCTACATGGCCGAATGTGTTGCTTTAAAATTGTTTGTCGTAAACTAGCACTTATTTCTGCCTAGGGCAAATTCGCTAGAAGTTAATTTGCATACACCGGGAAATATAAAGTTGAATGGACGTCTTTATGTTACATGTTGCAGCAAATTCATTATAATTCCACTGTTAATTAAACATGTCCAGGGAACCTTAAGGGCTGGGGCAAACAGGGAGATTCGGGGAGATTCTGTCGCCTGACGATTAATCGCTGGCGACAATCTCCCCGAACTGCCTTCTCCCTGTCCGCCGCCTATTTAAATCAAAAAGCGCCAGCGCCAATACACACGTGGCGCGGCGATTTCCGGAATCGCCCGAAGTTGAAACTTCCCCGGGAATCTCCCCAAATCTCCCTTTCTGCCCCTAGCTGCCCCAAGTCATGTGACTTGTGCTCTGATAAACTTCAATCACTCTTTACTGCACTTTACTGTACTGCAAGTTGGAGGGATATCACCCCCTCCCTTTCCCCCACCCAGCAGCCTAACAACAGAACAATGGGAAGGTAACCAGATAATAGCTCCCTAACTCAAGATAACAGTTCCCTGGTAGATCAAAGAACAACACTCAATAGTAAAACCCTTGTCCCACTGCGTACTATTCAGTTACATTGAGAAGGAAAAACAACAGCCTGCCAGAAAGCAGTTCCCTCCTAAAGTGCTGGCACAAGTCACATGACATGGGGCAGCTGGGAAATTGACAAAATGGCTAGCCCCATATCAGATTTCAAAACTGAATAAAAAAAAATCTGTTTGCTCTTTTGAGAAATGGATTTCAGTGCAGAAGTCTACTATTAGCAGCACTATTAACTGGTGTGTTTTGAAAAAAAACACGTTTTCCCATGACAGTATCCCTTTAATATAGACAATAGAGTTGTTATACTGCCATACACATGAGCCCACTGTATAGTTTATGTTCTACATGTTAGAAAATGTACGGGGGAAACCAATTACCTAAAAAAAAAAAAAATGCAGGATTTCACTCTGAAAAAAGGAAAAGTCACCAGCGTTTTTGAACTTTGATGCTTTTTCCAGTCACAGAATATGATGTAAGTAACTGAGGGTTGAGGAAGATCTATGCACTCCATTTCACTTCGCCTGCTCTGAGCTGGCGAAGGCAAGTCTGGCGAAAGAGGTAACATTCAGTAAAATCCACATTTTGGTGAATTTGAGGAGTGACATCCAATTGCAAGAGCGAAAAGTTACCTGGCGATAGAGTGTGAATGAAAGCTAGCGTATCTCTCTTTCACTAGCGGTGATGTCCCTGCGGGTGGTAATGCTGGTGAATTGATGCTATCGTTAGCCACTTTGCCCTTTAATAAATCTGCCCCATTGAGAGGATTCCTTATGGAGGAATTCAGGGAAGGAATTCCAGAGGGAAGGAGCAGCAAGATAGAAAAGTTTGAGGTAGGAGGGAGCAGTGGATGATGTGAAGAGAAGGTGGCTCTAAGGAGTGACGAAGGATTGTACAGAGAGACAAGAGAAGAAATGTAGTGATGAGCAGAGGAATGAAGGGCTTTGAATGTTAGTAGAAGTGTTTTTTTATTATATCCTTCTCTTAAAGGGAATATCAACCCAAAAATATTTTTTGCCTAATAAGAGAAAACATAATTGTAAACAACTTTGCAATATACATCCATTGCACATTTTCTATGGTTTTTAGTAATTTGTATATGTATTGATATTAAGCAATGCTAGTCTGTTCTATTCTCTGCCCTGGTGACTCAGACTGTTGATACAAAGGCAAAGCCGCTGATTAACCGACCTCTCTTTTCCTGGGAAACTCAGGTTTTTGCAACATTGTTGAAAAAATAAAAACCAGGACTTTAGCACATGCTGCTTTCAATAGCAATTTTTTTTTTTACAATTAACTTTAAAATATCTGAAAAGTTATATTAGAATTAGGTTTTCTTTCATGATACAATTTTTATTTTGGGGTTGAATTGCCCTTTAAACATTAGCAGTTGCAACAGGGGATCATGGAGGAAAATACATTGCTGGGAACAGTGATAGAAGAAAGACAGACAATGTGAAGAGTTGCAGAAACTGTCCTAACAAAGTTCTAAAATCAGGAGCCAGCAGTATAAACCAGGAGATTACCAAGCAGATTCTGAAATAAAACAGGCAATATTTGTCAGTCACTAAGCTGACATCTCTGCCAGTCTTGTGACTCGTGCAAATACTAATGGGATCAAAAATGAAATTCAGATGACAATTTGCACAAGCAGAGACCTATCTATATATTTATGCAGATATGAAGAAACAACATAATCAACATTGTTGCAGCTGCAAATGGCAGAGATCAGAGATCTGTAAGGACCAAAGCTATAAATCTGGGCCATGGATTATTAGTGAATTTCCCAGAAATCCTTACTGCTTTTCAAATTCAAACAGAAATTGCTTTTGAATATGCAGTCATGTTTTCATCACTGCTTCTCTTGGGCTGGGGATTTGCACAGCTTAGAGCACATCATTTAGCATGCATCTAGATATGTGAATCCAAAGATAAACAAAGTTGATTGGAAGAGATATTATAGAATATCGGCATTTGCTCTGATCTTTAGTCACCAGCCATCTGGCAGGCAATCAGCCACATCAATTACCCTGCATTATTGCTGCACTTTAACTCACCCTAAAGCTCTCCCTAGATTTCTAACTGAACCTTCTCCTTTCTGTTCCTTTTCATTTGTTTTCTCACACCTTTCTTTGTCATTTTAATTGACCATTTACTCGCTTAGCAATCAGTATGCCATTTAATATTTAACGCATTCTCCAAGTTGATCTGTTGAAGATTTAAAGGAACAGTAACACTAAAAATTAAAGTGTTTTTAAGGAATGACAATATAATGTCCTGCTGTCCTGCACAACTGGGGTGTTTGTGTCAGAAACTCTACTATAGTTTATAAAACAAGCTGCTGTGTGGGCAAGAGGGGCAGCCATTCAAAGCTGAAAAAGGAGAAAAGTCACAGCATACACAGCCAGGGTCGGACTGGGGGGTAAGGCCCACCGGGGCTGCCACATCAAGGCCCCCCGCACCCCACCAAGGGCTCCCTCCCCTGTCGAAAATCCCCCTCTCCGGTCTCATCCCCCCCTCGCCAGTGCATACCTTATTCATGCAAGTCATTTTTATGCTATGGGCATGGGAGAGCGGAATTCAGGAATGGAGGAGCTTAGGCCAGGGCCAGATTTCAGCAGTGGGCTCCATTAAGAGCAGGCACACCTGAGCTCTTTCACCAAGCAAAGCGACTGGGAGGACAAATCCGGGCCTGGGTTAGGCTCCTTGTAGATGGTCTGGGCTGGAGGGGCCCACCGGGTTTTTAACTGGTGTCCCACCGGCCCAGACCGATGCTTTACACAGCAGATAACAGATAAGCTCTGTAGTAAACAATGGGATTCTTCAAAACATATCTGTGATCTACTGCGTATCCTGTGCTTAAATGGCTGCCCCTATAACTACACAGCAGCTTGTTTATATACCCTATAGCAGTCTTTCTGAAGCTCCGTGTGAATAGGCGCCGGCGTTTTCAAGTAACGCCGGTGCGGCCCAGCACTTGGCTATTCGGGGAGGTTCGGGGGCTACAAGTCGTGGCGAGAAGTCACCAGGCGACAAAATGCCCCCGAATCTCCCCGTCTGCCCTAGCCCTTAACTGCTGGACGCTTCCTCAGTTCAACTCATGGCATCGGCTCCCCTGTGTTTTGCCACCAATATGGATTCATGCTGCTTAGTTTGCATTTTTAAAAATTAGAATTATTTGCTGAAAATCGTCTCTATGGCAGATTGCTTCCCTTAATTCAGAGCTTTTAGATTAACAGGTTTCTGGATAAAGGATCATCTACCTGTACCACAACAACCCAATGCTTTCCATATGTCTGGAGGGGGCAGAGGATAAGGGGACACATTGATTGTTGTGTTGTTATTTGTGCATTTACAGAAAACTGAGCATTTCAGAATCTAATAAGAACCTGTAATTACACGAGAAGAATAAGAATTGGCAACACATTCTTCCTTGGCAAACAATTCAAGTGCATAGCATTGGTTGAAATAATGATCAGCTGTACTTTGTTCCATGTTTCTACTCTTTGTGCACTAGTTAATGATCAGCTCTACAATGCCTTATAATGTGAGACAGTAATGGCAGATGGGCCAATGCACATTCAGAAAATTCAGATGTAAATATAAAGCACACTGGCCATACATTGAGCTTTATATTGAGGGACTTTTGAGTTCTTTTTCTGATATGCGGAATTTCATTCTGATGCTGAGTGAGTGCTAAGGAAAGGCTGTCTCATGCAGAGAGAAAGGAACCCCCCACTCTTGTTTAGAGAAAGGGAACAATTCTCATTGTGACTAGGCCAATATGCAGCTATTGCTTCCTGCAGGCAATTCTATTGACCGACAAGTGAGCAGAATGCTAATCCAGGACACACTGTGGTCAGACAAGTTCTGATTTGCGCCACAACTGAGCATGTGTGAATAAATACAGAGCTGGGTATGTTATAAGTCATTTCTAAAACATTCTGGACCCATTTACTACCCATAGTAAAACTGCAATTAGTAGACCCACTAGGCCCTCTATCCTCCCAGGCACCCCATTAGCAGCTATGAGTAAAGCTGGCCATAGACGTAACAATTACGATCTTTCTTGGAAAAGATCTTTCCAAG
>CM044432.1:146820225-146848457 GCA_024363595.1 Xenopus borealis | reverse complement strand
TGTAGAGGATTCACCAAATTCATCATTCAGCTGAGGCCGTAGAAAACCATGCATTGTCCCCACGCTGACAGGGAGTTTTATGTTTTGCTATCAGAGACACAATACTTCACCTTGGCTTCAAAGCAGAGACTTGACATGAAAGTTCAGATCTGTTCTGAGCAGGTGGTAATTACAGGAACCTTGCCAGATTTTCCCTGTCCTCATTTAGACTTCACGTCCAGGCACATTGCACATTGGCCGCATATCAAACTTTCATGTCAGCAGACAAATGTTAAATGCATTGTATTTCCCTCCTCTTTGGTGCTAGGTTACTTATGCCTGGTACATATCCCATTAACACATTTCAAGCTTATTATTTATTTCATTTCCTGTGCAGTTCCAAATTCGCGAATACAGTTTAGGGTAACTGACATAATCCATTTGGATTTAGCTATTCAAGTTTCTTAATTATGCAAGTAAAGCCCAAAAACAACTTCTGTCTTAATATCTAGAGCTGCCGTATTGTTTTTAACACCAACCAAATGCATAACAATAAGGGAAGCAGACCCTGAAGCTTTGGTTGTCCACTGTGTATAAGGTACAAAGGCAGAGAACCAGGGGACCCCAATCTTTTTTTTTACCTGTAAGCTGCTGTAAAAAGAATTGGGGAGCAACACAAACATGAAAAAATCCCCTGGGGATGACAAATAGGGGCTGTGGTTGGCTGTTTGGTAGCTCTGTTTGGCAATACTCCTGATTTTTATGCAACAAAACTTGCCTCTAAGCCAGAGAAACTTCAAAAAGGTTGGCTAGCAAGATGTTGCTTTCAAGCCACTGGCTGAGGATCACTGGTTTAGGTTTTGCCTAACCAAATCAAGACCAACTGCCATACATAAGCATAGTTAGATGCTTCCCAATAAACAGCGATCTATTGGTATTCTTCCCAAATAAAATGTAATTTCCTCCCCTATTACAGGCCTGGTGGGTCCCTTGTTGATGAGCTATTTTCATATATATTAGTTAAACATATCCTCTGAAGTTTTGAGGGTCCAAAATGATTCTACTTTGTGACTACAGTAAATGTGTCTCTGCAGTAGTCTTGTTACCAACACCATTTCTACTGTAATGCTGCCCCCCAGTGCTTACTTTTCTTGTGTCAGAGGGGGAGTGGGGGTGCAATGCTAGCAGAAGTGTACCCTCTTGCATTAGAAGAGCTGAATTTCTGGTTTAAAAACCATACATTTCGTTCTTAAAGGTACAAGGAGCAGCTTTTTGCTGCTCCTGGTAACTTGTTTTCAACTTGCCTCATTGGTGCACCTCCATTGTATATTATAGCTAACCCTCCCATCCCCTCTTTGTAACCTCTAGGCCCTGTTAGAATGTCCTTCTTTTCAAGAAAGTACTTGTGCACCAATGCTTGTGCAAAATCACTAGTTCACTTGAAAAAATCAGATACACTTCTAATAAATGCATATAAATTGCCTTTAAGAAGGGTTCTGATGATTTCTTGGACAAGCATAATATCATGAACTACACCCATCATGCACAGAAAGCAAAAGGGTGGTTGAATATCAGAGGGCTGCATTTAAAGTTGTGAGATGTTTAATTATTTACACATTTATTACACCTACTGCCCTAAAGTTGAACTGGAGTGTCCAGAATCCCACTGAGAGCTAAAGGCTGTTGGTGGTCATACAATCTGTAATTTAATAGCAGCTTGGTAACAGGTTGGTTGCACTTAATTTCACGTTTTCAGGTTGGATGCACCAGGTTGTTGTTTTTTAACTGAGCTCAGGACCCAACCCTTCATACATCTTTCTGGGCCCCTTGTTTTCTAATTTCAGCCCTGTCTGCGCACCGATTGGTCGACACACATGTACAGTCCATGTGTGCATTACAATACAACCATCAAACTCCTAAATTGGAAAAGCAGTGATGCCCCTGTTGTTTCCAAAAATAATCCTGAAACAAAGACAGGAGAGGGGCATTGTGCTGGATGTTATCTAGACATATATAGTTTCAATCCCATTCCTCAAGAAGTGTCAGTCTAAAATGTGTCTGACATTGCCAACCCTTCAGCAAACGGATCCCTTTAAAGGCCAAGGAGAATAGTCTGGCACAAGGAATAAATAAATAAAAATCACAGCAATGTTTTTCTTCACAAATACAAGATGAACCTTGTGGATGACACTTACTTAAAGTGGATTGAGTTTCAGAAGTATAAGCAGCGTGATTATTTGTTTCTGGGAGTATTGTATAAAGAGGGCGTGAACTCAGCCCATTGCACTGGATCCAAAGAGCAGATCCTGTTTGCTTCTGTACGGTACATCATTCTTGTTGCTTCTGTAACACAGCAGATACAATTACTTACGTCAATGATAGCGTTTCTAATAACCTGCTTTTATTTCAGCACTACGCAGCAGCTGGTGGCTATTCTATCCCACTGTAGCTTTTACAGAGAAAAGAAACACACAAAGACCCGTGTGTTGTGATGCTGGCACAAATGGCATACGTATATATTTTTGGAACTCACTACACAGAATAAAGGCAACATTATTTATTGGCAAGTGTTATGTGCAAGCAGTGGAACGTATCACATTCTCTTGTTTTGCTTAGTGGAATGTATAAACAATGCAATTAATTACATTTTTCTCCATGCTGCATTGCAGAACCCTGTGAAATGAAGAGAGAGGTTAAACAATGTGTGTTAGCAGATACTCAGAGAGAGAGCCATTCCAATTAAAAAATCTTAATAGTCCAAATCTTTTGAGCAAATCGGGGATTTTGCCAGGGGAAAAGAAAGTAATGCCACAGAATAATTATAGTTATATACTACAGGTATGGGACTTAGTATACAGAATGTTCAGGGTTTTCTGGATAAGGGATCTTTCTGTCATTTGGATCTTAAAACTAGTAAAAATCATTTAAACATAAAATAAACCCTATATGATGGTTTAGCCTCTGATAAGGATGAATTATATCTTAGTTGGGATTAAGTACAAGCTACTGTTTTATTATTACAGAGAGAAAAAAGAAATCATTTATAGAAAATAGATTTATACTCTTAGATAATCCTACAGGTTTTAACAGCCTCTGAGATTCAAGATGCAATTGATTCAATAGCCACTTTAAAATACCCTGGACTGACTGGACAGGTTGTCAGCAGAATGGTGCAGAATACTGAGGAATAAAACTGCGGGAACCCTTTGCAAAATTTTAGCGTAGGCATATACCCAAGGAACCTTGCCTCCCTCCTTTGCCAATGCCTTCATTGGGCAATTCTTTAATTTCCTACAGGTACAAATATTATTGGGGGAAAAAAGTACAAATTACATACGGGATATATTGTGTAGACTAAAATTATACCTGTAAACTAGTGATGTGCTAGCCAGCTTGAAGCCCACAGGGTCCTGTGGGTTCTGGCTAACTTATGCACAAACTATCGCAAAAACTATTTGGGCCATGGGCAAGTTTGGGCCTAGTGCTTCCTGCTGCTCGTGACCTAACTGTGTCCCACTTCCACGTTTGGTGGTGTCTATTTATAGACGAATGCTAGCCCTGCCCCCTCAGTGATGTCAGAGATGGGGGTGCAGACACAGATATATAAGACACAGAGCAGCAGGCCGTGTGCTAGTAGTACAGGGTTGAGTTAGGGTTGGGTGTCACTACAACAACTGACAATATTAGACTGAATGGTTAGGAAAGTAATTACAGTATATTGCATTATTTCTGAAAAGTTACTTTTTGTAACTTTTGGGAATTTCATATTTCCTGGTACTAAGGAAATATTCTTGCAGAAAACATCAGTGTTTCTTTTGCTTCATGGCAGGGATACTAGATATGCATTTAGGATCAGATAACTTGTCTTGCAAGAGAAAGAGCAGGTTCAGAGCTCTATATTTGAAATTCTCCTTTCAATTTATTACCCTGCTAGCTGGGAATGTTTGTCTAACATAGTCAAAATATAAGAGAACCAACAAAACTGGGGTTTCCAGCTAAGGAATCTTTTCTGTAATTTGAATCACTGCATCTTAAAGGAACAGTTCAGGGTAAAAATAAAAACTGGGTAAATAGATAGGCTGTGTAAAATAAAAAATGTTTCTAATATAGTTAGTTAGCCAAAAATGTAATATATAAAAGCTGGAGTGACTGGATGTCTCATATAACAGAATACAACACAACATCCTGCTTTTCAGCTCTCTAAATCTGAGTAAGTCAGCGACTTGAGGGGGGGCCACATGGGACATAACTGTTCAGTGAGTTTGCAATTGATCCTCAGCATTCAGCTCAGATTCAAAAGCAACAGTAATGACCCCTGTGGCCCTCCCTCAAGTCACTGATTGGTTACTGCCTGGTAACCAGGGTAACCAGTCAGTGTAAACAAAATAGAGTTGAAAAGCAAGAAGTAGTATTATGTTAGACTTGCAGTCACTCCAGCATTTATACATTACATTTTTGCCTAACTAACTATATTGAAAACATGTTTTATTTTTCACAGCCTATCTGTTTATCCAGTTTTTACTTTTATACTGAACAATTCCTTTAAGTCTGTTAAAATCAATTAAACATTGAATAAACCTGATAGAATTGTTTTGCCAACAGTACAGATACATGCTGGTTAGTTAGGATGAAGTACAGGTATAGGACCTCTTATCCAGAATGCTTGGGACCTGGTGCTTTCTGGATATTGTTTTTAATGTTTTTTTGTAATTTGGATCTTTATACTATAAATATACTAGAAAATCAATTAAACATGAAATACACCTAATAGGTTGTCAGTACAAGGTACTGTTTTATTATTATTATTATTATTATTATTACAGATAAAAAGGAAATATTTTTTTAAAAATTTTGTTATTTGGAAAAAATGGAGTCTATAGGAGATGGCCTTTCCCTAATTTCTTGATAACGGGTTTCCAGGTAACGGATCCCATACCTATACAAGGTGCTGATTTATTATTACAGAGAAAAGGAAATTCTAGGTTACTTTTCATTTGATCTTAATTACTTGTTTTTTTATGGTTTTTGCATTACTAGCCTTTCTATTCTCTTTCCAACCTGGAACTGGAAACCCCGTCTAGTTGCTGAAGTGACTGACCCTGGCAACATGAAAAACTAGACTGCAATATGTTAATTCAAAGTTGCTTTTTAATTGCTTATATTTCTTTCCAGGTCCTCTAATAGTGATCTTTCTTGTCTGACTTCCTAACTGCTGTCTGGCTGCAAGTGTAATTATCTCATTTTCCCAAAAGATTAATTAAGTTAGCAGTTAAATGTCCAAGTTGGAAAATTGCAGAACAAAAAAAAAATAAATGTCATAAATAAATATTTTGAAAAAAGCACAAATAAAATGAAGTGTAAAGTGGCCCATCCATGGCACCTGACCTTATTAACAAAGAACATTTATAACTATGGAACTTTGAAGCAGAACCATTGCCTTTAACCCAGTATCATCTGTGATTCCTATAGATTAAAACAGGAATAGGCTGCCATTGATTTCCGCTGTTTCTATTTGCCTTTGTTTTCTCTGAGAGGACTGTGTTTTATACTGCCCTAAACATATATGTTTAATATTCATTTAAACAAAATGTAGCCAATGGTCATTTGATTGATACCAACAAAAAGCCTTTCCTATCAGGCGTTGCACTCTATGTTAATGCTTCATGGTATTAAGTAATTCTGCAGTGATTACAATAGCTAGCTTGCCATGCCACAGCAATGAATAAATCAGAAATGAAGGGGCCTATTTGCTAACATTCCGATGTGACAAGAGTGACTGTCTTTTCATTTCTCTTCTCTTCATACTTTTTTCCCCTGCTACTTTTTAAGGTTTTTGGCAACAAAAATTCCAACCCAAAATACTTTGAGGTTACTAAAACAGCCCCATAGTTTATATAGGGACTCGCAGATTTAAATAATATAGGATAAATACATTTAGCACCATAATTAGCCAGCTCTCATTGGTGTTTCCAGTTATTGCTTGCAGCCCTGTTAAATCATATAGGAATATTTTATAATATAGTTTATATATTTTTTATATATAACACACATTTACTACTTTTATGAATCCAGAAGACCTGAAGAAAGGCAAAAAAAAAATAAAAATGGGGGAACAAAGGTCACAAAACTTTTTCCTCAAACATTAGCTTATTTACAAAATAAACAGAATATTCCCACGTGCATTATTTTGGCAGAAAAAACATTTACACACAACTTAGAAATTCCAGGTATCAAATACCCTATGCAGAGCCAGAACTAGGGGTAGGCAGAGTAGGCACGTGCCTATGGTGCGAAACTTAGGGGGCACCAGACCCGTGCCTTTCACTGCTGCCTAGCCCAGTCCAGTCTCCAAACTCTGGCTAGTTGCACACCCGTGTGCTCGTACAAGCAGTGAGAGGAGGGTGTGACCCCTCTGGTCAGCGCACATGTGCTCAGGTACACGCGTGCATACACGCACTCACGTATACGGGCTCGCAGACTGCAGAGGGGATGATGGGGCCAGCCGGGTTCTCTGGGGCCCTGACCCTAGGCTGTGTTTATTGGGAGTGGTAGATGAGATGGTGCTGTTAAATAAAACCAGAAGCCTTATGAGGGCCACTTTACACTTCGGAAAGAAATCCCCCATGGTTACTTTGTGGAAGGAGCTAATTAATAAAACGCTCCCGCTTATCAAACTGAGATGCTTGGCTACAGGCTTGCCTGCAAAGTATGAAAAACTATTGTCCCCCTGGTTGGAAGCTAAGCCAGAATTGTCTCTCCCTGACTCCCCACAATAAAGTACTTGTATAGACCTGTACAACCGATGTTTGACAGCATATGGTTCAATGAATGAATAAGCAATTAAGTAAAAATTTACTTATATAGCACTTTTAGAAGCATAGCTACAAAGTGCTTTACAGACAATAGTAATTAATTAATTAATTAACATCCAATAAACAATAACTCATCATTTCATCCTATAAATCAATATCAGCGACACTATATTACATTAAATTTGACTTGCACTACTTAAAAGCCAAAGTATAAAAATTAGTCTTCAGTCGCTTTTTTTAAAATATCAGCAGAACTGGCTGGTTTATTATGTCGTGGCAAATTATTCCAAAGTCTTGCATCATATGCTGGATCAACTAGCAGTTAGGCAGGTTTAAAAAACCTGTCTTTTTTTAAGAAACATTTAAATATTTAAAAGGTTAAACTTGATGGATGTCTTTTTTCAACTTAATTTACTATGTTGATCACCTTTCCCCCTCAATCTTGTTCTAGGAGTCTTTAACAGCCCTTGACTGGAGGCCTTAGCAACCTAGGGCCATTTCCAAAGTAGATAGCAGCACTCCCATCAATGAATATCTTGAAATAAAGGCGATTTTATTGTTACATGGGAGTGCTGCTATCTACTTTGGAAATTTGCTACAAGGATGTGAAGGTGAACAGATCAGCTGGCATGCACACCTGAAAAGTAAGCTTGTGAATTTAAATGCTGGATGTCCTTTTATACAACCTAAGGCCATTATCAGGGTTGGACTGGCCCAGCAGGACGCTGGGAAAAAACCTGGTGGGCCCCGGCCCTCATGGGTCCCCGCAAGGCTAGACCCCCTCTCCCGAACCCTACCAAAAAAAAACAATTTGCCACAAAGTGCTGTTCGGTGGCGCTGCTCTTTTCACACATGCACACGTCGGTTTAGTTTTCAGGCATGCGCACGTTGGATCATACATTCCATTCTACAATGAGGACTAAAGAAAACACAGGAACAATGAGTTTTAACTCCCCCAAGAGGATAAATACATTTAGCATCATAATTAGAACAATCTCATTGGTGACCTGTTGGGGACAGTTCTCCCCTCAATTTATTTGTAGCACATGAATATATAAATGCAAAGCGTTTTTGCCACTCTTGTGCAATTCTTTCCAGGTCATACTTACAAATCTGATACTTGAACTAAAGCACTGATAATTGGATTAGCAAATTATTCAAAATACCCCATAAATAGGTGATATAGATGATAAGGCAGAGGGGCTCATTCAGTTGTAAGTTTGAGACTCAAGGTTTTATCCAAAATATGTAATTTTTTACAATTACAATTGAAATTTAAAAAACAATTTTCTTCTCCAGTTATTTGCTTTTATGCGAGTAGCAAATAGTATTTTTGTTGGCCATATCAGCAGTATGTCTGATATTTCTGCAGTAGCAAAAGTTTAACAGAACTTGGTCACTAACAGGTAGTGAATCTTTATTTGATTCTGAAAGTGATCTTACTGAGGTGGGACAGTTAGGGCTAATAATAGAATATATGCTGATATATGGATTCAATTTATTGACTGAAATTGCTTTTGTTACACATTTTATATTTTTTAGTCACTTAAGAGTGCTGTAAATTGTGAATCAGGTGCAATACAAACAGTCATACCAATAAACCAGACTATTAACTATTATTATATTTTCCTCATATTGTTATTTACAGTTTGTGTATTTACCTCTGGGTACAGTTAAAGTTACATTACATGACATCACATGTCTCATGTAGGAGAGAGAATTTACAAAATGGGTTCTCTGGTGGTTGAACACATACTTTGCTTTATACCTCCCCACTAACTAAAATGTGACACACAATCCTTCATTGACCACTGGCTAACTGACCCAATCCCTCACTGACCATTGGCTAACCGGCCAGAGCTCATTCTCTATGCAGCATTGCTCCAAGGCTTCCTTCCCTACAATCACCTATTTCTCATAATAAAATATGTGTACCAGTTTAATTCTGTATGGGGGTTGTAACAGCTGACAATTTGTACCTCTGCTTATGTCTCTTTTGTAAATATTTTTTCTTCATATATCATTTTGCCCAGGAGGCAAAATTTGTATTATGTTAAAGCAGTGGTCCCCAACCTTTTTTACCCATGAGCCACATTTAAATGTAAAAAGAGTTGGGGCGCAACACACGCATGAAAATATCCCTTGGGATGCCAAATAAGGGCTGTGCTTGGCTATTTGATAGCCCCTATGTGGACTGGCAGCCTACAAGAGGCTCTACTTGGCACTATAATTTATCAAAGATTGAAGTTCCGCCAATAGATTGAAATTCCGCCACTCTTCATTCATTTCTATGGGATTTTGAAAGGTGTATTTATCAATTGGTGAAGTGAAAGTTCACCCTTTGATAAATACGCCTTTAAAAATCCCATAGAAATGAAGGGAGAGTGGCAGAATTTCCCTCTAGTGGCGGAACTTCACTCTTAACTTCACTCTTTGATAAATATACCCCCAAGTTTGTATGCAATTAAAACTTGCTTTCAAGCCTGGAATTCAAAAATAAGCACCTGGTTTGAGGCCACTGAGAGCAACTTCAAAGGGATTGGAGAGCAACATGTTACTCACGAGCTACTGGTTGGGGATCACTGTGTCAAAGAATGCAAAAGTTTCCATAGTACAAGATTTCCCAGGAAATATTTAGATCGGTTTCCTGTATTACCATGACAACCAAATAACCACCATGAAAAGAAAATAAAGGGGAATATTTTGGAACTATTTAAATATAAAATATACCCTAAGCACCAATTATTTTCAGTAAATCTCTGTAATAAAAAAAAACCGTAGCAGTGAGTGTTATGTCTGCATTCTTAGTACTGCTCAGAAAAGAAATTGTAATTCATAAGCCTTAGTGGAACAGCGCTTTCCACTGGCAAAATAATCAATTACAGTGCTTGCTTGACTTGTACCTTATTTCATCAACCAAAGCATCATTTTCTAAATCATAAACTATAATAAAAATATACCTCTGTGCCTTTACATGCTCCCACATAGGCAACATCAACCCACCACTTAACGGGCTCCTCGGTGTCTTTACAATCTAAGGACCGACACTGTAACCATGTAATCAGATGCTTAAGCTCATGGCTGGTATGTTCAGATTACAAATTTACAGCAATGGAATATAAGTAAAATGGCCATGTAGTTAATGGTCTCTTGTATGGTATCTACCAGCCAACGGCCAATTGGCTGGATAGCTATGAGGATTGTCCCATGTATAGCTGGTCTATTTAAAACTAATTTGAATCCTTCCTCTAGGAGAATTAGCATGGTACTGATACAACCATGTCACTTTTGGGCACTTCCCTTAACCACTGTGAATGATTGTCATAATGACCCATCTATCTATGTCTGTAAATGCTCTTAACACAATGTGCTTGGTACAATCTTTGTAACTACACTACACTGTATTTATTGTGTATTTGTTGCACTGTTGTTCCCCTTGTTATTAATGTATTACTTTATAGTAATATATTCATGCAGTTTACAGTATATTACATAGAAATGGTTTCAGCCCAGAGGTAATAAGGGTACATAATGTGTGTACTCTGTAGGGGTCAATTCCATTCATGAGACATTTAACAGGGCACATTATCTTGCAGCACCGCCTCTAGCTCCAGGAGGAATGAGTTCCAATCTCTTGCCAGTTCTCAACTATACAAATGCCTGACAAATACTTTAAATCAAACATCTTAAAGACAGTTAACAACAGGAACCTATCAAACCCTTTCTTAACCCCCCTACAGCTTTTAACAGTTGCTGTATTTATGCCCCAATTGGCTGTATAAGCATCACTTGTATTCTCTGCCAAATTTGGAAGATGTTTATTTCAGTTAATCACAGTTTTTATGTGCACTTCAAACATCACTGACTAAACTGGCATGCAGCGTCACAATTTTTCCTGCGCCCAGCATATATGAACAGTTCTTTTTTAGGAAATACTGGAATTATCTCTGCAAAGCTGGCCTTTGTAAGAAATACTGGACCCAGTGGTTTTGTCTCCAAAACTTTTCTCTACAGGATCAGAAAATATCTAGATCTTGGGACAAGAACTGAACCATGTGCCACAGCTACAGTTATTCCCATTCACTATAATGTGTTACAATCCATGACAATACCTGGTGTTTTATCATCACAGTTTTTCTATAGGGGCATTGCAGAGATCAGACACCTTGTGTCATGTCAAGATTAATACATGTTTTCTTTTCTGTAGCTTTGTTTGTATAAGAAACACTATTTAATACCTGCACATTCCCCTGCCAGGGAGTCTCATGGATTAATTAGAAATAGAGAAAAAAAAGAGAAAATAGAGCAATGATTTCCAGAGTGTAGGCCCGGCAGTCCTGAGGAGCTTGGGACACCCCATAGCTCAGCCTGAAGGTGATATTTGGGGATAAAGTTTTTTTGCTCTCCTGGATAGATGTGAAAGCCCAGCTTGAAGGTCAGTTAGGGAGAGAGTTAGGATAAACTTTTTTACTGTCTTTGATATTCTTGGAATAGTGTGTGATGTATCTTGGTACAGTGGTTGATCACAGTTTAATATATCTGTAACCTTGTGGTGAGCTTATGAGGACACTGAACAAGAGGGAATTGTAGCAGCAAATATTGGGTTAGCAGTTTGTACAGCCATGGTGTAAGTAAGGTCTGGTAGCACTTTGAGATCTGGTTTCCTAAATGTTCTCCCCCCCCCCCGCCTTTTCTCACATGGCCCCTAATTCACTTTCTGGCACCCAGCTTGTAATGCAGGTAATAGAGTAATAGGCACAAATGCAGGTTGCAGATTTAGGAATTAGCTGTTTACTAGCTGGGTAAATATACAATGCTGCATATATTTTAACACTTGTAATGGGACCAAGCCATAGTTAGAATTGTATTTATAAGTAATGTAATATACAGTTTCCTTTAGATTTACTGTACTTATTACATATAAATGCAATTTTTATTTAATACCTTCTGGCAAGACAATTTGGAACTAAATTGGATTTGTTACAGTGGATACCCTTGCTTTTGCCCACTAATACTGAACTCTAGCATCTGGTATACTTACTGAATACCAATATCTATAGGATACCCAACCAACAGTGTCGGACTGGCCCACCAGAATACCAGGAAAACTCCCGGTGGGCCAAGGTGTCAGTGGGCCCTCATGCTGCTAAACTTTTGGCCTATTTCATGGCCATTCCCTATTTCTATGAGAACAAAGAGGCTAAATAGATGGAATAATTGATTATAGTATGTAAAGAAAACAAACTAGGAGAATAGAGTTTGATTGAGTAGATAAAGAATATTAGTCCTGAGAGTGGCCCCCTGGACTAAGGTATTATGGTGGGCCCCTGGTCTAAGGTTTTTGGGTGGGCCCCTGGTGTCCCAGTCCAATACTGCCAACCAATGTCTCTTCTAATTCCTTCTCAACTATGTGTACAAAAAAATTCTTTTGTGCACAAATTTTCAAGTCATGTGCACAGTTTTTTAAAACTGTGCGCTGAGGTCAGAATTAATACAAAAGCTTGTATTTTCACACAAAGTTCTTTGTGCGCACCACAATTTGTTCTGTGCACAGCCCTCATAATTTGTGTAATAGGGAACATTGTACTCAAATATTTCAGTGATAAAAATAATAAAGAATAGTATTAATTATTACAAGGAACATTCAATAAGCTATGCAGTAGCTGGGCAACTATGATTACAAGTAACACAAAATACAATTAGAATATGATGAATTTTCTGTCAAACAGTTGTTTTAGAAATGAAAATGAAACTCACAAACACTTGACTTTTTCTATGTAGGTTTCTACTAAATATCGGTTTGATTTCAGGGAAAGATTTCAATACTATTTTCTGCCTTTGTGCCCTTTTTTGTCCTGAGAGTTGGAGGATGAGAGCTCCTATCAGCGTCACTGGTGAGAAATCTGGAAGAAATTTAACTTCATGGCTGCATTCCCTGCAAACACAATCTGATAACAACATAGAAAAGCTTTACCAGATCCAGTTATACCGAATAAAAAGTTCCTTTTTATGTGAAAGTATGTTTGTTTTTTTTTATCTATGGGGTGGAAAAGCAGGATTTGTCCGAATCCTTGTGCCTGGCCGAACCGAATCCGAATCCAAAAAATCATGCTACTTTTCGGCACAAAACAAGGAAGTAAAAAAAATTTCCGCCGCGTATGCTTTTGCCCTTCCCCTCGCTCAGTTCGGATTCAGTTCGGTATTCAGCCGAATGGATTCTGGGGTTTGGCCGAATCCAAAATAGTGGATTCGGAGCATCCCTAAAAAAAAAAAAAAATATATATATATATATACATATTGCTAAAAAGATATGCATTAAAATGAAATATGAAAGTTTATGTTAGTTATCCTGTATACTTTTTAAGGGGAATTTTAATAAATCTCCCCATTTCTTTTTAGCACTCAATACAATTTTCACCACTTGCCAACCCATTCAAAACAGCCTATTTGAAATTACATTCTGTTATTCCTTATTATATATATACAGTATATAATTTACTGCAAAAAAAGGGGGGAAGGAAGGGAAAGAGGGGGACAAAAATCCTTTATCTGCAATAATTTTTTTTTTTCCTGCAATAAATAAGGGGGGAGGAGAGAATGGGGGCAAGGGGCTGGAAAACAATGAACATCTTTGGAGCCTAAACCTATAGATACCTTAAAAAAAATAAAATCTATATAAAATCTAAAGGCGCAATATGGTCTACTGGCTTAGAAAGGTGATAAAGTAGTTGTTGAAAAGAGATGTGCTAGTAGCCTTAGAAGTATTAGCAATTATATTATGGTACAGTGATACAATGTTTGAAAAAGCAATGAGTTGTTACTATGTTATGAATCAGCTTAACAAAATTGAGGAGCTACTGGGGGGATCTTTGAAGCCACAGATCTTTACTGCTGAACAGCTAGTACAGATGTAGAAGACTTAAAAATAAATTTGTTTGTTCTCCTCTAAGCTTTTTTTCTCATGTTTCCATGCTTGTGTATGAAGCGTCAATTCCTGAGAATATTTTGTACTCTGCCTCACTGGAAACCAGGAAAGCCACGTGTGGACCTTTATGAGTGTTATAAATATGCTTCCCAGAATGAATGAAATACTTTCCTGCAATAAACACACTACTTACTTAACAATCAGAACAGGTGTGAAATTCCTGCATGTATCCTAGGAATGACATCCTCAGTTAAATAATGTGTATGATATTTTTTTTAGGGCTCTTACAGACGAGCGTCTGAAGCTGCGCTCCCCTGTGTCCCAGTTTTATACCTCAGCTGCAGGGGAGCGCAGCAGTAGACACATTCAATTTTTTCAGTGGAGCTCTACTCACACAGGCACATGTAGGCACCGAACGCAGGATAAATGCAACATGTTGCGTCTCTACTTGTGTTCAGTACCTACATGCGCTTGTGAGTACAGCCCTATTGAAAAAAATTGAATGCGTCTACCCCTGCAGCTGAACGCATAAAACCAGAACCCAGGGGAGCACAGCTTCAGACGCTCTGTAAGAGCCCTAAAGCAGTGTTCTTTATAATGGTTCCATTTTATAGTAGGGACATTTCCAATGGGTCTTTTGCAAAACAGAACTTGCACATATATTAAGGAATACTCTTTCATTTCTCTGGCTATTTTATACAAGGTGTGAGATGCTGCTTGTACTACTACATATGGTAACCATCTCATAAGCTATATGACCAGAGAATTTATGGGGGTCATGGTACTCAGAGGTGGCTCAGGTAACATATCATTTAACATTGAGTTTTGCAGGTGTTTAAATAAGCCTTAGAACCCCTAGATATACAAATACTCAAAGCAATCATGTTTCCTTATGCCTGCTGCTATATCCTTTAAAAGAGATAATGAACCTATTATTGCAGACACATATTAGAATTCAATTTCATGGCCATATAAGTGCCATATAAGTGCACAAGGCTGCAGGCTTAGTACTGTACTTCTATTTGGATCCCAGAACTCAAATATTTATGTATCCGTAACAGGCATACAATTCTGGGGTACAAACCATCGGCTCTGTGCAGTCTTTAGTCACCAACAAAACTAATGTCTGACAGTTATCTGACTGGTGAAACGTTGTGCCCTAAACTCCAGCAATTACAACCCCCAGCCCACCCCAACACTTCTGCTTGCTCTTTCCTGAGCAATTAATTAATTTTCTTTTTTTCTAATGCTAATACTAAAGTAATCTACCCTTACTTCTGACCATGCCAAGAGATAATTGTCTCCAATTTTGTTTTGTGACTATAGGAGGCACATTTACTAAGGGTCAAAGAGAATTTTCGAATAAAGTTAGAATTTTTAAAATTAAAATTTTGGGCTACTTCGACTATAAATTAGCCCAAAATTCGAATTGAAAGCCTTTGAAAATTTGTATTTCGAAGTACTGTCTCTTTATCCTTCAAATTCGCCACTTTGCCACCTTAAAGAGGCCAAATTGCCATTTAGGCCTATGGGGGACCTCCTAGAGCCTGTCCTGAAATTCTTTGAAAGTCCTAGGAATTTCGAAGGATTTTGGTTGAAATCATTCGAATCATTCTAATCAAACGATGCATTTGAAAAATCCAAATGATTTCAATTCGATCTAAAACGGACCTATTTGTTCCTCTAGGTACACACCGGTGTGCCACTTGAACTGCATGCATGTAATGCATATTTTATACCCCAATTCTTGTTCCAAATGTTGTCCCCTTTTTACTTTTAAAAAACTCCCACGAATACAAAATTCGACCATTGATAATACTGCCCCTTAATCTGTCTGAATAATTCTATTATTTTGTATCCTTTCCCTCATCCTCAGTTCCTTATAAGTCCGTACTACCAAGCTACAGCTTATTGTGTGTTCCATTCCTACAGTATAGACCTATGAAGTGTCGGTAATGTTAGTAAATGTATAATAAAATTTTTTGGATAACAAGCAATACTATGTAGTTTTGTCATTTTTTTTAAGTATACAGTTTCTCTTCACTTCAAACTTGTGCACATTACATTCAATAGAGATCAGATATTATATTTTTCCGCATTCCAATATCGGAACCATTGGAAGAATGGTTAATTATTGTTATAATTATTTGTTATAATTCCCAAATTGCCAATTATTAAAGAAGCAATGACACATTTTAATTCTGTAACCAAGCAGTATTTGCATAAACTTTAGGCTTTTATAGGATATTCCTACAAATGTTGAATTGTCTTTTAACCCAGATATTTTTATGGCTATTCTGGTACATTCAGTTACATGCGTGTTATGCCATGAAACCTCCATAACCTTATGTGTCAGTGATTTCTCAGTAACACATACTTCCATTAAAGTCACGCACCAAGGCCATGTACAATATCACATGATCAATGTGCAATTTGCTCTCTTCTCTGTGTCAAACCCATGAAACTATTATGGGCACTAAACTATCCTGTGTGGATATTAATGGGGATGCCACATTATATCCATCATAAGACAAATCCCTTTCCACTATAACTATAGGGGGTAGCTTTATTTCACAGGCCGCTCTATACCAATGTGAAGTCACTCTCTGCAAATCTTCTGGCAATGTAGTTTATTATGGAAAATGCAGGGAGATTCCTATATAAATAACACTACAAGAGGTCGCCTTTCCAAGAAGATGAAGGCTGGGCTTGATGTATGAAAGACAGGTGTGATTTATAATTGAGTGCTTAAAAAAAGATGGCATGTATAAATAACATTTCCATGGAGAGTGACTTTCCATTATTCAGATGAAACACAAAAGAGGAAGCTCATGTTACACCTGATGAATCATAGTAGGGGTTTCATTGACGAATCAGCTTTGCTCCCTACCCTGCAGCGAGCACAATGCTGGATTCTCACAGTCTGCGTGGGAGAACAGTGGGGAGGGGGAGGTTAATGGAACAATCATATGGTTTTACAACTTGGGAAAAGAAAGTTGGTTTATCCAACAGAGGGCATGGGAAAAGACATTATCTAACTAGTACAGCGAGTACTGCTCTGCTCTTGCTGCTGTGGGTTATGATAAAGGCCTAGTTACTATAAATAGAGACAGACAGAAAAATCTCCCACATATCTTTCGTTCAACCCTGTTTGGAGAATGCACCCATAAATTTAAATGAATCATAATTATTTTACAAAAACATACTTTATCATATATGTTAAATAAAATGTTTGTACTCATTTCTCATGGCTTGATGCATAGTCTTAAAGCAGAGGTTTCCTGGTGCTGCATGAAACAGCAGGAGTTGCTAAATAGGAATGTGTTTGTGTGTATTCTTATGTGTCTCTCCCCATGCCAGGAAAATGGTCCCTGAATCCTGCAGGATTAGCTTGCCTAGTATAGTGTCAGGCCAAAAGCAATATAACATTTATGAATGTTTACATATGAAATGAAATATCCACTACTGTCCTCCTTGCATCGGTCTGGGGCTGCAGATGGGTTATATACAAAAGCAGTCACTGAGCAGAGAAATTAATGTCATACATAAGGAACAAGTTAATCTCCAATATACAGGTATATGAATTAGTGATATAAGGAAATACAACTTGCTGTGAACTGGAAACACCATTGGAGTTAAGTTGTAATTACATGCAGAAACACAAGGCATATGTTTTAGCAAAGGTACCTTAACTGTTTCTCCAGCTGCTGATAAAGTACAACTCCTATCATCCTACTGTTATAAATACACATGGATAAACCTTTGCAAAAGCTGATAAAGCTCAAAGGGCCATTAACATCTTTAAAAAAAAACACCAAGACAAATTGAACTTTAAAAGAAATTCTTATTAAGAAATAACTTTCTCCTCCATGCCTTCCTTATATAGCCAGGAAGGAGAAATCGAGCGCCGCAGGATGGATTATCGCCCTGTCACCATTTCTGAATAGGAGCTGAAGTGGAGTTTTGGTTGTTTCTTAATAAAGGCTTTGCGATTTTAAAGTTAAATTTTTTTTTCAGTGTATATTAACACATTTTTAAAAATGTTTTGGATGTTACTGGTCCTTTACAGGGACATTCCAGCCAAAAAATTATGAGTTTGCTTAAAGGGGTGGTTCACTTTCCAAGTACTTTTTTCAGTTTAGTTTTCAGATTGGTCACCACAAATAAATAAATTTTTTCAATTGCTTTCCATCTATCATTTAGATAAGTTTAATGTTGGTGTCTCTGGTGTTTCAACTGGCAGCTCATTGATCCAGGAGCTGATACTGAACTGTAATAATTTGCTACATTTAGTTAAAATGAACAGTTATGCCTTTCACACATCAGTTTTATATTCCACATCTCAAAAAAAATATATACTCAGATGCCATCAAGTATATAGTGCACTTTGCTAGTTAGAATTTTTTTTTATAGTAGGTGAATACCCACCCTATTTAACCCTGTTTCTGTTAGTTGATTATACTCACAGATGGCCAGAGTTTGTTTCACAGATCAAGAATGCAATTATTACCTGAATCCTTCCTTTGGACAACAAAAAGACATGTGTGGAAAGCAGGCCCGGACTGGCCATTTGTGGGTTAGGGCAAATGCCAGAGGGGCTGCTATAAGGTCCCATAGAAAGTCAGTGTTTAGTGGGCTGGTGGGGGCTGTTTGGGCCTCTATGTGGGCTGATGGGCCTCTTGTGTACCTGAAATGCCAGGGCCTATTTTAATTCTCAGTCCAGTCCTGGTGGAAAGGGTTTTACAGTACTTTAATGATAAAATTATATTGCACTTACAATATTTCCACTTTAAAATTAATTTTAAAACCAAAGCCGATCTCCCCAAATATGTGCTGGGATATCTACGGCATTCCTCTCTTAAGTGCCTCCCTCCCGCAGTGTGTGCTGAGATGTTTTGTGGTATATCTATTTTGCAATTGGTTGTCCAGCCGTGTGTGCTGAGATGTCCATGGCCTTCCTCAGAACTCACTGCGCATGTCCGTGTTGCTTCCGCTTATGTCACTGCTGACGCTTTTCACCAAATAGGCTTCATTCTTGAGCTCACAGGGATAAACAGTGTGGGTAGTCATCTACTCTAAAAAACATTTTCTAACAAACACAATTCACTATATCTGATGGCATCTGAGTATATATGAAAATAATTTCACCTGCACTAGATTTTTTTGAGGTGTGGAATATAGCACTGATAATGTGTAAATGGAATCACAGTGAGTTGTGACGTTACCAAGAATGCTGAACTATGTTTTTTTTCCTGTTTTTTTCTCTCTTTTCCTTTTTTTGAGGAACAATCAGAAGCACTTTCTGAAACATTTAAATCTTACTGAAGGTTGGAGAGAACCTACTCGTTGCTGAACTGGAGAATACACTTGGTTTGGGACTTTATTCTTTTTTAGGTGTTAAAGGTTCACAAAACACAATTTAGATTCATAATGCTATAAAAGCCTAATGAAAGATATGACATAGAGACACGCATATTTATATTCACAAATATGTTTTCTTTGCAAATTGTATTACATTTCCCCCTAAAAATGGTTAATTGTGTAGATTGGAAAGTTGTGGAGAGTTACAATTTCTTTTATTACAGAAATAAAGGACTGGGTGAATTCCCCTCACAAGTGAGAATGACAATGCCTCACTGACAATGAGACAAAGAAGGTCAGAACACTCAATATTAAAGTTAGTAGTAGCTCTCTCTGTAATATATCACAAATCTGTAGAATATAGCTTAAATGATAATATGAGTGGTGTAACTAGAATTAACAGGGCCTCACAGCAAAATAGATTAAAGTGCCCCACCCTAAACCTCAGCAACAAGATGTCCCCCATGGACAGAGTTCTGCTTCCACTATTCATCTATTCTATATAGTTACAACTCTGAGCGTGAGGAAATGTGGCGCAGCACAGAGGTGTTACTTGACAAACACATTAACACAGCCCACTGAGTACTTGCCTTCAGATACCAGAATCGACAATTAGATAAAAGAATACATAACTAGGACAATGCGCTTTCTTTTAATACTATTTATAATTCTGACCTCGGAAAGAATGCTTCATAGATTCTAAAATGTTCTAAATTTAGATAACAAAATACACAGTTCACATTTTGTCAGTACCAACATGATAGATGCCTTTTTATTATGGAAAATGTGAAATCACTGAAGAGATTATATCAACTTTGAAACAAAATGTTCTCATGTCCTTTACTTTTTGCCAAACAATGGCTAAATGAAGCAGCAGAATGTTTTTATTTATATAAGTTAAAGGAATTCTGTCATGATTTTTATGATGTAGTCTTTATTTTTAAATGACACAATTTACACTGCAAATTATTCACTAGACTATATAAAATGTCATTCCTTAACTAGCAATTATATTTTTTATAGTTGTAATATTGGTGTGTAGGCAACCATCTCAGGTCAGAAAGTGCCACTACTTATGGAACTGCTTTCTGGCAGGCTGTTGTTTCTCCTACTCAATGTAACTGAATGCGTCGCAGTGGGACCTGGATTTTACTACTGAGTGCTGTTCTTAGATCTACCAGGGAGGTGTTATCTTGTGTTAGGGAGCTGCTATCTGGTTACCTTCCCATTGTTCTGTTGTTAGGCTGCTGGGTGCTGATGGTGGTGGTATCACTCCAACTTGCAGTACAGCAGTAAAGAGTGACTGAAGTTTATCAGAGCAAAAGCCAAATGACTGGGGGCAGCTGGGAAACTGACAATATGTCTCACCCCATATCAGATTTCAAAATGTTCTATTATAAATGTGTTTTTATTGTTCTTTATTTTTTGTTTATTTGTCGTCATCTTGCTCTGTGAGGATACAAATGCTATTGCTATTTTATTTAACTTATCTTTCTTTTCAACTTCCACTCTCTTATTCTTAGTGCTGCCAGCTTGCTAGGGTAAATGGGACCCTAGCAATCAGAAACTGCACAGGAACCGAGCCAAAAGCTAAATATTGGGGGAAAAAACACTGCTAATAATTTACAGTACAACAGCCTATGTTGTTGTTATTATCCATTCATATAGTTACACCATATTCTGCCGCACTTTACAAAGATCATACTAATTAGTCCCTGTGCCAGTTTCACATTCACACTCTGGTCAGTTTTATCAGCAGCCAAATAACCTGCCTGCATAATACAATACACAAAAAGGGGGTTGTGGGAACACACAAAATATATAGGTACAATGGAAGAGTGACTGACCCATCCCTTTAATGGTGTTCTTATGTCTGTAAAAATGGTTTGTGGTCTGTGCAAACTCTCTCTTTTAAAAGCTGAGAGTGGGAGGACGCCTAAACATGCAAATTGTCACATGAAGCCCATGCCAATCTTCTGACCTGCAACTAACCATTCATAATTAATATAAAGTAGTAAAGAGAACAAATCGCACAATGCTCGGGCCATTAATTGACAGACAGCAATCGTACGAAAGTTATGCCCAACAAATAGTAGTGACAATCTCCCATTGATATTGTCAAATATGCAATACATGCAGAGATATTATTGGCAGCTGATTTATATCTTTAAACCTATCCAATTGACTGTACTACCAATGGCCATGGTATGAAAAATGTTGGGACACTACACACGGTTCAAAATTTATAGAAAAGAATATGGTATCTTGCCAGCTTTAGCCTGTGAAACCAGTGTTTTGGTATTGGCAGTCTCTCTTTCCTTTAAAAGCTATTGGTAGGGGAGGATTAAGCCTTGTGGGACCAGTTCATTGGTCAGGAGACACTTATCCCAAGAAATGCTACTACGCAGGGAGATGACAAAAATTGACTAGAGGTAAATGGTTGGTGACCACCATATTGGTATTACCTTGATGTGGTACAATGGCTTGTCAATTTTATGATCATAACTTTTTAATGAAAAACCTGGTTTTGAAAATTATATGAGTTTGAATATATACTACTAAATTACTAGTGAAATAAAGGACCAGGGAATGTTCATTGATCAAACCACTATCTTTGCATGTTTTGAACCTGCCTGCATGTTTTTTGGTGTAGGCGAAGTAGGAAAACACAGAGAAATCCACACAAGCCTGTTGAATAATGACATGCTTTATTCAAATAGCGAAAAGGGGATGCACACTCAATAAAAAAATGTAATACTTGGTAGTCAAGAATAATGTTAAAAAGATTTTTACTTTGATATAGTATATAACAAACAAATATACATCAAAACAATTGGTATATTAAATATAGCCACAGCTGCACAAATGTATACATACCACCAAGTTACAAGATCAGGGCAAAAAAGGAACAGACCACAGAGAGCAGATACACTTGCCAATGATGAGAATACCCCCAACTTTCGGCACTATAGCCTTTGTCAAGGGGAATTCCCAGAGGAAGGACCCTAGAGGTCCGAAACATGTAGTGCTTATGCATCTCCAATGAAACAATACATTGAATTTCACTTGCTCTCCAGTGTCTTTTGATCCTGAGGTTTTGTGGACTTGGCTAACCACACCACTGTATGATAGAGCTCTGGACACAACATTACTAAAGCGATTTCTGATTCCCTTTTGCGCCTTGCATGCACACACTTATACTGTGTACCTTATAGCTTTCCTGTGGTCATATGGGTCGGGGTCATTTCATCTGCTGCTCGTTGTATCTGTATTTCAACACTCTAACATATATAACAGTATATAAAATATATATAAGCAATATAAAGAGCACCACATAATCGATCATTTCCTCACCTTCTTCATCAAGTTGATGTGATGATACTGTCTCTGCTTGGCTGCATTCTTCCCTAAGTCCACAAACTTCCATTTATATGGAGGAAAAAATATCTTGAAATTTGAACTAAATATATGATACAGTATGTCACTATTTTTAAAATATAATCATGTAAGGTTTAAAAATACCCTAGTCTACCGAAAAGTTTACTGTAAGTCACATCAGAATATTTAATAGTCTTTCAATTTCTAGAAGTTCATCTTCAAAAACCATTTACAAAGTGGAAAGGCACTTTGCTAGAACTGCAGGGAGAATATTGACCAGTTGAAATGTAATTGAATACTACAGGGATAAAAGAATAACTGTTGTTCTGCCTGCCAATATTAAAAGTCACCCTTTTTGATTTATTTGACTTTATAACGTGTTTTTGTAGAAAAGCCTACTACTACAGGGCATTTAAACAATAACAAACCAGTCCATGCCATCATCTCTATATTCAACAACTGAAAGGATGACACAAATTATTTTCAAGATGCTGTAGATAATTGATGAAGATTGCTTCCATCTGAAATTCTCGTCCTTACAGACTATACAGAGCTGCTGTAATTGTTGTTCCTAAATGTTTTTCTAATCATGTATAATGTCATGCTATCTATCTTGACCACGCCATATTCCCACTAACCAACGTTTATTTTTCCTAAGAATAAACCAATTCCGTTTACATCATAATGCATTCCATGTTTTCTCATTAAGCAGAAAATAGTTTGAACGCATTGATCGATTCCCCTTGAACTGTAATATATTGCATCAAACATCTTTCCATTCACTGGGTTTACTGTAAGCAACTTTTATATTGGACACCTGGCTCTATCACTTGTCTATCACTTAACTGAATTATTGTTTAAAAAAAAAGTCGATCAACGTATACATCTAAAATATGCCCTGTTAAAATTATTTTTTAACAAAAATCAAGCAATATTATAGAGCTAGGATTTATGTAGGTATAGTAAGACTTTCTTGTTAAATGCTCGAACGTTCCCCTATCCAGTGGCAGAACTATCAAGGGAGCCTTGCCTGGTTTAGGTATTTTTGTTTTATTTACCAGATTTTATTGCTAGATTTTAACATACGGCAGAACAGCATTTCATTTAATTAAAAAAAATTGGCTGCTGTTGTTGTCAGCACATGCAGAATCTCTATACGGGGACACATTTTCCCTGGGCCAAGGGCCTGAAATGAGGTCTTTCCCTGGATATGGGGACTGATGGGAGCCCTAATGTTAAATTAATCAAAACTGGAACATAACCTAATATTTATAAACCAGCCCTTAAAATAAACCACTTTAAAATTATGGCGATTATTTACTAAAATCCGAAAAGTTCTGATTATTTTCTTAAAACCACTTCGATCAACTCCAAACTTTTTTTAATCATATTTGTCAATAAATTACCTAGAAAAAATCTGGTGGGGGGAAAAAACTCAATAAAATCTTGAAAAAAAATCTGAATTGTAAGATTTTTTTCAGATTATTGCTCAAAAACCAGATCAGATTATTGTAAGAAACCCAGTGCAGATAATATCTTCCAATTGTAAACGGGGCATCTGCCATTGACTTCTACTTGGCAGGTTTGAGAATATTCTAGAGTTTATTATTTGGAATTTTAGCAGCTTTAGGGTTTATTAAATCCAAGAAAATCGTATCGTTTTTTTTTCTTTAAAACCAGAAACAATTTGTACTTTAATAAATAACCCCCTATGTGCTATTTTATATAAAACAATTGTAATCCTAAATTCTATGATAAATAGGGATGCACCGATTTGGCCGAATACCGAACCGAATTTTAACTCTAATTTGCATATATATTAGGGGTGGGAAGGGGAACATTTTTTACTTCCTTGTTTTATGACAAAAAGTCATGATATTTCCCTCCCATATTTCCTTTGCATATGCAAATTAGGATTCGGATTCAGTTCGGCCAGGCAGAAGAATTCGACGAATCCGAACCCTACCGAAAACGGCTGAATCCTGGCCAAATCCCGAACTGAATGCTTGATTCAGTGCAGCCCTAATTTTAAAACATAATGCAGTCTGCAGTCTGCAGCAATACAATGAATTAAATTCTGATTTTGTGGCATTCTATGCTTCTTTATTACAGATCAAGCCACTATACTGTATTTCGAGCGAATCCGAATCCTACTGAAAAAGGCCAATTCCTGGCACCTGAAATTAAACTCTTTTTTTAACATCTATTATAATATTGGCTTTGAAAGCTACTTCTAACTTTGCCATAAAGTATTTGCATGATGCTTTTACATTACCTGTCTGATCCCCCATGTTCCTGTATGAGGGGGCTGCCATATTTGTGCAGCAGGAGTCCCTTAGCATTAGAAACTGTAACTAACAGGCTGAGATGGGACAGTCAGGTTGGCAAAGTCAGAGTGTCAGAGAGTCAGGCTTAGGAACTTCAACTAACAATTATATACAAAAACAAACCTCTCAGCAAAAAATGATCAACATGACCTATAGGTAATATTTAGGGGCAGATTCACTAAATTCACTTGAATAATTCGAAGTTCGATTGAATTTGAATTAAATTCGAATCTTCGAATATGTATATCTATATATTAGACAAATTCGACCATCGAATATTCGAATAAAATTCGACTAGAATTTTTATTCGACCACCTACTTCGCCAGAACCAAGCTAATGAATTGGGAATCATTAGTTTTGGTCGAATAAAAAAAAATTCGATCGATCGAAAAAAAAAAATTCGATCGATCAATCGTTCAAATCGATCGAATCGAACGATTGATCGATCCAATTTTTTTTTATTCGATCGATCACATTGCGGTAAAATCCTTTGAATTCGATAGTCGCAATCGAAGGATTTTACTTCCCTTTTATTCATATGGTCGAATGTTTTTTAATTCGAAATTCGATCAATGATAAATCTGCCCTGTAATGTACATTCGTATTGTAAAAAGTCCTTTTTTGTGTCAGTATCACTTTAATCCCTTACTGAAGCCTGGATTCAGTGCATCCCTTATTTTAACACATAATGCAGTTTGAATATATTTTTTTTGTTTCAGTGTGTAACATATCCACTGCAGCAATACTATGAATTACATTCTGATTTTGTGGCATTCTATATTTCTTTTTTACAGATCGAGCCACTGTACTGTATATAGAGTAGGTGGACAACAAACATGAAACTATATTTATTTATCTTTCTACAGACGTAATGGTATTAACTCTTTAATAACTGGCACCAGTGCAGACTGTTTCTCTGCTATCCTGGAATTCAATTTCTTTACCTGTCAGAAAATAAATAAACAGGCAAGTTAAATGCAGTTATTACTGAAACAAGGTCTCCTGTATCACAATTTTATGCTTGTCTTGCTGTAGGCAAAACAGATGAGACCATCAACTGAAGCCACTGAAAGAAGAAATTGAATAATCCACCCACAACATTAGTAGGAACAACAATTTACATTTATATAACCCTTTACAGAGAGATGAAATCAAATTATTCTAATATCCCTCAATACTAAGTAGTAATTTAGCATCCCTTAGAACCGGGGTCCCCAACCTTTTTTACTGAAAAAGGCCAATTCCTGCCTTAATCCCAAACCGAATCCTGGATTCAGTGCATCCCTTATTTTAACACATAATGCAGTTTGAAAATATTTTTTTTGTTTCAGTGCGTAACAAAACCACTGCAGCAATACAATGAATTACATTCTGATTTTGTGGAATTCTATATTTCTTTATTACAGATCCAGCCACTGTACTGTTTATAGAGTAGGTGGACATCAAATATGAAACTATATTTATTTATCTTTTTACAGACCTGGCATCTCTGATGTAATGGTATTAACTCTTTAATGACTGGCAAAACAGATGAGACCATCAGCTGAAGCCACATGCCACAGTACCGCTATATTTCCTTTACAAGGACCCAGTGAGGTGTCTAGCCTAGTAGGGGGACAGGGTCAGCCTAAAAAGGTAGGAAAATGAATAATCCACCCACAACATTAGTAGGAACAACAATTTACATTTATATAACCCTTTACAGAGAGATGAAATAAAATTATTCTAATATCCCTCTGTACTAAGTAGAAATTTAGCATCCCTTAGAACAGGGGTCCCCAACCTTTTTTACTTGTGAACTACATTCAAATGTTTAAAAAGTTGGAGAGCAATACAAGCATGAAAAAAAGTTCATGGGGATGCCAAAAAAGTCTGCATGGCTATTTGGTAGACTCTATGTGGACTGGAGGTTCTATTTAGCAGTAAACCTGGTTTTTATGCAACCAAAAGTTGCCTCCAGACCTGAAATTCAAAAATGATCACCTGCTTTGAGGCTGCTGAGAGCAACATCCAAAGAGTTGGTGAGCAGCATGTTGCTCGTGAGACACTGGTTGGGGATCATGGCCTTAGAACACCTGGCAAGCATAAGGAGGCCACCTTTTTAAAGTATGCAATTTCCCTGTACTGTTACTATATCTATGGGTGATTCTAAAGTCTATGCTCATTATTTGAAGTAGCCAAAATGATCTGTTTGCATTGATAAAAAAAACTTGCAGAATAAAGATACTATCATTATTATGATATTAAAGTAGGAAATATAACGTATATTCATTCATTGCAAAATCAACAAATCAGACATGTCATCCAAAGTCCTTCCTTTCATTTCATCCACTTCACTCTTCAAAGTGGACACCCTCTCCAGTTCTGAGTTTCACTGTACCCAAGAATGCATTTTTTACTGTTCAATTACTTGCTGCAAGAAACAAAATACATTCAGAACTCCAGTATTTGGTACGTAAGTTACAGTATTTTTTTCCCACCTAAAGGAAAAGACAAGTAAATCAAATTTCCAGTCAACTATGGAAAATAAATGTCAAGTAATAATTTCCGTTCATTTCATAACAATTTATGTAGTGCAGAGAGATAAGTATATCCTACTGTGCCCAGAATATTTAGTATCAGCCTAGTTACAATGTTATAGTTGTGGACTGTTGCCATGTTGTTTGCCTTGCTGGAGCCTCTATAATAAATGCAATAATATGCTCTAATAATAACAAAACAGTACCCTGTACTTGATATAAACTAAGCTATAATTAAACTTTACGCGAAGCACAACCAGCGTATTGGGTTTACAGTATTTAATGGTTGCATTATTTTCTTCTAGACTTAAAGGGGTTGTTCACCTTCAATGTAAAAATCTTATGAAACCATTAACAATGCTCTCAATGTGTTATAAAAACCATTTTCCATAACAAAAAGTAAAAATGCCACTGTAAAAACAAATTTTTACACCTGTTAACTAAGTCCTTCTCCTGTCACTCTGACCAGTTTTCTGAAGGGATGGGAGTGGCCAATTTTGAACCTGACTTGCCAAGAACTTCCTATATGATGACATCATCATGCCCAGACTTTGCCCTTACTTGTTTCCTATTGGACATTGATCTTGCCTTCCTCCTAGTAATTCATTGGTTGCTTGTGCACTGTAACCAGTCACATCATTTGGTCATTGGTTGATTACTCAATTGTAATGTCATCACACGCCGGGAAGAGTGGCGACCAGGGACCAGACAAGGGGGTAGGAGAAGCAGAGAAGGTGCTCACCCCTTGGTCCGGCCCTGACTGAATGGAGTGCCAAAAGGGTGCAACCTTTACTGGAAATAAATACCGGGTTTTCTATATTTTTATCTTTTATCTCTTATAATAACGACATTAACCACAATGTCAGTTATGTACATAATTGCACCAAAACCAGCACTGACTTGCTTAGAAACTTGTAACTTACACGTCAA
>CM044432.1:146747003-146765374 GCA_024363595.1 Xenopus borealis | reverse complement strand
CAAGCAGAGTCTGAAACAATCCATGCTGCCTCCCATTGATTTCAGTGGAACTTGCAGTACATGCACCTCTTACGCATAGAGAATAAACCCTATCAGCCTAGATTTACAAAGTCCTTTTATTAAAACATTACATTATGAATGCCTCCTTGCTTTAGGGGAAAACTGCAGCCTGTGTTTTTTTCACCAGGGAGGAGTGATGGGGATACAGATCAACTGGAACTGTGACCTGGACTGGAAACTGACATACTGTGTACCAAAATACTCATTCCGCCGCTTGGACAACAGAGAAATTGATCACAACGTGTCCCCCGGCTATAATTTCAGGTTGCAATTGGTTAAAAAGAACATCAGAAAAGAAGCAGTGTTGGTTATTCCATCAACTGTGTGCTGTTATATGCACTTTCATGTTATTAATGGTAATGAGTAATGGTGGCTGCAGAACACATTCTTTTATGCTGTTCTGTGCCTCCATATTGCTAATCTGGCATTGAGGGCTGAGTTTGCAAAACCAAATCAACAACAAGGCAGATTGTACATAACAATAACTTTTATAATGCATTCTTTTTCCTTCCTGTGATGCAGGTTTGCGAAATATTTCAAGGATATCAACGGTGTTGAATCCAGAACTCTGATGAAAGTCTATGGGATCCGCTTTGACATCCTGGTTTTTGGAACAGTAGGTTCAAATTTTTCCATACTTCATACAAGGAGAACATATTGACTCTCTGTGCTCTAGAATAGATCTAGATCAGGGAGAGCAACATAACATGCAAAAAATACCTGGAGATGCCAGATATTGGCTGTGAGTGGAAGCCCCGTGTGTACTAGAAGCCTATAGGAGGCTGTATTTGACAGAACTGGAAATTAGCCAGGAGTTGCAAATCAAGTACCTGATTTAAGGGACACCAGGAGTAACATACAATGGGTTGGTGAGCAACTGTTTGGGCATCGCTGATCTAGAAGTTACAGGAATATTCTATTTATTATATTTGTACCTGGAAATGTAACCGATATTTAGGGAATTAGATTAGTTTAATATTGTTTTTTTTGTGATTTGTTCTTCCATAGGATTCTAGTGGTCAGTCCAGATATGACAGGTGGTCTGTACCTAAATCATTGGCTTAAGATATGACGTGGCATTTTGAATGGCTAGAAACCAACAAAACAACCTCTTTAGTTTCCAATTATTTGAACCAGAAATTAATTAAATCTCCAGGAGGTGATTTTTTTTTAGCTCAAAAGCATGAATTGAGGCAGCATTGTAACAGTTGGCAGTTTTCATGTAGTTAAAATGAGCTGGGCTGAGAAGGGCCCCAAGGCCAAGAACAGACAGAGCACTGGCTCTGCTGCTCTCAGAAAGCCTATTTTTTTAGGCTGAGAGAAGTGGATGTGCAAGCAAATCACCAGGCTACACATTGTCCTATAACAGAACAGAGAGAAAATAAACCAATTTTTTATGTGAGACTGAACTTACATTATATTACTGGGTTTAAAGGCGGCCATAGACAGTACAATTACGATATTTGTTGGAAAAGATGTTTTCAAGAAAGATTGTTCATTTCAATACACACATATAGAGCTGAATCATAAGATAAACCAGTAGAAATAATAGAATTCTACCTGTATCTGACTATTCAGCACCAAACCGCGGCCGATGTTCGCAACCTATCAAAATTTTCCATCCAGCCTGATCGACCAGCCAACCCATATCCAATACTTCTGCCGATAACGGTCGGCTCCTTTCCCACCATACACGCACCTTAAGCTGGAGGGGGTCACATATAAGAAAATACATTGTTTTCCAAATGGTACAACTGACTTCCACTTAACTCCAGTGGGAAACAAGTTACCACTTACCAAAAGAATATATAGTTTAAAATTTATGGATACCTGCAAACAACTAAAAAAATTTTTATGTTAACAAGGGCTACTGCAAACAGAAAACCTAATTCTAAGCAACTTTGCAATATACATTTATTACACATTTTCTGTGGGTTTTAAGTCATTTATATTGCCGTTGAAAGCAGTGCTTCTGTCCTTTTCTATTCTCTGCCCTGATGGCTAATACTGTTGACAAGGCAAGGCAGCTTATTTGTAGACCTGTCTTTGCTGGGGAACTCAAACTTCTGCAACATTGTTAAAAAAGTAACAGCCAGGAGTTAAGCAAATGCTGCTTTCAATAGCAGTTGTTTTTTTACAAATAACTAAAATATTTAATTAAAGTATATTGGAAGGTTGATTAAAATTGTTTTCTTTTATTAGGACAGTTTTTTGTGGTTGACTTGCCTTTTAAGCTAGGCTTTTAGGTGTATCCAGGGGGGAAAAAACATTTTGCCCCAATTTCTTTCTGCCTCTGATTCAAGCTCCACAGTCTAAGGGCAGACATGTAAGCATTGACTTGTTCATTAGTTTATACATTTCATATGCAGGTTCCCTAAATGCCTCACAAACCCTGCCTTTTTAGAATATCTAATGCAATTTTATTGATAAGGTTCTGTTTAGTATGGAAATATTTGTGTTGTGTCCAGTCTTTTAAAGGAACACTTTCACCAAATTCCTTTCTGATAACCTTAATCCTGCATTTCTCATAGTCCGACAGCCTCTATGTACTAACTACTGTGTATATATGAATTTAGAAGGCGTTTATGTATAATATGACATTTTCTTTTCTAGGCAGGGAAATTTGACATTATTCCCACAATGATTAACATTGGCTCTGGTGCTGCCTTGTTTGGAGTGGTACGTTATTCTGTGTATTTTATGCAGTATCTGTGACTGATCTGATCCTGGTACGAGTGTGGGTTATCACTGTGGTATGAGTGTCACCAGACCACATTTTCTGTCTGTGCCTAAGGGAGCAAAACTATATTAAAAGAAAAAAAGACAAGCACATTATTCTATTTAAAGGGGTGGTTCACCTTCAAGTTAACTTTTAGTATATTGTAGAATTGCCAATTCTAAGAAACTTTTCAGTTGGTCTTCATTATCTATTTTTCATAGTTTTTTAATGATTTGCAATTTTCTTCTGTTTCTTTGCAGCTTTCAAATGGGGGTCACTGACACCATCTAATAACAAATGCTCTGTAAGGCTACACATGTATTGTTATTGTCACTTTTTATTACTTATCATTCTACTCTGTCCATCTCCTATTCATATTCCAGTCTCTTATTCAAATCAATGCAGGGTTGCTAGGTTAATTTATACCCTAGAAACCAAATTGCTGACACTGCAAAATAGAGAGCTGCTGAATAAAAAGCTAAATAACTATAAAACCACAAACAATAAAAAATGAAAACCAATTGCAAATTGTCTCAGAATATCACTCTCTACGTTATACTAAAAGTTATCTCGAAGGTGAACAACCCCTTTAAAACATTTTACTTTGCTTATAGCAAAGGCATTTGTTTAGTGTTTCTCAAAGCTCCAAATGTATTGTTTGCTGAGGGTTATATAACCCTTCTGGCAACTAAACCAAGAATAATATGTGTAAAAATAGCTGGGAGCATTCTAAATAATATCTGTATATAGAACGGTTTGGCGAAATAGTTTGGTTTATTGGGGGCTACTCAGCTGTAATAAGACAGTTTTCGGAATATGTTGTATTATAGTTTCCACCTTTACCGGAAGCTAAACCTGAACAAAGGGGGCATGGCAGTGATGTTGGGGGTGGGCATGATGATATTAGAGGTGGGCACAATGATGTTGGTGGCATTATGAAGCTGGATGGAGGTTATTGCATCACTTGGATGCAACTGGCTTGATTTCTGTTCAGTTTTCTCAAGTGTTTTAAACCAGAAAGAAAATTTTGAATGGACCACCTTTGAAAAACTGAAATGTCCAGTTCAAATCCACAGGGGTGGCAACGCTATCTCTATTTATATTCTGCCTGATGAGTAAGCCCAATCCTTTCAAAATTTCAGGTGCAGCATTTATTATACAGAAATACTTTTCAGCAAGCTCCGAAATACAGAAATGCAAATTTAGGAAAACTATTTAATTGACTGGATTTTAATCTTTTTTTTTCAACCCAGCTTAACTATGATATGCTTTTTTGGTTCTGTAATAAGAAATTAACTGTACTTGATAGTTACTGAGCCATGCTAGGGTGAGTATTTGCATGTTGATATTTTATTTGTCAGCCAGATTGTTTGAGTTTTATAAGGCTGAAAACAGAACAGAAAGTTGAGACCAGGCCTTAAATAAACTGAACTGTTTGGGTCAAAACCAGACAGGTGGCAACTCTATGTAATATTTATCATATAGATACTGATTTTAGATCAATGCCTATAAATATTTTTATATAAATTTTAGATCATTTAAACATGCCAAATCACTGAATCATGCTGGAATTGGTTTTGCAGTTCAGGAAATCTTTAACTGATCTATTTTTTCTCAGGTATAACCAGTTCCTCCTGGTGTCGGCCTACGACTTGTGATTGTGTTCTCTAGTATAGGTTTAGACACGTGCAAGGCTGAATGAGCTCACTAATAGAACATTACATATCTCCAAAACTAAAAGAAACAAAATGGCCTACTTGTAACGTTCATTTCTAAAAATCAATTCTACTTCTGAGTACATGTTTTTAATAATGTGCAAATGGTAGTTATTGGTATGATTTCCCATGGGAAAATGAATCTGGTTGCAATCTCATCTCAAGGCCTTACAGAGTGTCAAGTTTATTTTGATGCAGTGTGTATGAAACACCAGGGGGCAAATTTATTATTATTCCCCAAAAATAATTAGTTTCTATTCGATTTTCGAATGTTAATCGAATAGTTCTAGGCTACCTTTTATTCAATATTCGATCATTCGATGATCGAATACAGATCTATTAGATCAGTCGAATAAATCATTTTGACTGAACGAATAAATCATTCGAATGATTCGATCGTACGAATTCGATTCGATCAGGACTTGGCCTCAGAAGCCTATGGGAGTGTTCCCATAGGCTTCTATTGCAATTCGGTAGGTCCAATCTGACGAAGTAGGCAATCGAGGAAACTTAAAAATTAAAATCCTTCGCTGGTCGAATGATCGAATATTCGTCCATTCAACTCTATTCGAATGTATTCAATCGTTCGACCATTCCCTATTCGATGATTGAATATGCCAAAATTCACATATTCGACCAAACGAATAAATCCTACATTCGAAATTCGATCTAATTCGATTTGAACTTCGAATCCTTCACGTGAATATAGTAAATCGGCCCCCAGGTGTTTGTTAATTTGAAAAATAAATGGAAGCCTAAATCCAATCCTTAATAGGCTATGTATTCTCTATAGGGAATCGGCAAAACAGTGCAGCCATCCTATTGGCTTAGGTACAAATAATCTTTAAAACAGCAGTGGTATGGCTCCTGTGCAGGGCACTTGCATGGCTGGAAAGCTACTGTGGCCCAGAAGGGACTGCATGCATTGGGGTGCAGCACACTCAAGCAGAGGATTTATTTTGTGGTAATACTTTGCTGGTCTTATAACTATTTTGTTATAGGGATTATACTGTAGTACTGTGGTGCAAAGACATATTGTAGCCATGGTCATTCAAATAGGATTCATTGTTTGCTCTGTTTGCATTAATACATTGATTTTTATTTTAGGCAACTGTGCTGTGTGATATGCTCGTTTTCCATTGCTTCAAGAAAAGGCATTACTACCGAGAGAAGAAATACAAATACGTGGAAGATTACGATGAACTGGTAGGAAATGTTTCTTTTTGAATTCTCGCACAGTGCTTGCCGGCCCCAAAAGGTTAACTTGTTGGGAATTGGCATGTCATAGTTGGATTTTGTTTGAAGTAAGCAATCAGTATGTTTGGAATATGATTCAACAAACATGTATTTGAGGTATTTACTGTATTTCTATAATTGCTGCACTAATGCAGCCTAGTTAGTTTCTTACTAAAAGGCCCTGAACATTTCCGTTCTCCAAAAATCTATGACATTATTGTGCAGAAGCACCGATTGCATCTTTGTGTAGGATTGGCTAGTAGAACCTGCCGGTTGGTTCACATTGTTGATTTACAACTTGTCATTACAGGTAGGCAATGAATGTGGACCAAACCCTTGACCAAAGAAGCAACCATATGGACCCTTTTAGTTAGCTTTTGTTACATTGGACTGCTGGCCTGGAAATTGCTCCACCAAGGATATTGCATTTTATTGGCCCTTGTACAGCAATGTGAATTGAGGATTGTGGCCTTTAAAGGGCATTGGGTAGGTGTGTCTACATTCTCTGTACCCATTTGGTGCCACTGATGGTATTATTTGTCGTCTAAAATTAGGATCCGTCATGCACCTGTTGGATGGGGACAGGAAGCGCATTTCTGCTACAGATTATCAGCAGTAGCACTAAGAGCGGTGTTTACAGAAGACCAGTTGGGTGTCTGACTGACGGTTACACATTTGCTGGCCTTAATTAATTTAGAGTATATTTTCACATGATCAATTGAGTAATTTATTGGGTACTTTAAGTAAACAATAGATAAATCTAAATATATTGTGCCTCACTGAATAATATAATTCAAACGAAGTGAAAGGTGAACCACTATAATTCCATCCATTATTTTTGTACCAAGAGTCTGTGTTATCTCATGTTGGAATTTTAAAAACATGTTTATACATCTGTATCATACCTTCAAAACTTCATAACCAATTTGTTATACTACAATGCAGTAAACTTTTCTGCAAGGTTATTGTTGCTTACTGCTCCTATGCAATATTTCTGGACCTTTATTAAAGGGATGCTGTCAGTCGCGTAACTAGATGTTACTAGCTGCTTCCTCTATAGTTAATAGTGCGGCTCCAGCAGAAATCTGCACTGAAATCCATTTTTCAAAAGAGCAAACAGATTTCAAAATTGAATATAAAAAATTCTGACATGGGGCTAGACCTATGTGACTTGTGCTCTGATAAACTTCAGTCACTCTTTACTGCTGTACTGCAAGTTGGAGTGATATCACCCCTCCTCCCCCCCAGCAGCCTAACAACAGAACAATGGTAAGGTAACCAGATAACAGCTCCCTAACACAAGATAACAGCTGCCTGATAGATCTAAGAACAGCACTCAATAGTAAAAACCCATGTCCCACTGAGACTGATTCAGTTACGTTAAGTAGGAGAAATTACAGCCTGCCAGAAAATAGTTCCATTCTAAAGTACTGGCACAAGTCACACGGCCAGGGGCAGCTGGGAAACTGACAATATGTCTAGCCCCACGTCAGATTTCAAAATTGAATATATATAAAAAATCTGTTTGCTCTTTTGAGAATTGGATTTCAGCGCAGAAGTCTTGTTGAGTAGCACTATTATTAACTGATGCATTTTGAAAAAGACATGTTTTGTTATGACAGTATCCCTTTAAGGATAAGTACATGCATATAACTATGTATCTAATTTATTTGCCATGCTGTAGAACTCATTAGTAAACACCACATACATGGAAAATATGGCTTGGAGGTACATATCCTAAGGAAAGGTCTAAATTCTATACATTATACTCCAGGTGAAAATTGTATTATTTTATTTTCAGCACAGACAACACCTGAACTTAGTGGATAATTTCTTCTTATTCTTAACCTAGAGTACAAGGCCAATTTGTATGCTTAAGGGTGAAGACAAAACAAGCTGCTAGAAGCAGCTACAAAACAAGATATTTACTGAGAACTTTTTCCTCTGTGTGTTTTAGCAGAGGCAATTCTCAGTATTAGCTACAAAACAAGATATTTACTGAGAACTTTTTCCTCTGTGTGTTTTAGCAGAGGCAATTCTCAGTATTGTCCTATGGCAGGGAATTTTCTGGCTGCTAGTAGCAGCTAATTGTTGACCACAAAATACCCTGCCACTGGGAATTGCTTCTGCTAAAACACATATAGTACCTTTGCAAAGACAATTATTACTATTGTCTATTTTGTAGCCATGACAAGTAGCTTCTACTAGATGTTCTGTTTCTTCACCCTTGTTCTTAAAAATTTTATATGCTTTGCAATTGGGATAGAACAAATAATCAGAAAACATATAAAACACCAAGTAAAATGTTGCTTAATTTCAGTTCACCTATAAGGCTAGGTCTACAGGAGGAGAATCTTGGAGTTTAGTTGCCCCAGCGACAAGTGAGGCAACTTCGGGTGATTTCAGAAAACGAAGCACCACGTGTGAATTGCCTCAGGCAATTTTCATTTTAGGGCTAGGCCACATGGGAAGATTTCAGGGAGATTAGTCGCCTGGCGACTAATTGCCACATCTTTGAGGCGACTAATCTCCCTGAATGGCTTGCCACCCGCCAGTGCTAAAGTTGCCTGCGCCTATTCACACGTGGCGACACGTTTTTCAAAGCGACTTAGAAAAACGTATCGCCGCGTGTGAATAGGCGCAGGTGACTTTAGCGCTGGCGGGTGGCAAGCCATTCAGGGAGATTAGACGCGGCGATTAGTTCCCATGTGGCCCAAGCCTTAGCCGGCACAAGACGGGGAAGCGGTTCAGGAAGATTAGTCACCCAAAAGAAGAGCCAATTTGTCGCTGGGGGTGACGAATCTCCTCGTGTAGACCTAGCGTAACAAATAAAAAGTTAAAAATGTAAAGGTGAACCACCTATTTAACTCATGTCTTGCCATTCATTGCTATAGAAATACATGTTAATAATAATAAAAGAACAAAGAATTCTGACAAATATAGAAACACTTGAGGGGACTAACCCGAAGTACAGGAAATGTGTTTTTTTGACTTTGTATATGCTTCAAATTAATACTTCTTGTGTCTTGAATTCATTTTTGTCAAATAGCTGGAGCTTTTTAAATTGAGTAAGGAAAAAAAAAAAGTTTATTTTTATATGGTATCAGGGACAAGGGTATATTCAGCATCCGGTCATCTGAAATGAGTAGTAAAGGGAATAAATTCGGCTTTAATGTGAAGTTTTAGACTTCTTGCCAGTGGTTGGCTGGGAATGTTGAGAAGAGTAGTCGGCCAAATATGGGAGAGCCGTGTGTTCCCTCCAAAATAGAAATCCTTATGTAATGACAGTTGAGGTGAGTGGTTGGCCCGTGATAAATCTTCTACTACAGGAGACTAATCTCCTGCAAATATTTTCCCATGAGCAATGAAGTAAATTGCCAGTGGGAAAACATCTAGTGCTTCGTATTTCCAAAGTCACCTCAAGTTGCCTCTCGTGAATAGATACCTGTATGGCAGCTGTATAGTCTCCCAGAAGATTGTGATTACTGAACAAATAGACATTTAGAGTCAGTGCCAAGATGTTTGAAACAGGATCTGAGAATCTGTGACACAAACAATAAACCTTATTATATGTCTCATATAGGAGTGTGTTGTGCAAACATGCTGTCACAACAACAATGTTTAATATTTGTCTATCACCATTTCCACTTCTGTTAATACACTTGAATCAATAAAGTAAGCCTAGGAAACAGAACACAAGGATGTGTCATTTATACACCTCATCCAGGAGCAGGACTTTAAGGGGCTGATTTACTAAGGCTCGAATTTCGAAGTGGAAAATACTTCAAAATTCGACCATCAAATTGAAATACTTTGACTTTGAGTATTGAAGTTATTTCACTGAATTTGGCAATCCTGCGGTTGAAGTAAAATTGTTTGATCAATTTTAGCGTACAAACGAAAAACCCAAAGGCTAACCTAGCACTTCAGCAGGTTTCATTTGGCGAATAATTAAAATCACAGTTTTTTCAAAGAGACAGTACTTTGATTTTCGAAGTCGAAGGATTTTACTATTCGACCATTTGAATCGAATGGACAAAGTAGCCTATTCAATGGTCGAATTATCAAAAAAAGTACTTTGAAAATCAAACTTTTTATATAAATACTATTCACTTTACTTGCTCTAGGCAACCCTATGGGGAGCTACTAAGGGCATCTTCTGAGGTACCTTTGTTCTGCTAAAGCAGTGGTTCTCAACCTGGGGGTAAGGACCCCTTTGGGGGTCAAACAACCCTTTCACAGGGGTCCAGAGGTTCCAGGACAGATTCATCTCTCTCCCCACTAGCCCTGGGGCAAGGTTGTAGCCCTCCGAGTGTTGGGAGTTGTAGTTCAGTAACCTGCGTAGGGAAGCCAGTTGCACTACAGCTTTATATATCCCCTTAGTATGGACTGCCATACAGCTCTCCCTGCTCATTTAAAATTTGTAAAATTAACATGGTAATTGGGGTGTGACAAAAATTTTTTGCCGCACTATGCACGGAAAACAAACCTTAATGCAGCCACGCTGTTTCCTGTACTTTCCGCTCTGGGCTGGCAACGAAAATATTTTAATATTTTATGGTTGGGGGTCACCACAACATGAGGAACTGTATTAAAGGGTCACAGCATTAGGAAGGTTGAGAACCACTGTGCTAAAGGGCTGTGGTCGCTTTGGACTGATACAGAAATCCAGAACATAATCTGAAATATTTCTACCTACTTCTTTGTTAAGTTTTAGTTTTTTTAAATACAATGTCCGTGCCATAGGCCAGAATAGTTGTTTGGCCAACAAGTGCCGGTCGCTCCCTGCTTAAGAGGTTCACATAGCAACAGGCGATATGGAGTTCCAATAGGTGTTTATTTTAATGATAATATAAATACACAGTATTTAAACATTAACCAGCTTGGTAAAATAAATCACTAAAATGAAATCAAAGCAGCAGTTATATAAAACCACTAGACTCTAAATCTACAGTATATATGGCAGTTATTTTTAAAGCAACACTTCTGCAAGTCTTTAACATCTAAGCTAAGCATGTAAGCTTTTAATGAGTGGTGTGAAAAATATTTTTATTTAGAATTCAGAAAACATTTTTGAGTTGCATACAAAAGCTTAAATATATATATATAAAAAAACGTACATGAAGAGATACAAGTTTGGCAGCTATCAGGGGTTTTACACCCAAAAAACACATCTGTAGACCCATGCAATAATTAAGAAAACTATACAAACTTGAATTTGTTGCTCTTTTTGCCCATCTGGGCACCAACTAATTGTGACAAGTTAAAAATCTATTTCTGAGTGAGTTTTTTTTTAGTTGTTGTTGTAAATGATTCCCTTCAAAGACACAATACAGTTCTGTTCTTAGTGATAGCATGATGCCACATACAAAAAATAAGTGACACCCTCTTAAAACTTGTGGTTTTCACATACAAATGATCAGTAGAAAGTGTATAAATGGCAGAATTCAAGCTCTGAAAGTGTGTGTGTGTTTTTTTTTTTGGAGGGTGGGTTAGTTTCAAGGGAAAAACTGAGGATTAAAGAGGGGGTTTGTCATTTCACAACAGGAAGCACAGAAAACACATTTCATTATAGCATTCCTTAGCATGTAAAAGCAATCATGCATTTTTCTTAAAGATGATATATTGTCTAAAAGACCAAGGCTTAACAGTATAAATATAGAAGAAATCTAAATATAGAACATTTATTATTGGTGGTCTAGCAGTGTTACTTGTAATCGTAGACTAAGGAGCAGATTTACTAAATTCACGTGAAGAATTCGAAGTTCGATCAAATTTGCATAAAATTCGAATATGCAAATTCGACAAACTCGACCATCGAATATTCTATTCGAATAATTTGAATATTCAAATAAAATTTTATTTGAATATTCAGTGGTTGAAGTACTTCCCCTATTCGACCACCTAGTTCGCCAGATCTAAGCTGCCGGATTGGGTTTCATTATTTTTGATTGAATTAAAAAAAATTCGATTGATAAAATGGTTCGAATCGATCGATAAAAATTTTTCTGATCGATCGAATTGTGGTAAAATCCTTTGAATTCGATATTCGAATTCAAAGGATTTTACTTCACATGGTCGAATGTCAAATTTTTTTTAATTCGAAATTCGACCAATAGTAAATCTGCCCCTTAGTCTGAGAGCTAGACACACATTTTCCCTCAATATGTATATCCAGCACACGAACGTTATTTGAAAAATAAATGCTTGACGGTACCTTATGGTTGTACTGCAAAGCTCCAATGGGGACGCTCACACACAAATGATGTAGGGAAGGTTTCAATTAGCTTATGTCTGAGCAAACCATGAGCCAATAATATCAATTATTGTTGGCTGGCAAGACAAAGTTACAGGTCTAGAGGGTCATCAAACACTGTGCTGGCCCCTCATTGGAGTAAGCTGCACCAGAGAAAATCCAGGCTACCCACATTATTATCAGTTTATTTCAGTTTGACCTCTGTTTCTTTGCTGACATAAAGGAGATGGTGCATCTTGCTTTGCTAGGTCAAATCAACTCTTTCTGAAGTGGATCTTGCCACATTATGTGAATGAACACCCTGACATTATCTGCATTATTATGTGCAACAAATATCCGATGAAATAGATAAAATACAATCAGATCACAACTACACTAGTCTGCAGTGTATACAATACCCTAACAAAGCCAGACATTAGGCCTTTATTAGAGGGAGGAGCTGTACCTACAGGATTAGGGTAAAAAGGTGAGAGCACTTCTATAATACAAAAAGTTTTCTGTACAAACACTGAATGGTGTAAGAAACAGTGCAGTGTGTTTAGCTAATTGTCTAGATGTCTTGGTGTGCCTGAATAATATATCATCTTTAACCACACATTAGTATGAGTTACATATATGGTTTCAGATTTAGTGTTAGTATTTCTTCCTGTACTAAGATCCTGCCCTACGTAATGGCACCTAATGCCTGGGATTGTGCAACAGCAGCGTCAGGCTGTTCTTCCTGGGGCCCATTGGAGAGCCACTCTCATAACAATTAGATGGAGACAATGCCAATACTGTATAGGTTAATGGTGGAATAAAAATGGCTGATCACCAGTCTGACCCTGTGCAACAGTCTAGTACCCATTAACACATTTTTCTCCTGCCATATAACAACAAAGCCATGTTTACTGACTGCGCACAGAGACTTAGTGGCAGCCTGGGCAAGAAGATGGATTCACTATTTGGAAGACCAGAAGAACTGACATCACCACTTCAGCATAGGGAAACATTAAAGGAAGAATATAGTTTGCTGATAAAGTAAGAGTGTGTCCCATGAAGAGAAACTTCCTTCTCTGAGGGCAGATTTCTCAGAATGTGAGTTTAGCACAGAAAAATGCACCCACTGTGCTAAACTCACTCACATTTTGAGAAATCTGCCCTGAAAGTTTAAATATATACCTATGCTAATGAGTGCCCTATTGTACCCTCTCTTTAGTAGAACTGCAATATCAAGTGGTAATAAATACATTTCCTGAAAGAAATTAGTCCAACCTGTGGGACCAAACTGATTTTGGATAAACTGCACCCAAAGTCATGTGGCTTTTAGTGACTTTTTAATGCTCATTAAATTCGAAGTCACTTCTTGATGATCCATGTTGCCTTGCCATATTATTTAGCTACCTCCGAAGGGCAGCATTTAAAGAGTTTTAAGGATTGCCTTGATAGCTCAAGGGAGCTTGCCCCTTGTTAGTGCACGCATGAGGAGAAAATGAAGCAGCTACTCGGCAGTTGAAAATGGAAGAAAAAGAAGGTGGCCATAATTATGGAGACTATCAGGTACTGAGTTTAAGATTACTCTGTGTATTTTTATAAATTCACAACAACAGCACAGTAATCTTTCCATAAAGATATCTTATCTCAAGGAAAACACTGACTTGCTAGCAGTGATATTGCAAGTTCATGTGTGCCACTGATACACACTCCAACATCATTTAATATAATTCTAGTGTTTGTAAGAACCTCCGCATTAGAACCATGTCTCTTACTCTACAGATGAATACAGATGGTTTGCAGTTAATGAAAGTTAATACTTGTCTATGTTAAAGCTCTGCAGGCACGGAGTAATCCAGATATAACATTACAGAAACAATTGCTTCAGTGAATAGCAAAAGGCAATTCTATTTCTTGCTGCCGTGCTGCTTATGTCATGTGCAGCCATATTTATACTTCCCATTCTGACTTGTAAGCAAATAGTCCAGATCTGATTTCCTAAATCTTCCCACAGCTGACAATAAGATCCAGCATCCTATCCAAGGCACTGATGCTTACTTGTGGGACAAGCCACTTGGTCATTGTTTCACTCTTTTTGAATGAAGAGTAATAGGTCATTTATGAAAACATTAGATTTGCATCCAATCAGCAAGTGGCATTTACTGGTCACCTGTTTAAAAGCAAACTGGTTGCTATGGGTTATTGCACCTAGACAAAGTGGTACATTTTAATACACATGGGGTATGAATTATACAGAACTGATACAAATTTAAACAAATATACTTCCAGATGACAAAAATTTACTGGGATACACAGATCGGATCCATTTACCGACAGGCCATCAATAAAATCCCTATATTTCCCTTCTATGTTGACATGTCAAAAAACAAAGCCCTAATGCTCTCTAACATTGTTACTACACAAAATATACTGTAATAATAGATCTATTTACTGTATGTTAATTGGCACAATATATGCCCAAATCATTTACACTTCAATTTATTGTTGTAGCAACGTTTTTAGAATGCAATGGCATGCCCCATGCATTCTGGGCTCCTGTCTGGTAGAATCCACCTGTCTGTGGGGCTTGTATTATTCCTATGTGCCCACAACTGGAATGCTGATAATTCTGATATTTCCTAATATCCCTCTTAATATCTCTTTTTCCCTAATCTAAAAGATGCCACGTTCACCTGCTCATGTTAATGCAGATCTAATTTGAAGCAAACAATGTAAAAGTCAACATACCAGAACTATGTTATGGATCATGGACTGATCATAATCTGGATCTGTCTTGCCTCAAATGATGTTGTATCCTGTAAGCACTTCATAACCAGTAAGTAATGAGCAATGATTCAACCCCTTTTCCTTAGTGCAGCTGCGAGTGTGTTATTTGGCATTAAGACATTTTCTACAAACCACTTGATTTGTTTTTTTTTTGCAACATAGAAAATAAGCACCTTCTCTGGGTAATGGAGGAGACTCTGGAAGAGCAAGCCCATGGCAAAGTTACCAATATGTTAAATGACTTAATAGATTTTACTTCCCAAGCAGGAGGTTACAGTCTTCAGCACATGCAATAACATAAGGTCTTCATTCGGAACTAATCAGTAGCAGCATGCATGGCTTACGCATGGTGTGTTCCCACACATAGGTCTCTTCCAGCAGCAGGTGTTTTGTAGGGTGAAAAGTGAAGCACAACACCTTTAGTACTGTAAGACTCAAGATAAGACTTCATCCTCTCCTTCCTCCTGGAAATCGCTCTCTCGCAAACTCTCCTCACTTCCTTGTATACTGTGGAGAGAACAAAGTGTAAGAACAGCTCTCAATGTGACTGAGCCATTATAAATTACAGTAATTATCAGTAATGAGGCTGATTTGACAGGTTTAGCATGAATGCTTTTAAACCAACATTGCTGCCCAGTCAAAAACAAAATTCAGTCCAAAACCTACCACCATGTTACTGTCACTTTCTCTGTTACTTGCTCCTTATTCCACTCCCCTCCTCTAATTTTCATTCTATCTCCAACATTTCTTTTCCTGCATTGTTGTTTTTTGCTTTCTCACTCCCAACCTAATTTCGCTTCTATCCATGTCTCCTATCTTTCTTGTCCACAACAAACTTTATTTGTATTTTCTCATTGTCTGTCTTTTTGAAAGCTACTTCCCAGGAACAATTTTTCTTCCAAAATGTTTCTCTTTTCATTCCCCCTTTCTTCTCTCCTACCAGCATTTTACTGTTTTTCCTATTTAGTTCTACACTCCTTTCTCAAGTCCCCATATCTCATCTACTCTTCCAGTCTTATTCTCCAATAAACCTGCAAATGCCGCCATATCTGTTCTACCCAACCACATTAGCACAGATATTGAAAAGCAGAAGTGTTATAGCAAATGAATTTCATACAGGTTTATCCTGCTAGGAACTGAGATTAATATATTCCCTTAGGCAGCATAATAAAAGCCTCTGCTTTTAAACCTAGGGCTTTAGCTCTTTGTGGAGATTACTACTGGGTGCTCAAGTCTCTAGGAGGTCAGGCTGAGGTGTACATGCAATGGTAAACCAAAATGTTTCTGATGTTCCACAATAGAACTGTGAAGCCTGGCTTCACTATGTTATTTAGTAAAATAATTGGCTATGCATAGATAACCATGATTTAGGAATCTAATAGCCTGCACACTGCATCCCATATATACTAGTAAAACATTGAATATTGGTAGTATTATAGTAGAATTTATAACATTCATTCAAATCATGACAAAATGGTTGATGTGAGGCACATGATGGTTACAGGAAACATTCAGTTTTATATTTTAAACTCCATAGTTTCTTGTTTTTGCTGTTTATAGTCTGTGCTAGCTAAAGACACAGTAGGAGAATAAAATAGCTTTCTAATATATCATTGAGCAGTGCTACGCAACACCCTCCTTATGTCCAACCATGCTTTTCTTGGCGACTACAGAAACTTCGCAGCACCTCCCTCAGCAGGTTATAGCCCTAACAGCAGCTGAGATATTAGTACAGTAAATCCAAGCACATGCTGCCACCACCCCATACAGTAAGTAATATGGCATTAAAAAACAGCACGCAGGGCAGTGTTAGATTAAAGAGCAGAGTTAAGATCAAAGGCAGTGGCAGCATTCTCAAGCTTGGCCTGTGTTACCTTTTGCTGCTGAGAATGCAGCTACAGTTCACTTCTCCTGATCAGTCTTTTTCTATAAATAAGAGGAAATGAGATGAGACCACAGACAAACAATAAGGTTCCTACACACAAACCAACATCCTTTTCCCGTTATCTGGTAAAACAGTTTCCATAAATGACTGAAGATCTTGTGAAACCTACAGGAGCTTGTGAGTATCAGTGTAACTCTGTACTAATAGATGTTATGCTTCCAGGGTCGGACTGGCCTGGTGGGACGGTGGGAAAAAACCCGGTAGGGGTCCACCAGGGTTTTTTCCCCGGCTTTCCGCCAGGCCAGTCCAACCCAGATCACCTCTCCCAACCCTATACAAAAAAATTGTGGTGACGCGCAGCTCCAATTGCGTATGTGAAAGCCGTCACAGGAGTGGGTTCGGAGGGAGGCCCTGTACAGCGGAGTCCAGGTGGGCCCCAGGCTCCCAAATAACAAATTTGAGAAACTGTGGTCTCCATGCGAAACTTTGCATCCTTTGACAGCATAACCAAATGTTACCAAATGATGATACCTCCCCAAAAACCCCTGGGCTCAGATGGTTTAAACTGTTCTTTCTCTTTATTCTTTCTTCCCCCCCCTTTTTTTTTTTTGTTTTCTTTTCCTCTACTTTTTTCTTTCTCCACTTTCTCCTTTTGTTATCTTTTGCTTTCTTTTTTCTTTATTGCCTTAACTTCTTTTAACCATATTCAGATTCACATAATTCACCACACCCCAATTGGGAAGAGATGTTCCATACTGTGTAAGGCTTGTCCACATGATGGGTAATATGTTTAGCATGAGCTAATATGTGAAATGGTGGCCTTCCCTAAGTGAATGTATAGATGTTATGACATGAAAATGGAAATTCAAACTTAAATAAAGAGTTAAAAAAAAAACCATAATAGTGAGATGGGTAGAGTTGAAGCAAAACAATGACGTAGAAGGAAGAAGACCATAAGGCACATAAGAAGATGCACCAAGTATTACATTATTTATTGTAATTTTTAAAACGATTATTATTATTAGTTTGTGAACACCACAAGCATAAGGCAGCCATTGGTACATAACCGCTCTATGTAACTAAAGGTGGCCATACCCAGGCAGATAAAGCTGCCGATATTGGACTTCCTGACGGGTCTTCCTGATCGATATGTGGTAACTATAAGGAAGGTTTCATTTTTCCATCGACCGACCTGTCAGGGGGCCCATTTCTCCGATCGTTTGGCCCTAGGGCCGAATGTTCGGATTACCCTGATATAGCCCTGCCATTAGAGAGCATATCGGGAAAAGATCTGCTCGTTTGGCAATGTCATGGCCAGCTTTATAAGTGGGCTGATGGAAAGGGCTTGACTTACATTAGCAGGTTTCCTGGAGAGGACATGGATCTTTCTTCTTTTCTGCTCCCCTCAAATGGATTCCCAAAAGAGCGATTCCGAAGCATTGATTTTACCAAGATCTAAAAAAGAAATGATGATTAAATTTAATGCCCCTTGTGGCATTGCAAACAATTACAAATAACAGAAAAGCAGCAAATAATTAGAACATTGTGAAGTAACAGCAACTAACTTCATTAGTCTCTACCCATGACTGGAAGTCCAAAAGAACAACAAATTGCGTATAAACACTGTAGAATATAAGCCAGTAAGTCTTAAAGGAATTGAAATCCATTTTTGCCTAATATTTACATAGTTAAATTGGGTTGAAAAAAGACAAAGTACATCAAGTTCAACCCCTCCAAATT
>CM044432.1:146715315-146727155 GCA_024363595.1 Xenopus borealis | reverse complement strand
TTTTTACGAAGATTTTGGGTCAATTACAGGATGTGCCTTTTTCTCTTTCTCTCTTCCCCCTGTCCTCATCCTCACTAACAACCCTCTTTTCTTTTTCCCAAAAGTATTTTTGGTAAATCATAGAGGAAAATGTATGTTGAAAGAAAAAAAAATGTTGTATACCAAATCTGCTTTACTTTTTTTTGGAAAATAATAAAGAATATTTGGAAATAAAACACTTATTTTTTATGTTACTGTTCCTTTAAGAAGGGGTTATGGAAGATAGCTCACAGTACAAGTTGACCCAGGGACTAGTCCGATTGTCATCTTGGAGTCCGGAAGGATTTTTTCCCCCTCTGAGGCAAATTGGAGAGGCTTCAAATGTTGTTTGCCTTCCTCTGGATCAACTAGCAGTTAGGCAGGTTATAAATAGAGTTCAAAAGTTGAACTTGATGGACCGGTGTCTTTTTTCAACCTAACTTACTATGTAGATCAGTATACATATTTTGTGCCTTCACTGCAGAAGTATGAATGCCATTTGTTAAGCCATAGTGCCTTTTTCTCCTCTATATCTGTAACAGTTGTGTTAACAGCAAGCAGTATCTTAGCAACGAAGCTTCGGCTGATCTGTACCATGAGTTATGAAAAACAGCATGCAAACAACCCAGTAAGTTCTAATTTTAAAAAGCTTGCTTAGTATTCTAATAAAATAGTTTGACAATAGATTGATATCTCTTATTAAGGAAAAAGCAAGCTGGGATCATTACCTTTCCTGAGAATATTTTACGGGTCTCAGACAGGGTTTCGGGAGCCATGAAAGCAGGAGTTCCCACTGTGTTGGACAGAAAGGCATCGTCCCCTTCAAATGTATTACTGACGCCAAAGTCCGCAATCTTAATGTGACCATCATCTCCCAGCAAGAGGTTAGAAGGCTTGATGTCACGGTGTATAATCTTCTGATAATGCACTGTGGGGTTAACACGTTTCTGTTAAATGCTGGGAAATAGTCAACAGTTATGTTATCTTCTTTTAATATCATTTAAAAGACATTATTTACAGAATAGAATGCTTATTACTCTTTTCAGAATAATGTACAATCTATACCTACCAATGTTACTCAATGGCCAGCTGAAAGCTGGGAATTGTAGTTTACCAGCATCTGAAGAGCCATTAACAGCTTGTGCCTGCTTTGTACATTTGTATTTGATACACTATAGGGCTCATTTATGGAGTGCAAAATTGCACAAATCACAGCAATTTTCCTCCATTTGCGTTTCAGTGTGTTTGTTTAGAGGCAGAATGTTAATAATAATTTTCTTTTGTTTAATGCGCATTCAGCTATCAATAGCACAAAGTGTTGTGTTTGGCATGAAAAAAAGCATAAAAAACCACAAACATGCTCAAATATATGCGTTTTTTCATGCTCAGTATGTTTAAAAAACTTCTTTGGCATCTCAAACTTTGGGCTGATACTCAATAAGCAGGCACACCTCAGATTCATCTGCAAAGCATGGATCACCACGCAGAGTAGTATAAAAATTCTAAATTTATTTAGTCCATTTAAAAATCAGTAGAAGGATTTGCCATATAAGGACAGAACCATTACACTTGACGCGTTTCGTAGAGGCTTTCTAAAAAGCCTAATGGTTCCTGTTGAGCTCAAACTATAAAGTAGTACCTCCCATAAAAACATTAACCCTTAATCACCATACCAAGTGGATCACGGTTGTTAAATCCCCAACTTAAAATTACCACTCAATACATTTTGAGAAAGAATATCCATGGTAAGTACTAATCAAGTGTAACACATACACATATTTTCACAATATTGAAAAAATTCTCGTATCATGTTGTACAAACAAACATATAATGTAACAATTGGCTCAGACCTATAAAATGAAACAGTATAACATGTTTTATATCTCAATTTAATCAGCATTAAATAACTATCATTATAACAAACATACTATAATATAATCTAAAATAAACCCAGAATAAATTCTAACAACCTTTTAGCACAGGGCCATGAAAAAAAGACTTCCCACTCCTCTAAGTAAGGAAATGAAAATGAAGCTAATTGGAGCCTACAAAGGGGAAGGCTATAAAGACATTGTAAATGCCCCCAGCTCATATTTTCTACTGTGTATAATGTCATCAAGAAATGGCAGGGGAACAGTGAAAAGTCAAGGCAAAGTCAAGTCTTGTATACTGACCATAAAGGCTTTAAAACATAAAATTGTTAGGGCCAAGAAGCTTTTCAGACTTCAGTCAGACCCTAGGCCATTGTGATACAAGCTGCAAGCATGATTGTAATATTGCATCTATATTTTAAATAGCCTAAAAGTTTCTTATGAAATAAGGAAGTTTTAAACTATAGATATACAGTAAGCTTCACACACCAGTGGAAAAAAGGAGAAGTAAGAAAAAGGCCTGGTTGAAAGTTACACTGACCTGGTAACAAGAATGTTAAGTGACCAATGAAATATTAAAATTTTAATATGCTAATAAAGTTGATTCCATGTTATAAAGTATACTAATATTGTCCTCTTGCTAAAGAATGAGTATTTATTCTCTGAATCAACAAATTCTCTGTAGCAACAAGATTGCTGAAACTGCAAACTGAAGAGTTGCTGAACAAAAAGCTAAATAACTTACACATCACAAATAAAACATTAAAGGGAAATTCAACCCCCCAGCGCTAACCCCCGTAGACCCCACTCCCTCCTCCCCCCGGTTTACCTCTCCTCCCAGGATATTGCCCCTAAGTTGCTACTTACCCCTCTGTGTAGGTCCCCTCCAGCGAAGTTCACAGGGGCAATCTTCCCTTCCAACGTCTTCTTCCTGGATCTGTCGGCGTAACAGCATCCTACTATGCATGCGCCCCTGACGGAGCCGGATCCAGTAAGAAGACATTGGAAGAGAAGATGGCCCAGGAAGAAGCTGTTGGAAGAGAAGATGGCCCCCGTGAACTTCGCTGGAGGGGTCCTAAACAGAGGGGTAAGTAGCAACTTAGGGGCAATAGCCGGGGGGAGAGGTAGGCCGGGAGGGAGGGGGGCTTACGGAGGGTGGGGGGAGGGGGTTAGGGCTGGGGGGGTTTGAATTAAAATCAGTTGCAAATTGACTTAGAATATTACTCTGTACATATTAAAAATATTTTATAAAGGTGAACACCTTTAAGAAACCCAGAAACCATAATCAATGAAATGTATGCCCTTACTTGAATTGTGCATGAATGTAATTAAATTGTGTGCCCAGGCCCGGATTTGTGGTAAGGCCACCTAGGCCCGGGCCTAGGGTGGCAGGATTTTAGGGGGAGGCATGCTGACCAACCACACCCACATTTTTTCGTAAACGCTGGGGATGCGCAGGAGATATGATAGTTTTTTAAATTTGCTGTGCACCAATCCCCATTGCTCCAGTCCTGATGACAGAAACTTGCCTGAGTATAGGGGAGGGGACAGGGGCAATGAACGCCAGTGGGCCTAGGGGCACCCACTATATAAATCCGGGCCTGTGTGTGCCAGTCCATGCAAATATTTTGTGTCAGTAAGAACGTGCATTTTGAATCTGCATATGGCACAGATTATTATTGTTTTACAGTAGATATATATTTTGATATTGTGCATATTTCCTAAGTTCAATTTCAAACAGGGCACAATCCTACAAGGTGTTTATTCTCCCTGTGTACTCTGGTTTCCTCCCACACTCCAATTAGCTTGTAGTGCAGGGACCAATAAAAATTATTCTGTTATATAATTTCTGTAAAGTGCTGAGGAATATGTTGCCACTATATTAATAAAGAGTAACAATAATAATAATCTCTTAATACATGGAAAATTGACTTTGACCATAACTATATGTTATATAATAAATAAATATAATTGCCAGTTATTCAGCCATTGTCTGGGTTCCTCTCGTATCAGGTAACAAAAAACATTTAGGAGGGGACAAACCCCTATACATGAAGTAACTACATCTGTATCAATTTTTTATTGATGTCACTGTATAAAAAAGCAGTGGTAAATGGGTTTAAAAATTTAACTAACAAGCCCTACAGTAGTAGATTTGTCATTATCTCTTTATTATCCCATTTCATGAAAAATGGCCTTTGCAAAATTTCTTTCAGCTTTAGTGTAGTATTTTTGGAACTGGAAAAGAATTTACGTATAGTAAGCTCAATGTACCATGGTTTTACTCTTGAAGACATTTTGCACAGAAAATAATTATTAATAATAAGTTCTTCAGTAGCAACGTGAAGAACTTTGTCATGCATCTGCTTAAAGGATAAGTCAACCCCAAAAATATTTTTTTGCCTAATAAAAGAAAACACAATTCTAAGCAACTTTCCAATATACATTCATTAATTTTTTTTTTATTTGTATATGTTTTGCTATTGAAAGCAGTGTTTGTCTTTTCCTGCTTATTCTCTGCTCTGGTGGCTCTGACTGTTGATACAATGTAAGACAAGGAGGCTGACTGACAGACCTGTCTTTGCTGGGGAACATTGTATTAACAGTCAGAGTCACCAGGGATGAGAATAGGCAGGGACAGTCACTGCTTTCAATAGTATACATATACAAAAAATTACTTAAATATCACAGAAATGTGTAATGAATATATATGGGAAAGTTGCTTAGAATTGTGTTTTCTGTTATTAGGCAAAACATTATTTTTGGTGTTGACTTATCCTTACAGAACGTATTATTACTATTGTTTAAATGTAGCTAAGACTTTTTTTTTTTTTAGTATTTAGCATTTCCACTTTAAACTGAATCAACCTCTTGGGTATTTTAGCAGGATAAAGACTCACAGTATTCTATTCCTTTAATCAGATCCTGAAAGTAGAAGCGAGCTTGGTCTTCAGTTAATGGTTTGGTTGTTGGAATGTCCATCACCGGTCTAAAACAAGCAAAATATTGTGATCAGTGGAGATGTAATTATCCTGTGTCCTGTTCACCATACATTGAACCTCTTGGACAGGTTTATTCACATGTGTCTTACACACAGGTAGATCCCAATAGGCAGATTTCTCAATGATCTAATAGTGTCTGTAACCAAAGTGCATTATTGCAGATTTGTGCTCACAAATGTTTTTATTCTATTTCTGAAAAGTGAGATCCAACTCTTATCAATATCTGTATGCAGTATATAGATCTTTAAGGTGTACATCATATCTACTGTTCTGTTCAGAATTCAGTTTTTTTCAAGAGAATTTGGCCGAATCCAAGTGCTTGTGGCCACATGTTTTGGTCCAGATAATATATTTAGTCCCAAATATGTGAGTGACAGTTTTATTCATACAGAAACCACTTGGAGCACGATGGGCAGTTACTGGCTTTGCAGGCACACATTAGCCTCTGCTTGGGTGCATTGCCCTTGACACACACAACTGCCATCAATATTGACAAGGAAGTAAGGCCCTACATGGCGGCACTATGCATTCTTAAGTGAACAATTACTGGTCTCATCATTCCCGTTCAACATGTATACACAATGAAAGTTTCCTATGCACATGCAACACATTCCTTTTCACCCTGTATTTGTACAGGGTTGTCATGACAGAGATTAGTATTTACTGTAGATATTTAGGAGTATACTAAATAACTGTACACACTCTTCACATCTAAAGAGAACATTCTAAAATATGACATTAGTTTGCAGTAGTTTTGTGCCTTTGTAACACAGACACTATTAGAGCTCAGATGTCCATATTGAAAGGTTAGATATACATCAAGAAACAGAAGAAAATTAGATAAGTATGGTACAATATATATATATATATATATATATATACACATATATATACTGTATATAAAAGAATATAATTAGTGATTTTCTTCTATTTTATTTCCCTTAAATGGAACGTGAAGTAATGAGATATCATTCATAGAATGTGCACCACTTTTGAGCAATTTTTTAACTCCAGAAAAAAAAATATACATATGTGTGTGTGTGTATATATATATATATATATATATATATATATATATATTCTCTTTATTCAGTTAGAAGCCCAGTGGCAGCACAATGCAAGAACAAGGGCCCAGGTACACTCATGTGTGATTTCTGCTTTGAAAAAATAGAAAAGGAAGGTAAATTCTATTATCCAGCAAATCTGATTGCTGTAAAATGTCGTCTCCATTTGTTGCTAATCTTAAAGAATAATCTCAGCAGCTCACTATATGTAGATGTGGGGAAAAATAGCCAACCATTCTGTAATTGTTTTTTTTTTTTTATACTTACCCACGCTTCACCAGCTCAAACACTGAAAAATAAGAACAGAAGTCACAGTAAATACTCTTTTATGAACACAATACAGCTTAAAAACAGATCTGTGCTCAGCTGAAGTGTATACCTTGAACTGCAGCCTGTTACCCCCAGAAAACTGTTGAACTACAATCAGTCAGAACTTTAGAGTTATTACAAGATACATGACAGCAACAGCTTTGTTGCACATACATAGTGAGGAGCGAAATTTTTCAACACATTACTCCTAAAAAATGACATCCCTAGTCTTTGATGCATTTTGACAAATTTTCCTCTTTCATGAATTTTTGGTGAAGCGAAACTGGTCAGATTTGCCAATCAATATAATACAGAGCATAGTTTAGAATCAGTGGGTCACATTTCATAGACTATGATTTTAATCCCATTATGCGAAAAGTATCAGTTATTTATAAATAAGGGCCATTTGTCACCTTAGTGGTTTTAAAATTGTGATTGGTAGGCACACATCTCTTTTTTTATTGGGAGAACTTTTTTTTAAACACTTGCAAAGCAATTGCAAATACCAAGTGACAGCTAATTAGAGTGATTACAGTAAAAATGATCAACATACCCATGTACAGATGGTCTTCGCTAGGGTCATCCAGCACCTAAAGACACAATAGGCAACAGGTAAATTGTGATAAATAAAAAGCTAAGCCACACAATGACAAATTGTGACCCTTCTGATATTCAACAAACATCTGTAGGGCTGAATGGATTCAGAAACCCTTGCTAACCACAATTACGTCTACCAATACAGTATTTGATGTCTCCTGACCATTCTACAGTATTTTCCGACTGTAAACTACTGTTGCCTAACAAATAAATACATTGTGAGGAAGAATCACCATAAAGGGTCCTGCTTTAAACGTGGAAAAAGTCAGATTCATCTGTCAAAAGACAAGGCAAATCATGGCATGCTTTATACAGGAATTGAGAATGTAGATCTGGCAAATGTCTTGGCAGGCTGTGAACACATGGAAATATTTGCTACTGGAAAAATAATTATGTGTTATTTAAAAGCAGTCTTGGCATTGACCATACATCAGCAGCCAGAAGCCTCTCTCAGGTTGCATTTATAAAGAAGAATCAATTATGCTATAATATGTTGTGGGCACTACTGGTGCACAGACACCATTTTTAATAGTGGGCACAAAGATCTCTTTTTATTTTTCCATGCTCAGGTTTTTCCATATAAACTGCCAAGTGTGCTGCTTATCTATTTAAGGGTCACTGTGAGACATTAATTTATGTACATAATTTAAATAACATGAGCACTACCTAAGATCTCTGGCACATAGGAAATTTAAATGTCATTGTACAAAACGAAAAACTCTTTGGAATTAATCATGAGACCGAAGAACGCTCAAGTTTAACAAGCATCTCACTTGAGACAACAAGGAGGTACAATCAGATTAAGTGGATCATACCATGTAGTAGATCGCTTCAAAGTAACAGTTTCTTCAACCAACTGTGTGTTTCATTGGCACAACCAGATATTTTCACGAATGGATGTTTATGATAATGAAGCCCAATAATTTATTCATGCCATTGTCTAGTTGCAACTCAATATATTAAGAAGCTTATGGCTAGAGATTGTGCTGAAACATCTGAAAGTTTTAGATTAAAATCTTCCATGGCCCTATTCAGCCACTGCATAAAATTTAGCCGAGGTAATACAAAAATCATGAAAGAATTGCTAGAATTTCATTTTATAGGTTCTGTATATGATTATTAGAACTCATTTTTGCTACATGCTGATCTGAACAATTTTATTAAAAAATGAGGGATCCATACATGAGAGTAACGATCAGGAAAAACACCCTGTGACTTTTGGGCACCCAGGACTAAATAGATTCTATTTTTGAAAAATGTCTTATTCCCAAAGTTTAAGCGGTTTTGCTGTAGGGCTCAGTAACCTCTGCTTACACCACTGGGTCAAAACATCTGCATAGCATTGTGTGAATAATCTTTTTTTATTTAAATTACCAGAGACTGCTGCTATCAAGTCACACCACAAAGCATGCATTCACACTTCAGCATTATGTCACCAGCACATGATACAAAGAATGATAGTTCATGGTTTTAGTTGGCCTTTAAATCACACTGCAAATAGTATAGCCCAGCTAAATGCAGTATATAGTATAGTATATAATATATATTCTAGATATAAATAATTTCATAATGATAACAGGACCCTTGAGACACAGTTACAAGGCAAAACATAAGTTTTTCATATAGCTATGGAAGCAATAAATCCACAGAACACTTTTGCTGTAATAGAAACCTGGAAATGAATGGAAAATAATGAATTTTCGGTTTGCAATATCAGAAGGAGTTGGCTTGAGCTTTCTATGACCTCAATATTAATGCAAGATTGGGAACATGGGGCTTTGGTTTTATTTAAAGACTACAACAATTAAGTACTGAGCATACATATCCTCCATTTAGCACATTACCATGGAAACTTATGGACTAACTGCTGTAAGTAACCCCAGAAAATATTTATAATAAGGCAAGGCTCCCTTTATTTTATGTTATCCAGAGTTTGGAAGGAGAGATGTAACTCAAAAGGACATCAGCCTTGCTCCTGGGAGAGGCAGGTTTTATCAACTGTATAACTCGGGGCTATGGATGCATAACTGACATCGGTCCAAAAATAAGTTGCCCTTTTTTGGATGGTCAGTTCCTCTTTTGAATGCAAGCACATATATTTCAACTACTATATTGTATCAATACCAATATGGCACAACCATGTGCATAAAGATATTAGCATGCTCTAGACTACATAGATTTACAGCTACATCTGAACACCACATCATTATATTATCTCTCTGAACTTCAGTTATAAAAAAAAGACGTGCAAAATGTGCTCTCTCTATAAAGATCCTTAGATTACTGCCATTACCTCAACCAGCTTGACAACATTTGGATGATCTAATTTCCTCAAAATAGCTATTTCCTGGTAGATTCTGTCGATGGGTCCCATGGCCTGAACACCACCTTCAGTAGCTGTCTTGGCACCTCTGGGAGGGGGGCGGCCTGTGCAGAAAGGATTCTGGTCAATACTAGGAAAAGTTTGAGATCTCCCTATTTACGGGTTAAACAATAACAAAATTTCTCATTAATGGGCAACTCATTTTAGATATAAATTATACTTTATTTTTTATATGTTTTGGTGTAAAAGAAGAAATGGCAAACAAAGTCCAGGCAAAATGCATGTTTTTTGCATTTTGCACCTTGCCCCCAACATTGCACCATAAAGTGCTCTTTCACCCTGAAGTTTGCTTCCGCCCTGCCCCATGAACCACCCAACCAGTTAGTTGCTTACGTGGAAATCCTGCTTGTCTCATAAGCTTCTTCTTTGAAAGAACCTTCATTGCCTTGTAATGAAATAGACAGGGATAATATTTACACAGTACAGTAAATATTCACATATACTTTATATATTAATGTATATACTGCTCTCTCTCTCTCTCTCTATATATATATATATATATATTTATCCTGTCTGGTAATTTTAATTTTTTTCAATGTGTTGGCTCCATTACTCGGGCCGTCTTGAGGAATGAAGATGGCTAGAGTTATGGAGCTGAAACACTGAAATAACTTACAAAGTCCTTGGAGTGTGGTTTGTGAACTTATATACTGTATATAGACGAATGTTAGAAAAAATTTTGTTTTTTATATATATATATATATATATATATATATATATATATATATATATATAAAAGAAAGATAGAAAGAGAGTACGGTGAACTAAGGAAACAAATTCTGTATGGATTTTAATCTTAAATACAAAAATTTGAATAACTGAAAATGAATGACAAATGTAACTTTATTGTATTGTTAAGACACACACTAATTAATCACGTGTGAACATATCTAGCATTTCTCCCTTGATTAAAAACTTGGAATGAGACATTTTGCTGATTATCAACTTAGCAATAAGAGAGACAAGAAACATTTCTTTGCAGCAGTTTCACTGTATCACATGCTAAGCAGACAAAAAAATGAATGAAATGTGCAAGAGAGAACAAGATGTGATGAAGTCATTTATCTGCCTTACTTACATAGTACATGTTATCATCTTCATTATATGCCATCTTTACCACCCCATAGGAGCCCTAAGAAAGGAAACAGAGATTATTCATTCAGCAATAGGAATCATTATCCTGCTGGGTAAGTGAATATCTATTCTATCGAACTCATAATCATCATGCTTATGGGCTGACTACTGAAGCAAAGTAATGTCTGCATCGGTTTCATTTGAGTTACAGAAAAATGGAAGAAATAGTTTTCCCAGATTAGTAAAAATCTAAAAACTGAGTGCGCAGTGAAGTTGGTGGGTCAGAACAAATACAGAATGATGTGAACATTGCTGAGTTCTATTTAAGATTTGTGCACATGCTCACAGTTTAGAGAGAGAACATTGATTACAATGAAAAGCAATTACAGAGATACTGTAAGAGGAGTATGCAGTGTGAAAACAGGGAAAATGGGATATAAACTGCAAGGATAGCTGGACATATTGTTAAGTGCATGGCTATTGGGGTAACTAGATTCTGGCAATGTATAGTGAGTGACAAACAGCGAAGTTATTAAAATCCAATATACCCATATAATGTTAGTGGAGGTGGTTAAATGTTCAAGGACCTTTGTAGACAGTATGTAAATATTAAGGGCCATACATCATTTTATTGATTTTTTTCCCTAGATCACATTTTATACTGCTTTTTTGCTATAACTCTGCTATAATGTTCTGTGCACAGGTCCACAAATCATAAGCAAATACAATAGAGTTGTAACAAATAATTTTGACCTACCCTATAAATAACACAGTTCATTAAACTACCAACTATGACAATACAATCCCCTTTTGGCCCCATAGAGGCAAAATACTTGAAAAAGCAAGAAGACTCACCTTCCCGATTTCATCTTTTAACTGGTACTGGTTCAGTTGGACACAATCCTAAAATGAAATACAGTTAAGTGTTTTAAAAACAGGTATGGAAAAGCAGAAAAACGGTTGTTGTGATCTAATTAACCTTTGATTATGATTTGACCTTGATTGAAATGTTATTGTTGGAAAAAAACTGAAAATGTCAATTGGGGTTTTCCAGATAAGGGGTCTTTCTGTAATCTGGATCACTACTAAAAATGATGTAAACATTAAATAAACCCAATAGTCTGGTTTCAGCACCAATATGGAATGATTATATCTTAGCTGGGATCAATAACAATGCACTTGTTTATTATAACAAGGTGTTTTATTAGTACAATGTGTTTTATTACTACAGAGATTTTTTTTTAAATTTAATTATTTGATTTAAAATGGATTATATCCCATTGAAAATTGTTCCTACTTGTAAATCTGTCATAAACATGCAGAGGCGAGCAGGAGTTCACATGAGTCATCTTCGGCCTGTTTGGATCCTCTTGTAGCAGACATGTTTATGACAGACCAAATAAGGATCTGAGGTTTTGGGGGGCTTAGTTCTTCTTTTAAGTTCTGCTTTTAGTTCTCCTTTCCTAATTTCACTATATAACTTAACTCTCCCACACTCCCAAACGTTTAAAGGGGAACTATT
>CM044432.1:146702096-146713586 GCA_024363595.1 Xenopus borealis | reverse complement strand
CCCTGGCACTCTACGCACATGCCCGCTTGGAGGAAGGGTAACAGGTGCTGCTTAGCTCAGGCTTTTACTGACTGCACAGCAAGGCCCCATTTACGAGATCACACGTTTACATGTGGGCTGCTTTGATTTTTACCCCCAGTCAGGCCCAGTTTAACATGTAAAGATGTGTAACACAATACAAAAATAGTCATATGTTATAGTTTAATGTCAATGTGTTAAAAGTAACTATTTATTTATTGTTTTGTCTGAATTTTTTTTCTAAATAACTACTATACAAAAAACTCCTAATAATTTAATAAAGGGAATCCACTGAAAAGAAATCAACATCAAATTTCCATACACTAGCAATTAAAAGAAGAAACATTTTATAATTACCTGAAAACCCGTGATGGAAACCCGGTGAGACTCTACAGTTGGTCTTCGTGGCAGACGAGGAGAAGACTGCGGTGATGTGACTGGAGAGTAGGGCAGTGAAGGATATATATATCGTCCATTCATTCCTAGACTATTACTAGAAGCTGGAGTAGACTGAGAATGTTCTTGAAGAGAAAGTGTTCTATTTGTCTTGCTGAGTTTGCCTTTGCAATCTTTATTATCTACTGGAACCACTTTACGTTCATCAATCTTGCCTTCACTTTCATCCGTTGTATGCAGGTCAGGCTCCGTTCCACTATACTCCTTGAATTCATCATCTTGATGTCTGGACTGGCCATTCTGCTCAGACTCTAAATCAGTGATAGTTGGGCCACATTCCGTTACCACTATAACGGATTCCATGCCTAGGTCAATGCTCAGGGTTGAAAAGTTACAGACTATAGTTTCATGATCATCTTTTAGGATGGACCTCTCAGAAGAAGCCCTCTTGGACACGCATGATGACATGGTGTATGATGCAGCTGCATACACTCACTTAATCTGCTTCCATTGGCACCTATAAAAACAAACACGGCTCAGATTACTTTTGAAGGTGTCCCAGGGCACAATGACAGATTGCAACTTGCATTTTGGTCCTTATTAAAAGTAAATTGAACATTCTGGATAACAGGTCCAATACGGTACTTCAAATATAATGTTTTTGATGGGCATTTAGTTCTGAAACATCATTACTCTGTACTCCAACTCTTACACAAAGGTGCTTGTAGAAAGACAGATTGCTGGGAGGGTTAAATTGAATAGCATCTTGAATATTTCAGAAATAATACAAACTTTAAACTGATTACCTTGAAAAAGTTTATTTTTTGCATAACTTATACAGGTAGTTATATTTATGGCAATTCCCCTTCAATAAAACAAACTTCAACAGGAATATCCAATGACTGTTCTCCCAGCAAACATTCCTTATAAAAACCACTGTGCTATACTTAACACAACAAAATAATGCACAATGCAGAACAATAATTTACATCAGAACAGAAACTGTATGTACTATGTCATGCTATGATGCTATTTGTTCCTGAAAAGGCATAACTTTCCTCATTGAGAATATTTTTTCCTTTACTGATTTTTTTATATTACATGCCCCCATAAATGTTGCAGCAGGAATATATAGTGCTTTGCAACATGTAAATAACCCCAAACTCAGGTATGCTTATGGCGGATACTCTAGCTGTCCCAGTACAAAAAAGGGGGTGATAAAATAATGTTAACACTGCCATGCCACTGCTGGGTTAGCATTTAGAGACTAAAATATTTTGACTCCCTCAGATCTTGGAACGCCAGATACATTCCATAACATGCAATTGCTACCCTTGTTTCCATCGTTGCTTTAGTGTTTCAAACAAATTATAATATCAAATTTTAAAAAATCAAATAAAATGATAAAAACGCAATAATAAAAATGATAATAAATTCCCTTTATTCCCGGCACAGACTAGTTTTAAGGATCCCCTTCCTATAGCAGCCAAATCTGTGACTGTTCCCTCATCATGTTTTTGTGGAGTGTGAATGCTACAAAGTCACTTCACACCAACAACTGTTTGGTACTTGCTCCAGAAAGCTGTGATTCCAGTCTAAAAATACTTTCATTAATGCATCACAATAGGCTCTCCTGTAGGCTCAGAGAGGCTCCCAATAAGATTTAACACATTTTAGCTGCCTACAACGCCTTAAACAATTATAAAGTTAAGAGCAATGCCTATTGCTGTTCAATAGCAAAGAATAAACATTTATCCCCAATGGTGGTATGCCATCCTTGGTATATGGTAAGTAGACTTAAGCTCTAAAATGTCAGGACTAATAACGCCACATACCCTAAAGAACACATTTATACTTCTAACAAACTAGAGCTGTCAATTTGGCACTGGCAGAACACTAAGGCTAGATCATAATGATATCAGATCAGAGTTAAAGTGGTTGTTCACCTTCCAATAACTTTTTTCAGTTCAGTTGTTTTCAGATGTTCACCAGAAATAAAGACTTTTTTTTCAATTGCTTTCCCTCTTTTATTTTTTTAAAGGGGTTGTTCGCCTTTGAGTTAACTTTTAGTATAATGTAGAGAGTGGTATTCTGAGACAATTTGCAATTGGTTTTCATTTTTTATTGTTTGTGGTTTTATAGTTATTTAGCTTTTTATTCAGCAACTCTCTAGTTTGCAGTGTCAGCAATTTGGTTTCTAGGGTACAAATTACCCTAGCAACCCTGCATTGATTTGAATAAGAGACTGGAATATGAATAGGAGATAAACTGAATAGAAAGATAAATAATAAAAAAGTAACAATAACAATAAATTTGTAGCCTTACAGAGCATTTGTTTTTAGATGGTGTCACCGACCCCCATTTGAAAGCTGCAAAGAAAAAGAAGAAAATTGCAAATCATTAAAAAACTATGACAAATAAATAATGAAGACCAATTGAAAAGTTTCTTAGAATTGTCTCTTCTACAATATACTAAAAGTTAACTTGAAGGTGAACCACCCCTTTAACAGTTTTTCCAAAATTGAAGTGTAAAGTTGAATGTTTTGGGGTTTCAGTCTGGCATTGATTCAGGTGCAGAATCTGAACTGTTACAATTTGCTACATTTAATTGATACATTGCTTATCAGTATCTTTGTAATATTGCAACTATTGTATCAATCCTAACAGCTGGCTTTTATGAAACTAACAGATTTAGCGCATAAGGGCAACAAAATGTATCAATTTAGAACAGTTAAAGAGTCAGGGACGCATGCTTCCCCCAGAGCTGCTTTAGAAGGTGAAAAATTCAACTTTAGACTTCAATATTAGAAAAGCGATCTCAAATAGAAAGTAACTAGGAAAAGTCTTTATTTCTGGTGATCAATCTGAAACCAGCTGAACTGACAAATGTGTTTGAAGGTGAACAACACCTTTATTGCTCCTCATTGTACCTTGTTATGTCAATGGCTGAAGGCCATGCAGGTCTTTTTTTATTTAGGACATACAGATATCAGAACAGAAATACTGCCTGAATAAATGAGTTAAAGATTACAGAAAGTCCCAATGTTCTATTCTGGTAGGATTTTAGAAACAGACCTGAATCTACAGTGAGCAATCACTAATACAGCACTGGCAAGACCATTATATCCAGATACAAATGGTATCGAAGGGAATAGCAGCCCTGCAACTGCATGTCTTATCACTTGTAGATGATGTACCAGGCCTGGACTGAGAATCAAAAAAGGCCCTGGCACACAGAGGCCCAAACAGCCCCCACCAGCCCACTAAATAGTGACTGTCTATGGCATCTTATAGCAGCCCCTCTGGCATTTGCCAGAACCCACAGATTGTCCGGGCCTGGGATGCACAGTTAGAAGCCAGAAGTCTCTTAAAGAAATGCAAGACATATAATACAGATGCAGATTTGTATTAGACAGAGAAAGCAGAGAAACAGAGAGTCTCAGATGCAAAAAAACTCACAGAGAGTAACAAGTGATAAACAAGATTCTAAACATTGCCTTGTAAAGAGATGTAGCATGAAATAACACTAGCACTCATAGAAACATAAGTACCTCCAGCTATAGAACACAGTAAACAGACTAGTCTCTCCAGGATTCCTATACATTACAGCTGGAACAAATCAGCCAGAAGATCTATAATGTCTAGGATAAATATTCTCTTTTGGGAGATGAAGAATGTGAAAGAGTAAACATTGCCCCCATGGGCATAAGGAGGTTTCAAAGCAAGAGAATGGCTGAAAGTAATGGCACTGGATTTATTCCAACGGACAGGTTCAGGTCTTGCTCAGATTGGTCTGACCTTTAACTCCTTATGCAGTGCTCAAGTAACTCAACACCAACCTTATTTAGATGTGGGGCACACTGGTGGGTCTCAGTGCTTTCATGACAAGGCTAGTTGAAACACAATGTTCAGCTCCAACAATACATATAACCAGCCTCAACACACACCATTGTCTGTAATACATGTGCGATATGAGCTCAATAAAACAGAACCTCACTGACTGAAGCATGCAATGTATTTATTCTGCTATGTGTTCTGGGACATTAAAGATGAAGCTGATTTGGCATTGGTTTCACTATGTGTTTTAGGGGCATTGAACAAGAAGCTGACATTGCTTTTAGTTTGTTTTTTCTTCCAGTGGCATTAAAAATAATGTGATACTGCATTTATACTTCTCTAGGCTCTGGGGCCATTAAACATGCTACAAACTTGGCACTGCATTTATATTGCTATTTGTTTGCTATGGGGATATGATTTCATGAAACAAAACTTAAATTCTTGGGTGTACGTACATATCAGTGCTTTATCTGCCAGTGACCTTGAGTGGGTGTACTTAATGGGGGAGTGGCCACAAATTAGAATGCGAATACATACAAATTTGCATGCTTTACACACTGCAGTGTCCTCATATTTTACTTTAAACTGATAAGATTCTGATCAGTGCTCAGTCTCTATCTTACCAACAAACCAGCTTTACAAAACCTGCCTAGAATGTACTCACCATAGCCAACTGGCTTGACTTGAGAGATCATAAATAATTTTAATTAAACTGCAATAGCCTCCCAGAGCCTCAATGCAAAATGCAAAACACAGACACCTATTTTGCAGGATTAAACATTACCAATGTTTATAAACTATTAAGAACAGTTTTGTCTGTTCAGGGCATTCATTCCATCCTAGAAATGAGGTCTAGGAGAAATGGTGACATTCATATAAACTATGTCCTGTTCTTTTCAATTTTCTCTAACAAATCTATATTCAGAGCTCCTTTGTACCCATTCCTCTCCTACACCTCCTTAATGAGTGGCATATCACAGTGTGCTGTGAATTTCAAGAGATGCACAAACAGAATTTCTTAGCTTCTTAGCAAAGGTTCACATGTATGTGAAAGAAATAAGATAGCCATTTCACCTTCAGCTCTTTTCTGAGTTACCGATTGGTAACTGGACTTAGGCTGAATTTCTTGTATCAGCACTATAGGAATGCTGTTTAGCAATTCATTTCTAGTCTACAATTCAAATTCCACATGCAGGCTTATTGCAGAGAAAACAGCAGAAATAACCCATTCAAGAAGGATTCAAACAATCTGGATCATAAAATATTAACTCCATCAAACAATGAAATGTGAAATGAAACCGTGGCTACTGAATATTGTAGTTAAATATTAGTCTTGTACATATTAAAGAGGAAAAAATATATGATTACATATCCATTAAAATCTACATTGACCCAATACAATTAGCCTAAAGTGCTTTTCAAGGACTTAATCATAGGCAATAGAGTAAATGCTTAGTAAACATGTTAGGCTTACTGTATGGGGTCAGTGGAAATTTTAATGGAGAAGGAAAGCTGAAATCCAAGGGGGATGCCAAAAGTTAGGGCACCCGCCAAAGATTGTAATGACTTACCTGATTCCCAGCGCCAGTGTTCTTGTCTATGTAGTATTAGCTCAAGAAATAACAAAAACCATAAATTTTTTATGATTTTTTGTGATTACATTAGATATTAGAAAAATTAGATAGAAGGTTATTACATTATATTTAGCACAAGCCCTGTTCATTGAAGTAGAGGTTCCATTTAAGGCTTTTTAAAAAGAAACATTAAAAGTAACAGTATATCCCTAAAAAATATATTTGCCAATTTGCCAAAAAAATAGCATAGTAAATGGAACTTGTGTTTAAAAAAATACTGCCTAATCTTTTAATTTCCAAAAATCAATATTTTCCCAATTCTTTGCCGTTGCAAAGCATACATTGAAAATAGTTTTTTTTCACTGTATGCCCCCTGATCTTTTACTTACCATCAACTACAATTTATTGTTTTATCATTACAGAGAAAAAAAAATTAATTATTACTTAAAGAAAAAAGAACAATTTGCTTAAAATGGACTCTATGGTAAATTACCTTTCTGTAATTCAGAGATTTCTGAATACTGCTTTTCCAGATAAGGTATTCTATGCCTGTACTGGGTAGTAAGAAAAAAGCTATGCAAGTACATGGGGAGTAAATACAAACTAAGCAAGTAGTGCCCTGTTAAGAACTGAAGCCAGAACCTCAGTTATATAAAAAAAAGCATAAAAGTATATATTTAGTTTAGGTCAGCTAGAAGACCACAAGATTATTTGCAGAAAGTCTCTAGTATTTGAGAATTTAATTAAAAGTGGGGAAACCACAGCATTGTTCAGACCTCCCTTTAAAAGTGATAGAAGAATTTCATTAGAAATCTCTGATCTACAGCAAAGCTAAACTGCTATTGAGTGCCTGCGCAACATTTATTCATCTGTTAATATGATTAGGGCCGTATGATTGATTATATTAGTCAGTCCCACACTTCTCTTTGGAACAGAGTGAGGAGTCTGCTCAAAACGCTAATGAACTGATTAAATCCAGCATATGGCAATGTGTTTGTATGAGCAGGATATTATAAGATAGATATGCAGGAGCAGCCCACACAGTGTAAACAGCCTCCTACATTCATCCTTTCTATTGGACAGGGATTATGTAGGCAAGGCATCAACAGGTACATTATGTGACCTTCAGCAGATTCTACTTGCAGCTGTTATAGAACAATGGGAATGCAATACCCACAGTTAATATATTTCTATAGTGTTTTTTGTGGAAATCAGGTTAAGAAATATTTATTCAAATTTCTTATAAAGTGAGGAGGATGGACGAACAAACTCGGGGGCAGATGTCCTAATCAAATGCCTATATCTTGCAAATTGGGGTGAAAAGCCAGATATAGTGAATAAAGTACCCCCTCTTGTAAAATATAAGGATATTATAAGTTACCGAGGAGTTCCATGACCATATAAAAACACGAGGCCCGAAGGCCTCGTGTTTTTATACAGGTCATGGAACTCCGAGGTAACTTCTAATATCCTCATATTTTGCAACTGGGGGTACTTTATTCATTATAATACACAAGTTTCAGTGAGTCATGTGACAGAAATGACATCAGAACTCACCGTTTATAAGGATATAATTTACAAGATATTTACGGCTTTTGTGTATTATATACATATAAACTCCAAAGGACACCTCTTTAGCAGCATTTCAACTCAGCTGTCAGTGTATTTACCACATTTACTTTTATTTTCAACTAATCTCTGTAATAAAAATACTATCAATACTCCTAGTGCAACTGTATTTCAGTTTTTAAGTTTTTCTGTTTTTGTCAGATTTCATACACATACATACCATGTATTTTAGATTTTCTATGTTTTCATTTATAGAGTCTCTGCTAAAACTGCCTATACATTGGCAGACAACGAATGCCAGATTCAGCCACTCCTGACCCAGCTGACATTCTATAGGGTAGACATGGGGGGCAAAAGTCCTTTCCACACAATATCTGATTGAGGTTTGTTCAAATCAGTTGATAAGCTGTAAAATAATACTGGTTAAGAAGCACATCTGGCCATGGATGTGGTGTGCAGTGATATGGGCTTCCGCAATTGTTGGCCCAAGAGCCAAATTATCAAATTAGAATTATCCGGCAATGAGGCAAAAAGTGTTCAAGAATTTCGCAAACGGCTCACATATGAGAAGGGTGTTTGTGTGAGTGTGGGCACTGTGCGAGGCTGTTGAGAGCAGTGCAAATTTGCAATTATTTTCTCCGCCACCAAAGTCATGGCATGAATGTATGCATACATTTTCTGAATTTTTTTTCCATATTAAAAAAGCTCTTATGGATATTTGCTGTGCAAAAAAAGAATCTCAATTCTGTTTGCACACTCTTATCCAGCTTCATAAATATAACCAAGCACAGGGCAAATATATTCACCGTGTGAACCAATCTGCTCTTTGAAAAGTTTATAAATGAGCCCCAGTATATCTGCACCTAGTCGAGGGCAGGGCCTGTCAGTGTGGAGGCACTGACGCACAAGCAGATGGGCTGTTTCTCAGTTTTTTAGTTAATTATATAACTGCTGGTTCAGTCTGTTTATATTATCTGCACTTCTGGTTATGACTCCTGAAACAATAGAACAGAAGCCAGCTGAGACCTAGAGAACGGACAATTTTACAGTATTTCATGAGTCGGAGAAAAGTAGGAATAAATGTAAACTGCTTTTTTTTGGGTTATTTATCGTCAGAATTTATCTCAATATTTTCTGCTACAAACTCTGATCAAATTTGCTCGGGTCTTTAACACTTATGTATTATTACATTTACCTGAAAATTTGCTTTGCTGGAAAAAATACCCCAGATTTTCATGGTTTTTTAATCCAGTTATTTTCACCGAAAACCAGGGTACATAAAAAAATCTTTGGGACTTCTCTCATTGATTTATATGCAACCTCGACATGTCTGACATGCTGGATTTTAAGATTCTGACTTTTCCATCCTCTGGGTTTAATACATTCCGAATAATTTGTGATTTTTTTTTTTTTTTTTTTTTAAAGTCCGGTTTTATTAAAAAAAAAATCACAAATTCTTCATGATTTTTGCATGCAGAGTTTAGTAAATAGCCCCCTAAAACTGTTTAGTTGCTTAGAAATAGACTCATCCAACAATCCAATCACAAAGGCACATTGAAACTCATCAGAGAGTGACATCTGAAATTCACAGTGGTGTTGATTCTGTCCTACTATGATAGGATTACCAATGCAACTCCTAGAAACAGGCATTACTTGTGAGAATTGCATGAATGGATGTGTGAAGAGTCCTGAAACCGCTGGGGGACAGATGTTAGATGTTGTTTTGTCTCCCTAATGTATAGATCAGTGCACTCATCGATACACTGTACTGCATATACCACATTACTTTGTTTTCCTTTAGGAGTTAGATCCTTTCGGGTGTACCAGTTTTTGTCTCACCACAGGGATGTGGTGTTTGTTGAAAACAGATGATTTGTTTCTGCTCTCTCTCCTTTCACAATACTAGACTCCATGTTTGACATAAGCACAAGTAATGAATTGCTGACAGATTTACTACTGTAATCCCTGAATTAATCCAACAAATGTTCTGCTAAGGGTCAGTCATTGTGGTATTTGTCATTAGCTGTGGTTAAATAGAGATAAACACACAAAGATTATCTTCCACTGATACATAACAATATTTTCCCTAGAAAGCATTAAGTACAGATGGAATGATTGGCACAGCCCAGGAGGAATCCCCTCAACCTAGTAAAGTAAAACTCATGTAACTGTAAAATTACCTTAGGACTACTCTGATGTGACATGTCTAAATAACATAGAAGCATTTCTCCATTTTTTTTCTAATTAACAAGAAAAAGAAATCAATTTTAGCCAGCAGCCTCATTACCTTCCTGTAAAATCTCCACTTCCTGTCAGTGGCCATGGCAGCAATGGGCTTGTGCTGTGATTGACACTGCATCATAAGTATGTAGCCATGATAGCAGATAGACATCCGCCTGTTTAAGGGGTTGTCCACCTTCAAACAACTAGTTGTTTTCAGATAGATCACCAGAAATAACAACTTTTTCCAATTACTGTCTATTTTCTATTTGTAACCGTTTTTGTAATATTGAGGTGTAAAGTGTCTTCTTTACCTTCTAAAGCAGCTCTGGGGGGGTCGCCGACCCCACCCCCCCAACTGTTCTAAACTGATACATTTAATGGATACATTTCTTATCTTTGTCCCTGCTGAGCAGAATCTCTGGGTTACATTACAGGCAGCTGTTAGAATTGATACAACAGTTGCTAATACTCCAGAAATGTTGCTGTGAAATCTATCAATTAAATGTTGCAAAATTGTATCAGTTTAGAGTCTGCACCTGAATTACTGAGCTGCCAGACTCAAATACCAGAGACACCAACATTCAAATTTACACTTAGAATTTGGAAAAACAGTAAAAGATAAATAATGGAAAGAAATTGAAAAAAGTCTTTATTTATGGAGAACTATCTGAAAACCGCTGAACAGAAAAAAGTGTTTGGAAGGTGAACAACCCCTTTAATGTTCCAACAATCCCCATGCTCAAATTAGTGATTACATGAACATGGGTACAAGACGAGGGGCCATAAACAGTATGGGCAGATTCATATTATAATGCTAGCTCAACCCTAACTGGCTAGACAAACTGACCAGTATCCAGGTTTGTAGATATTGGTTGAGAATCATTGAGCCGCCATAAAAAAATCACATGAAACTTTTGCTTTACACATTTTTATCGGTAAATGTACAGCCAGCTTCCTAAGACTATTGCAAGTTCCCTGAACTGCATAAAGTGTAGAAGAAATAGTAAAGAGAAGATCCCAGACAGGAGACATAAATGCCACATCAAACCCCCCATCATTTGCAGCTTCCTAGTAGAATATCTGCTTTGGCACACAATGCAGTCCATGTCCGGTAAACATTCCCACAGCTTCTTAGTTCAGTTCTATTTCTTTCATTCTGGATCTATTCCCAAATCCCATGCTCCTTGTATAGTTTCCAGTGAGCTGAATAATCTCTATTGCGCCACCCCCAAGCACACACACAAGCCTGACATGGATTTTGGCATTGCTGAAACAGACCCATCTGCAGTCAGATGCACATTAACCCTTAGGGCTTCACCACAACAGAGATTGTACCCAATAGGGATGCACCGAATCCAGGATTCGGCCTTTTCCAGCAGGATCCAGCCGAATCCTTCTTCCATGCCGAACCAAATCCGAATTTGCATATGCAGATTAGGGTCGGGGAGGGAAATCACATGACTTTTTGTTACAAAACAAGGAAGTAAAAAATGTTTTCCCCTTCCCACACCTAATTTGCATATGCAAATTAGGATTCAATTCGGTATTCGGACAAATCTTTTATAACGGATTAGGGGGTTCGGCCGAATCCAAAATAGTGGATTCGGTGCATCCCTAGTACCCAAGTTATTCAGACAGAAAGACTAACTAGAGACCCCAGGCTTCACAGTAATAATCTATAGGGCTCTTTGTACTAGGGACTGTGACATCAAGCAATATTTTTTCAGTTACTGTATAAGGAATAGAATTGTGCTATTTTTATTTTTCCTTTAATTTAGTTACTGTGAATTGCTTTGAAACAATCACTAGCACCCTAGCCCATCACTGACACCCACTCACAGCATAACACCAGCTCTCAGCAAGCACACTGCAC
>CM044432.1:146682141-146692510 GCA_024363595.1 Xenopus borealis | reverse complement strand
TTTTTTTCACTTTGTTTTCATATAGTTCACAAGAAATAAAGAATATTTGTGACCGTTTTCCAATATTCTTATAAAGTTTCATTTCACCTTCATATGTCTTTCTGGACAGCTCAGGAAGGGGGTCACCAAATTTGTAAACTTTTCTAAATGATACATTTAGTTGCTACATAATGTATCTTTGTCCCTGCTAAGCAGAATCCCATAGCTTCATTAAAGACTGCTTTTAGAATTGATACAATAGTTACTAATATTCCACAGATGCTGAGCTGAGAAATGTATCAACTATGTGTAGCAAATTGTTACAGATCAGAATCTGCTCTGAATAACTGAGCTGCCAGACTTAAACGGGTAAAAAATGGAAACCAATTTAAAAAAAAAAAAAAAAAAGTATATTTCGGATTAACAATCTGAGAAACAACCAAACTGCAAAAAAGTGTTTGGAAAGTGAACAACAACTTTAAGTTGCAAGGGAGCGTGGGATGTCATTAAAGTTAGTGGAAGGATCAGCAGCATTACAACTGCAGGCTGGGCCCCCTGCAAAAAATATTTGGAGGGGCCTGGCCTTGACTGAAGGGAGCAGCTTCCACCCCCACGCACAAAATCATTGATGGGAACAGGCCCAACTATGGGGAGCAACTTCTCCAGCTTGAAGGGGCCTGGCGCTGACTGCAGGGAGCAGCTTCCCCAGCTCTCACCTACCTCCTGCTAACAACTCCTGATGCCCCCCACCACCACAACAAAATCTTTAAAGGGGCCCTGCACGGACTGCAGGGAGCAACTTCTTGGCTCTCCCCTCCCGCCCATTCAAGTGCATTCACGCCTGCCAGGTAGATAGAGGAAGCGGACTCCAAGGTCCGGGCCCTTTTCCCTGGGCCCCCCTCCCCTCAAACGTGGGGTCTGCTTCCTCTATAGTTACCCCACTGGGAAGAATCATACTGTGATAAAGTAAAAGGGGAGCTTACTCAAAACAGTTCAATTATATGCAATCCTTGTTTTTTTTTTAAATATTTACAATATTTGTTGAATACTATGTGCAGTGCCCTTATTTGTATATGACTACAATTTTGCATAAACACCATAAATCAGGCAGTTTATCACAGTTTGATTATAAATGACCTTCATTACTATGTACAGTCTATGGCTGAATGGTCCAGTTTGTGTGTTCAGTGGGAAGGGGTTGTTATATGTGGGGGGACATCACTAGAAAAATGATGTGTGCCTTAGTGACATCTGTTTCCAACTAACAGACATAAAATAATGAGCTGCCCATTAACTTCTTACACTACAGCCAGTGGCACCTAACTGATGGAATTACTCCAACTTAAGATGGACTCTCACTGCTCCAAAGTTGTGAGCCCCTAATGATATTTCATGCAGAATGTATTGAATTGTTTAACGGAACACCAACACAGCAGTTCGGCATTATGGAGTAGCAGTCAGCTTTTTCCATTCTTCATGAGCTTGAAATAAATTCTAGATTCTACCTCTGCTCAACATTCATACTTTGAAAGGTTTAAGTGGTACTTAGTTCTCACAGTGCACATCAGGTTCTAACATGGTTGTGTTGTATAGCAGGCAAATGTTGGACACTGTGGAATGAATTTTAGTGTAAAACGCAAGAGATGCTTGGAATTCTGGACTACAGAATTGTCCACAAAGGTTTGTCAACATTGAAACTTCAAACTACATAGAACCTAAATCTGCATATTCAAATCTTATCACAGCAGACAGCAGTTTTACACTACAATTCATTCATGCACATGCTATTTCTCCAAAACCGAGACAAATGAGGCAAGCACACTCATTATAAAAATTAATTTAATGTAAAAACCTCAGATAGTACATACTATGCAATTATAAACAAGCACTTGTTCTTAAGAACATTATATGTTCCACTACATTCGGAGGATGAAATCTGTATGTCTTAGCACAGTAATCCCCTACTAGTGGCTCCTGAGCATGTTGCTCAACAACCACTTGGATGAAGGCCTGGACTGGAAATCTGTGGGTTCTGGCAAATGCCAGAGGGGCTGCTGTGAGGTGACATAGAAAGTCACATCTTAGTGGGCTGATGGGGGGGCTGTTTAGGACTTTTTGTGTTCTATTTCGGCCTCTGTTTACCTGAAATGGCAGGGCCTATTTCAATTCTCAGTCCAGACCTGCTTGGATGTTGCTCCTGGTGGCCTCAAAGCAGTTGCTTATTTTTGAATTCCTGACTTGGAGGCAAGTTTTGGTTGCACAAAAACCAGGTGTACTGCCAAACAGAACTTCCTGTAAGATGCTAATCCACATAGGGACTACCAAATAGCCAATCACAGCCCTTATTGGGCACTCCAGGAACATTTTGCATATGTGTGTTGCTCCCCAACTCCCTTTAAAATGGATTGTGGCTCATGGGTAAAAAAGTTTCGGGACCTCTGTCCTAGCAGAACAGGATCCAGTAGATAGGAGTAGATACTGTCAGATAAAGGCTGCAAAGCCCTCAGGTTGGCAGTAGACAATAAAGAGGTGCCACATTCGGCAGGTTCTGAAAAAAGAACTTATTATTATTTTTTGTTTATGAAGCTGCTTTCAAGAGGACATCTTTAGGCACTGGCTTTGCAACACCTTTATATGTTTATCCAGGAGGTCTTGACAAAAGTCAGAAATTGAATGGTCCAGGGCAACTTACCTTCAAAGAGCAATTTACTGGATAACAGGAGCACTCACAGTGTTGTGCCGAGCTCCTACAGACGTATAACTAATGAAACCCCACGAGAAGGAAGTTCCTGATGCATCTGATGGAAAATCATTGAGCATTTGTTCCTTTCTTTGATTTTCCCCAAGGTGTTATACAGCCTAGCTACTAAGTACAGGATGTCTCGGATCCGCTCTTTGCAATCCAACATATAAAACTATGATTTAGCTTCATTAAGATTTAGCATGGCAGACTCCAAAGCTGTGGGAGGGAAAAACAACAAAGTAGGAAACAGCTATATTATAATGATTAAAGGAAAACTATACCCCCCGAACAATGTAGGTCTCTATAAACAGATATTGCATAAAACAACTCATATGTAAAACCCTGCTTCATGTAAATAAACCATTTTCATAATAATACACTTTTTTAGTAGCATGTGCCATTGGGTAATCAGAAATAGAAAATAGCCATTTTAAAAAATAAGGACAGCCTCCTGGGATCCTAGGATCCAACGGTGCACACAAACATACCAAACAAACTATACAGTTAGGTCACATGAGCCAATTAACAGACAGAGTTCTGTCTTTTGCTTCAACACTTCTTCCCTTTACAGTTAGAGTTGAAATATTTCTGGTCAGGTGATCTCTGAGGCAGCACACAGACTATCATGAAATGGTGGTTCAAGGCAAGAGATGTAAAAGGGCAAAATTTACTTAAATATATATACCAGGTAGGTAAGATTCTTTAATATGTCCCTTGATTTGATACAAACTATCTGTTGCTCAAAAATTCATTTTCAGGGTATAGTTTTCCTTTAAGCAGATCATAAACTCTCTAAATATTTGTGCAAATTAAAAAAAATACAATGCCAGTTTACAAATACTGTTTCCTTGTAATATTTCATACTGCTACATTAGTATCTCTACATTGTAACATGTACAGCTCCATCTCTCTCCTTTTGTGATCTCTTGCTGTGCTATAGTTAACACTGAAGAAACAGAAAGGGATTGTGTATAAGAGTCTCCAGTAAAAGTGCAGATCTGTAATATGCCCAACTGAATTAGGAATCCACTACCTTTACTGCCTTTTTACTATTAACATTGTATTCAAAAGGGTTAAGGAAGGGTTAGCCAATTTGTGCTTTGGTGTGGTTGCTCAGTTCTTCGAGATATATGCTTTCAGGTTTTACTTAAGGTTCCAACATTCCTAAAACAGAGAATCAATCCCTTAGCTGATAAACATCCACAGAAATGACTCTTCCCTCAGAAGCATTGAGAGTCAAGGTAATAATCATATTTAGTATAAGAACAACTACAAATAAAAATTAATGAGCTTGTTTAGAAAGAACAAACCTTCTGTTTTCCTTTGCAAGTTATAGGATGCAGCTGAAGCTACTTGACATTTGGCTACCAGAAACATGGCCAGCCCTTTATCCAGCACAGCCCCATGAGACAGAATGGGTTCAATCGCCATGTGTAGGATGTTTAATGCTTGTTCTGGAATTCCGAGCATGAGCTGCATTCCAAAAACAAAAGTGAATTTTTTCAATGTGTAAAGTTATTAGTCTCTAGCAAACTGCATGACACTTGAAGCTCCTTAGCAATAAACAAATTGATTTCTTTGCTCTAGCTCACTATTCTACTACTCTCTCCTTTTAGCCAACATGTTTAGTAAAAGTATTGGTACAGCGGTGTTCAGAATAATAGCAGTCCAACATCACTAACCTGATCAATCACTGTTTTTGCTAGAAAATGCATTTCTACATGGCAAGTAATTTACTAGTAGGTGTAGTAGAGTAATCTAAAACCAACAGTCATGACATGCATGCTGCCGATTCTGTGTACTTGAATAATTAATTGAGGCTTGTTCCAAATAATAGCAGTGTGGTGTTCAATTAGTTAGTCATTCATTCTGTGAAAAAACAGGTGTCAATTACAGCCCTTATTTAAGGAAGGAAGGCAGCAAATGTTGTGCATGCTGGTTATAGTGCATTTCTCTCGGAGTAAAATGGGTCGTTCCAGAGATTGTTCAGAAGAACAGTGTACTTTGATTAAAGAGTTTATTGGAGAAGCTAAAACATATAAAGAAGTACAGAAAATGATAGGCTGCTGATCTCAAATGTGTTAAAATTAGGGATGCACCGAATCCACTATTTTGGATTCGTCCGAATCCTTCCCGAAAGATTCGGCTGAATACTGAACCCGAACACTAATTTGCATATGGAAATTATGGGTGAGAAGGGAAAACATTTTTTTACTTCCTTGTTTTCTGCCAAAAAAAACTTTTCAGAAAAATAAAGTTAAGAAAAAGTCTGTTTGAACAAATATACTTTTTAATGACAAGAAAAGCATGCTAAAAATAGCTAGGTTTAAAGAAGTGAAAGTCCACACTCAACACATTACAGCACATTTTGCAAAACAGACATATTTCTGTTGCCTCTTCAAGCTGATCAGCTGCCAAATCTTGCAGTATGTATTTCAGCATTCATAGGCACAGTATGAATATGGTAAGCTCAAGTTAGCCTGTGATGGAAATAGGTTTACCTGAGAAAAAGCCAGGTTGAGTGCAGTTTCCAAGGCTAGATACTGAAGTCTGTATTCCCGTCACGTGATAGAGCCAAGGCCTTAAGCAACACTGGCAATGCTACAGGATGACAGGAAGACCTCCAGTATAGCTCTGCTAAGGACAGGAGGACACTGAGGATAGAAAGCAAGGAAACATCAACATCCTCTTACTATTTACTTGACTTTCAATAAACGGATGAAAACATTCACATTTACACAAAAAAATATAGTGATCATTACAGGTGTGCTACTAAAATATTGAACAATGAAAATTGATTTTTGATTTAAGATTAAAGGGGTATTTGTGGGTTTTGAGTTATTTAGCTTTTTATTCAGCAGCTTCAATTGCTAGGGTCCAAATTACTTTAACAACCATGCATTGATTTGAAGAAGAGACTGGAATATAATTAGGGGAGGGACCGAATAGCAATGCAAGTAATAAAAAGTGGCAATACAAATACATCTGCAGCCTTATAAAGCATTTGTTTTTAGATGGGGTCAGTGACCCCCATTTAAAAGCTGGAAAGAGCCAGAAGAAGAAGACAAATCATTCAAAAATTTAATAATGAAAGCCAATTGAAAAGTTGCTTACAATCAGCCATTCTATAACATACTAAATGTTAACTTAAAGGTGAACAACCCCTTTATACCATGTAACAGGTTATGGAATGGTCAGTGTAAAAATAACAATTTAAGAGGATAATGTAAAGGTAATAAGCCAATATGTACTTTATGACGAGATGTTTCAAGAGTAAAAGCAAACCTCTTATTGGTTAATCTTGATTACTTTTCCTAGTGCCCTTTATTACATATGGGGGAATGTGTCTAAAATGAAAAAGACTCAAAATCAGTTTCAAATATAAAAAAAATAGGATTTTATTAGTAAATACAATATGTAGAGAAGAGAAATCCAGATTCAGTGTAAGGCAAAACTGCAGATATTGGATGTATTCACTACAATACGCTGCTCTAGAATCAAGGGGAACTAGAGGTCAGGCAGAGTATTTCTTTTACATTTGTTGCACACATACAGCTTGCAGCCAGGTTCAGAATTAAAAAACAAAAAACAAAAAAAACACATTTATACATACCGTAATACCATTTCAATGTTCTTTATCTTCTGGCAGTGATTAACAGCACCTGTAGAATTTTATGGGCTTCTGCAGTTTGATTTTGAGCTTTTAAGACAATGGCCTTCCTGTAAATAAACATACATGTTATTCAAATGTTCACATACAGAACATGTGATGAAGATGATGGCACTTTATCACCATCTACTGGAAAACTTTAGTATTGTGTGGGCCACTTTGAATCCCACAGATTTATCTGCGTGTTGGGGGTCAAACTCTGTTCTTGGCGCCACCCAAACATTAGTGCACTCCGATTCCTCCACCCACTGCTTATATATAGTTCAAAATATGCCGAGAACTTCCCACACCAGTCAGTTGAACTGAAGAAGCTGCTCAGATGAGTAGTGAAACGTCTTCAATAATTGCTCAGCAAGTCCAGTTGTCTGGAGATGCACTCCCAGGTCTTAAGGTCCCAGGTCTGCTTCAACTGCGCCCGAAAGTCACAAACTTTCCGAAAAAAAAGATCAGAAAGTTTGTGACTTTCGGGTGCATGTGCAGTTGGAGTAATCTGCTGGTGCAGAGCTACTGCCCATGTGCCCGAAAGTCACAAAGTTTCCGATTGAGCAGTAGCTCCGCACCAGCGGATTCCTCCTACTGCACATGAAAACATTGGTCAGTCCAGGAAGAACAACGATCGAGACAAGATCGCGCCTGTGAACTCTGCTGGACAGGACCTGAAAGTAACAAGTTAAGGGCATTTGCCCGGGGGGGGGGGGGGGTTTCACATACAGGTTGAATTCTCCTTTAAGCATTTAACATTTATTGAAGTGAGACTGATGTTTCGGCTGCTCCCACCGACTTTTTCAAAGTGACAAAGTCAAACACACAGATAAACCCTCCATGGTGGGAAAACAGGCATGATGTTACTGTGAATGATATGATCACACCCCACAGCCATCAAATTCAAAACTGCACAAACAAAAGTAATAAAAGCACCAGCATAATACGTGAGTATTCATCAGGGAGAAAACATGAAAAATAAAAACAGAAACACTTAGAAGAGAGTGCAAGGGGCACACTGAACTGAAACTCACACTCAAACTATTCAGAGCTCAGCACCTCCTACATATGGACACGTTCCTATGATTTTTATTGGAACATGTTGGTATCACTTTATGGAGTTGGTGACAGACTAAGCAAGCTGCCCTTTGGAAACATTAAAAAAAAATGACAATTGAAAACTTCAAAAATTATAGCAACACAATGATTATTGTAGAACGTCAAACCCATGATTGTACCTTTCATGTTCTAATGAATTTCAGTCATAATATGGCCCATTGTTGTTAAAACAAAATCCTGTTGATTCCCTGTGAATGCTAGTTTTCCCATATTTTGTCTTTTTTTACAGTTCACTCCATCTGTACAAGAAACCCAGAATTTATGTACACTTATTATATGTATTTTTTTTCCCCATGGATTTTTTTTCCCTCGTTCCCCTGGAAAACTTAAAAACGGGGACTGACTGTAGATCAGTATTTGCATATAATCTGCATTATTGTACAATAATGACTATACACAAGGCCTCTTGGCTCCTGCCACAGGCCAAATTATAAGGAATCTGTTAGAGGTACAGTGTATGGGGCAAACAATTTTTGCATTGATGCCGACAATGGCAAGGCTAAAATGTATGGCCGACCCTGAAAAAACTTCTGAAGTAGGTTCCATAAAATCACTTGAAATACTCTAAAACCATCAAATTAGATTAGTTTTTTTAATGCTTGGGGTTTCTGGTTTTGTAAAGTTCCCAGGTCTTTCACAAAGCTACAAATATAAATTAGCTGGAAGGTAATATTGTTCTTTAATTTTGATTACCATACCTTAAACTTGCATACATTATTAAAACATTAAATAAACCCAAAAGGATTGGTTAGTCACCAATATTGATTAGTGAAGCTTAGTTGGGATCAAGTACAAGGAGGAGAGAGGGGATTTTTCTTTTTAAATTAGATTGTTTTGCCTATGATGGAGTCTATGAGAGTCTTCACCTAATCAGGAGCTTTCTGGATAACAGATTTCCAAACAAGGGATCCCATACCTGTATAAACTTTAAAATACACACATTCATGCATGGCATGAGCAGTTTGTTGTACCTGTACAATCCCTCCACACTGTTTAGTGAAGTAATGCCAGTAACCAGGGACTCCATCATATGATATTTGCCATCATTCACTGCGCTGTCAAATTGAATTTTCTGGTCAAACAGCATCCAAAGCTAAAAAACAAAGCAGCCACAGTTAGTCTCTGTAAGAATCCAAGCCCTGGAAGCACAGTTGTACATAACAAGAGATGTTTTTCTATAGTTCTATAGTCCTAGCAAACCATGTACACAATTATCATACACAGTAATGGAGGATGAAAAAAAAAAGCACACATCCACTCAACAGTTTTGCTTTAATGAGCCTGCTTCCAAGCTAGTTATTCCTCGCTCAAAAATTCAAACTCAAGGCTTTGAGGTACATTGGGCAAGTCTTTGAGGTGCCTTGTTAATTATAAACATTTTCCCTCACCCTGCTACAGACATATACACTATTGGGGAATAAGAACTGTGTGCCATTAGATTAAAAGGGGATTGTGAAAATGTTACAAACCTATTTCAATCCAGCTCCAAACCCTTGCTGGCCCTTCCTGCAGCTGACTGGCATTTCTTGCTCCAGCTAAGATTACCACAAATACCCCCATGGGCTTTGCACATTAAAATGATAATCATGATTTTTATGGTGTAATTTTTATTTCTAAATTACACTGTTTACACTACAAATAATCCACTCCACCATATGAATTTCAATTTCTAAACCAACAAATATATATTTTTTAGTTGTAGGCAGCCATCTCAGGTTATTTTGCCTGATCCTGTGCTTTCAAAAACGGCCAGTACATCACAATGGAACTGCTTTTAGGCAGACTTTTGTTCCTCCTACGCAATGTAACTGGAAGAGTTGCAGCGGGACATGGGTTTTACTATTGAGTGCTGTTCTTCGATCTACCAGACAGCTGTTATCCTGTGTTAGGGAGCTGTTATCTGGTTACTTTCCCATTGTTCTATTGTTAGGCTGCTGAGAGAGGGGTGACATCACTCCAATTTGCAGTGCAGCAGAGTGATTGAAGTTTATCAGCGCAAAAGTCACGACTGTGGGCATCTGGGAAACTGTCCATATGTCTAGGGCTATGTCAATTTTCAAAATTAAATATAAACTAAAATCAGCCTCCTCTTTTGAAACCTGGATTTCAGTGCAGAATTCTGTTGGAGCAGCACTATTAACTGCTGCTATTAATGAGTAAAAAAGCATGTTTACCCGTGACAGAATCCCTTTAAGGATAAAGGTGCTTGCATATTTTTAAATTCCGTATAGACAAAGTTACATTTATCAATACTGAATCTTTTCTGCCAGTTAGCTATCATGATGCCAATTTGTCCAGTTCCCTCCATACTATATATATATATATATGTAATCTAACCATCAAGAATTATTACTTTTTTATTTTAATTCACATCCTGCATAGGTAATACAAATTAGTTTAAAGATAAATAAATTATGACAACTATGAATCAAACTCTTTAGATATACATCTCTTTTAAAGAAGAACTAAAGCCTAACTACAGAAGTATCTAGAAATGTTGTACATTATATTTTGGGCTTCTGTACCAGCCCAAGGCAACCCCAGCCCTTTAGCAGTAAAGATCTGTGTCTCCATAGATACCCCAGTAGCTCCTCATCTTCTTTTCTGCTGATTCACTGCAAATGCTCTGTGCTGCTGTCACTTGGCCTTGTTTGTCAATCAGATGTTAAAATAAAGTTTAGATTTTTATGCTAATCTGTGAGCTGGTGGTTCTGTGAGGTGGCTTTGGAGTGCGCTGCTACATTGTGACGCTTAACTATTGGACGTTCTTCTTGGTGACGGACTCGGGGTGGCTGCACCCGAGTCACCTTGTGGTTGGGCTAAAACATCCCTTTATTCAAGTTATATTGCATTCATTTAGTATAGCTATGGGCATA
>CM044432.1:146671556-146681909 GCA_024363595.1 Xenopus borealis | reverse complement strand
TCCCTTAGTGGTGTAACTATGTGGGGAACAGATACTGGGACTTTGATGTAGGGGGATAAGCTGGTAGAGGGGGTGGGGGCAGTTGAGAACCTATAGTGAATACCTAAGTGTATATGGGGTGCAAGGGTTCAATTTACAACATGTTTGTGCTCCAAAATAATATCAAACACTTCCACACACACAACAAATTATCAGCCACCATTGTAAATCACCTCATGCTCTAAACGTAGAAATCCACTGCAAGAAACCAATTAGCACTGACTAGCAATAACGATTATGCCATAGATGTAATAATATTATTGGATCTTTAAACCCTAGGCAGGTAGGTGAAAAGAGGTCAGCAGCAGCATACACCTTCAGCCCCAAGCTACACCTTGCCGATTGCATGCGGGGCTCTACTCATCTCTTCTCCACAAAGTTGATCTCTGTATTCTTGGTCATCTCGTTTAGCAACACTAGCATTGAGATCTTATACGCCGTCACCCAGTCTTTGATACCGAACATACTGGCGTGAACTACCCCGTTGGTCATCATGGGGTTAAAATAGAGACTTTCATGGACGCTAGCCATGATGACTGAGACTCTGCTTCAAACGCCACTTGCCACAGACTCAACAGCAACGCGCGTCAACAAGTCAACGAATCAGAACGATTAGCGGATGGTCACATGATCGGTACAGCTCGCTAAATACACCGCCTGCAAACCTAAATGCATGACAATGGTTCCGTGTTCTGGTACGGAAAGCAAGGCCGAATATAAATTGTTAGCTATATTAACGTGGTGGTGACGACTGTTTGCGTGAGTATTAGGAAACAATCGTACAACCTACATACAAAATTATGGTTATTGTTAATGAATATTATAACAATTTGCTGATCAGGAAACGCATCATAGGGAAAATGGTAGCGGCTAGGACTTCAGTGACGTCACGATCATGTGATATCACCATGTGATCGCTCCATTGAGGATTAGCTGTTATTAAGCGCCGCTCAGTTGTCAGGTTCGTGGGTTTTATGGGTTTGTAAAAGTCCAAACCAACCACAAAGTACAGATTTGGGTTAGTTGTGTAAGTTGCCGCGGGTTTTGACTTTCAAAACCCGCCCAGGTGTTTTATGCAAATTGAAGTGATGTCAGAGTTGGGTGACGCCAGCCGGCCCCGCCCCCAGAGAGAGAAAGAGGCTGACTGACCGAGCAGCATAGAACGGCTGGTGTCATGAAGGTAACTACTGCAATAATGGGAAAGGGCGGAGCGGCCTCATCGGGTACATTGTGTCTGTGTGCAGTCCCGTTATATTGTGATATTGCTCATTTATAGGCTTGTTTAGTTGAGCGACATCTTTGCTGTGATACCTGAGGAGCACATTCCTTCATCTTAACACTAAGCTGGAGCAGGTGATGACAGTAGAAATGGAGGGACTCCTGTTACCTTAACCTCATATGTGACCTCAGCTCCGCCTGCTACATACGAGTATTTGTGTGCATGAGCAGGGGGCTCCCCAGCCTTCCTATACTGACTCAGGGAGTGTCATTGTATTGTAGGCGCACATTACACCTCAATACACTGAATAACAGCTCCACATTCTGCTCTTATAAATCTGCCTTTACCAGAAAAGGGCATTCTTTTAGACTTTAAATGCAAACTGTACCCTACAAAGCTTTTCACACGAGCTTTAGATTGTGAATTACAATAGAATTATTATGCAAAAAGCCATGGCATTGCACTGTTTCCAATGCTATGTTTTTTTTTCTCCAGTGGAAGCCATAAAGGTTTCCCAGCAAAATTCTGTAGAATTGACCTTTACAGGCCTTTGGGCTATTTTTTAAAATGTATTGTATTCTTTGCTAGATACACCCACTCCCTTTATTTCCTTTTACAATTTCTATTTCAAAAAGCCATCCAATCCCAGTCTAATATGTATCCGCTAGTGCAGCCACTGCAGCAACCTTTTTAAATAAGTGTTATTAGAATTATCTCAGGCCAGGTTTATGATGGGGATTCTGGAAGATATTTTCCCAATTTTCTATGTTGACTGATTGTTGTGTTACACAAGGTACATCCAATCTGAACCCTTTAAATCAGGTGACTTGGGGTCACGTGACTTTTTTATTCTTCCCTTATTTACCCTAGTTTACACACGCAAATGCGGATTCTGATTTTGCAGAATCCCTTGTGAAAGATTTGACATTTAGCCAAATTACAAAAAAGTTTTTGCGGGGCGGCAAAACCTAGCTGAAAATGATTTTCCATGGCACCTGTTTGGTGCATCCATAGTTTTTTTACCATCAAAACAGTTGAACGTATTATTGTGACCATATCCTTTATATTCTTAAATATTTCTGAGATCCACCGCCCATAGCTGGCTGCAAACAAGTCGGGTAAGCTCTCTGTAACAAACCACAGTGCTGGTGTTGAAGTGGGGTATGTTTACAGCTTCAGCTGCTCATTGATGGATCTCTAAATCATTCATAGACTAAAAGCTGGCAGTAAAAGCTGTTTTTTTTTTTTTTTTTTTTTTTTTTTTTTTTTTTTTGTTTTGCTTTGTAAACTCATGCAACCGTGCAAATGGATTTCTATTAACATGATTTCATTGTATTTATGTTTTTTCTCTTTCGGTGATAAGTTGCTGTTTTTTGATTTTAACTAGAAATTTGTCTAATGCCGGGATGCACCAATTCCACGCTTTTCCTATTCATCTGAGGACTGTATCCTCCACAAAACAGTTGACCGAATACTGTATCTAAACTGAACCCTAACAAAAGAAACTACAAAAGAAAGGGCAGTGTAAACACAACGGGGTATATTTATCAAAGAGTGAAGTTAGAGATCGTAATAGTCCTCTAGAGTGAAATTCTGCCACTCTCCATTCATTGCTATGGGATTTTAAAACAGTATTTATCAGTACTATAACACAATCAAGTGAAAGTTCATCCTTTGATAAATACACCTTTCAAAATCCCATAGAAATTAATGGAGGATGGCGGAATTCCACTTTAGAGGACTATTACGATCTCTAACTTCACTCTTTGATAAATATACTCCATTGCATTATAAACAAAGAAATGGGGGGGGTAATTACCATACCTCCCAACATTCAACATTTACGTTTCAACAGGTGCTTTTAAAGGGGACCTGTCGCCTACACATAAAAAGCTGTGTGATAAAAGCTCTTTGCTAATTAAATGTGGAACCCAATCCATCCATACCTGTTATAAAGGTATTTAAATATCTGAGCTGTCAATCAAATATTACACAACCCACCCACAACATTCAGCACTTCCTAGATGTCACTGCACTCCACACATTCCCCCTCCCTCCTAACATGTTATAATTCTGTAGGGCACTGTTTATAGGCATTAGGTCCCCCATTCTGGTGTATACTCAAGATTTTGAGGTGATGAACAACTTGTCTAAATAACATTATACACAAGATGGCTCCTGCCTGTGTACGGTGAATGTGTAATTTCAAGACTGAAGGAAACAAAATGTAAATAATAAATGTAGTGTAAGTAAAATTTATTTTGCTCAACTAACAAGATAGAAACTGATTTGGAAATATTTCTTAGAGTGACTTATACCCTTTAAATTCAAATTGACACAAAAAAAATGTAAAATTCAAATTTGAATTTACCATTCGAACCTAAAAAAATCTGCCGCCGAAATTGTTACAAAAGTATCCAAGTGCAGCTGCTGACTGTTCTGGGCTCTCTGCCAAAAAGCCTCTTCTTTTAATTAAGTTTCAGAAATGTATATTTTTCTGGCATCAGTGCAGGAGATCGTCGGGATAGTCGGGATATTTCAGTAAGAAACCCAGGACTGCAGGTTGAACTGTTAAAATTGGGGCTGTACCTTAGAAAACGGGACAATTGGGAGGTATGCAATACAGGTATTGGTTTTCATATCTGGAAACCCAATCTCCAAACTCGAGGAAGATCACCTCTCAAAGAATCCATTTTATGCATATAATCCTAGTTTTTTTTTTTTATTTATTTAGTTTTTATCTGTAATAATAAAACTGTATCTTAATCCATATTGGAGGCAAAACAATGCCACTGGGTATATTTCATGCTTAATTGATTTTAATTGACTCCAGAAAACCACAGGTACCAATCATTCTGAATAATAGATCCTATACATGTACTAATAGTCCATAAATAAAGTCAAAAGAATACCATACAAACCATGCCAAAAATATATAATCCGAATAGCAGGGCTGTGCGCCCTAGGTGATAGAAGGGAGAGCAAAAAAAAGGGGAGAGTGACAGAGGGGAGAAATTATGGACTGGGGATAGACTGGTACCTGCCCAGTGCCCCCACCTATCATTCTGCCCTAGGCAGGTGACTCTTATCCTAGGGTAGGGTTTGGACAGTAGAGAAACGGAAAACCAAACCTGGTTAGGGTGAGAAGGACTGAAAGGAGCCAAAAAGCCCTTCACAAGCAATAACATGCAAAGTGAAGTCCTTCTCACCCTAACCAGGTTTGGTTTTCTGTTTCACTACTGTCCAAGTCCTACCCTCAGAAGCCATGTTCTAATAACTTGCACTGATGAGATCTAACAATATTGAAACAGGCTGTCTGCAAGTTTGGATATATGGCGCTGAACCATTAGGCATCATGGCAGAGACATGCAAATCACTCCTTTATGTCCCATTGGCCAACTATGCGTCCAGAACTGCTGGTTTATAGCACATAAACCAGCGGTGCTGGATGCATAGTTGGCCAATGGGACATAAAGGAGTGATTTACATGTCTCCGCCCATGATGCCTTATGGGAGAATTAAAACTCTCATTGTTAGTATCTAGGCAGTGCTATGTGTATGGCATGAGACAAGTAAATACCTTCTGCTTTCAGAAGGCTTCACTTTGGAAGTAAGTGCTTGTGAAGGGCTTTTTGGCTCCTTCCAGTCCTTCTCACCCTAACCAGGTTTGATATTTTATTTTATACAAAGTATGAATCCTAATTTGAAAAAGTTAAGCAGCACCCCTTGCCTGTCCCTAGCTTTGCACATGTACTGATAATGGGAATACCTTATCTCCATCACTGGATTTTAGCTGAAAATGACTGGGCAGATTTTTTTTTAATACTTGCTTTCTATATAGTTACCAGAGGACTACTGTCTTAATCACATATCCTAGGGCATCTATAGTTAAAAAAAATTTGGCCCTGGTTAGGAGTCAGTTCTGCAGAATACCAAGAATTTGTATTGGTTTGGTTTGAAGTTTTGTCCCTGTTGTCCCTTCACCTTGTTACTACATTGAGTTGTTATTGACATATGATATCAATGATTTTTGGGTCAGGGTGCCACAGTATTTAATTTTGTTGCTGTAAACCGCTCACATGCTCTGTTGTGCTGATGAATGCATTGATGTTGTAAGCATGCAGTTTTTGTCTTTTGTGAGTAGATGTCGGGTCTGTTTAAGGGAATTGTTCAGTATAAAAATAAAAGCTAGGTAAATAGGCTGTGCAAAATAAAAAAAATGTTTCTAATATAGTTAGCCAAAAAATGTAATGTATAAAGACTGTAGTGACTGGATGTCTAACATAATAGCCAGAACACTACTTCCTGCTTTTCAACTCTCTTGGTTTCCACTGATTGGTTATCAAGCAGTAACCAATCAGTGACTTGAGGGGGAGGCACATGGGACATAACTGTTGCTTTTGAATCTGAGCTGAATGCTGAGGATCAATTGCAAACTCACTGAACAGTTATGTCCCATGTGGCCCCCCTTCAAGTCACTGACTAACTCAGAGTTAGAGAGCTGAAAAGCAGGAAGTCGTGTTCTGGCTATTATGTTAGACATCCAGTCACTCCAGCCTTTATACATTACATTTTTGCCTAACTATATTCAAAACATGTTTTATTTTGCACAGCCTAGTTTTAATTTTTACACTGAACTGTTCCTTTAAGATAGAGCTTCAAATACTTCTGTGCCACGCTGCCCATCATTGATACTGGCCATGGTCTCCAGAACAGCCTAGAGCAGGGGTCCCCAACCTTTTTTGCTCTTGAGCCACATTTAAATTTAAAAAAGAGTTGGAGAGCAACACAAGCATGAAAAAGTCCATGTGGATGTCAAATAAGAGCTCTGATTGGCTTTTTGGTAGCCCCTATATGGACTGGCAGCCTACAGGAGAGAATGTTTGGCAGGACATCTGTTTTTTATACAACCAAAACTTGCCTCTAAGCCAGTAATTCAAATATAAGCACCTGCTTTGAGGCCACTGGGAGCAACATCCAAGGGGTTGGAGAGCAACATGTTGCTCGCGAGCTACTGGTTGGGGATCACTGGCCTAGAGACACACATATGGGTGAATGTTGGGTATCACAGGAGAACAGCACATACATGTATTTTATTCAGGAGGAACTAATGTGAAAATGAAAATTTTACATATGTTTCATCATACTGAAATAAGAAACTTTAAGTCAATTAAATATTCTGTATTGTGTCTGAAATAATCAAGTTTATTATCACTATTCCTCTCTCAGCATCTGTTTCTCTTCATTCTCTCTTCATGCAGCAGTTGGGTGTCAGATATTCATTGACCGTTAGATCCAATATATCTTATGGGGGGGCTTCCTTTCCTAGCAGATGTATTAGAGCTCACTCAAATAACTGATTCCAGTACAAACAAAATCTAACAAAATAACAGCTTTTTGCATAAATCCTGCATGTAGAGAGACACAATATCTGGTGATATCCAACTCCTGCATGAAGACCGAATGAAGAGAAACAGATGCTGAAAGAGGAATAGTGAAGATAAACTTGATATTTCAGAAACTGTACAGCATTTTTGAATATATTTAGAAAAATACTTACTTCAGTGTGCTGAAGTCTATATTATATTTTCATTTTTGCAATAGTTCCCTTTTCATATTCAAGTCACTTTCTGATCGCAATTAGTGAACTGAAAGTCAGATAATGAAGGCTAATTGCCGATTGGTTGCTATGGGTTACCACACTGGTACATTTTAGCCCCTTGCTGTGCCATTAGTTTTACCAGTAACATTTGCATTAGCTCTGTAACCCATAGCAACCAATCAGAAGTTATTATTTATGATCCCGTGCTTGAATAATGAAAACAAACCTTGATTGGTTGCAGTGGGTTAAATGCTAGGGTAAAGTATCTGGTGGGCATACTGTATATTCGGAAACCTTATTCATTCTAGTATGTGCCCCTGTGATCATCTGATTTGCACACATAAAAAGACCAGGCAGAAATGTTCATGCTTCTAGTTCTAAAAAACAGATTTAGTTGCAGTCATCTTGCAAGTGAATTCAGAATATGTGCAGTCAAGCCAGGGTAAGCTTCCTAATACAAAAAAGGGGGGTTGTGGGTGCACACCTAAGGCCAAATTTAAAATTTAAAAATACATGCACTAGCATATTTATTGAATTACTTAGGGTTAAATATTTTGAAATTTGACCTTGGGTGTGCACCCACAACCCCACTTTTTTGTATTAAGCTTCCTGATCACATGCTCTGTTTTATATAGGAGAGACGTTTCACTACATCTGTGGCTCATACTGTGTTATCAGCAAACATTTGATTTAAATATTAATATTCTTAATCCTAGGTAGATGGGGCTGAGCTTACCAAAATGACCATCTATTCGTGTCTTCATATTAATTCCATGTATGGTTAAACTTATGAGGACATTATGAGGCGGCATGCAGTATGGCATCTCGCTTTTATGTATAACCGTGCTAATAAAAAGGTTTATTTTCACTTTAATCCTTTCTGTATCAATAAAAAGCTAGTGAATTAACCACAATGTGATGCTCAGGAGGAGCTCCAATTTCTTATTTGACAATAATGTTAACAATGATAATGTGTGATAGACTAGCCTCAATTATTTGGCTTCAAACTCTACTCAAAGTCTTATCTTGAAAATGCATCTTGCCGACCTTAGCGTTAACATTTTATTTTTAAGTGCATAAAACAGTTTGTGGGTGGAGATTCCCATGATCAATTACCTTCTACTTCTCCTCCCACAGTTGCTTTAAAGTTGAAGGAAAGCGAGTTAAAAAAAAAAAACTGAAAATATTTAAATAAATATGAATTAATTAATGTGGTTATATATTGGGTAACATTGTTTAAGTCTTATTAATAAAGAATAATGTATCGCTTGTTTAAACTTTTCTCCTTCCCTCTCTGCTTTCCTCTCTTCCCCCCCCCCCCCATCCTTACTTTCTCTCCTCCAATTAAACTGCACAGTGGAATTTCTCCTGCTTACCCTCTGCTTCCAACATGCATTGTTCTCTTCCTCCTTATCTCTTCACCCTACTTTCCCCTACCACTTCCTCTTCTCCCACAGGGTTATGAACATCCCTCATCTCATTATTTCAGAGTGCTGCTGTAGTACTCTATAGAGCGAAATTGCACCATAAGATGTATTAAATAAAGGTAAATGTACTGCAACTATATATTATATTTCAAGGATGCCGACCACACATGGCCAGATCCATTAAGACAATTTGGTATTGTACCTCTCCATGTGTGGGCTCCAAATGATCAATTTACCTGTGCCAGTGCTAATTCTAACTTTCCAATTTGTGATTTTAAAAGGGGAACTATCATGAAAATAAACATTTACTGTAAGCTTCCTCATACTGAAGTAAGGAACTTTCTAAGCGCTACACAATATTTTGGCGCTATAGAAATACATGTTGATAATAATAATAAAAAATACAATAAATTAAATATTCTGCACATATATTTTATATTCTGCAAGTTTATGTTCACTTTCCCTCTCTCCGCATTTGTTTCTCTTCACTTTCTCTTCATGCAACAGTTGGGTGTCAGATATTCATTGACAGTTAGATCCAATAAATCTTATAGGGGGTTCCTTTCCTACAGATGTATTAGAGCTCACTCAGCTGATTCCAGTACAAACAAAATAATTGTCTTTTGCACAAATCCTGCATGTAGAGGGACACGATGTCTGGTGATTTTAATAGAGTGAGCTCTAATACATCTTCTAGGCAAAAGGAGTCCCCCCTATAAGATATATGGGATCTAACTGTCAATGATTATGTGATGCCCAACTTGAAGAGAGAATGAAGAGAAACAGATGCTGAGAGAGGGATAGTGAAGATAATCTCGATTGCTTCAGAAATGGTACCGAATTTTTAATTGATTGTAGGAAGTTTCTTATTTGGGTCTGCTGAAGCTTATATTTAATTTCTCATTTTTGCAATAGATCAGATTTTCATTGGTTTGTTTAGGAAATCCAGTATAACAGCAACATTATAGACTTAATGAAAAATGGCTTAACCTGCAATAGGACACACCACATGTCTCCATATGGACTGCTTTATTTTCTCTTTTTTGGTAACAAAGTAGAACTAAGCGACATAACTGAATGTGCTGTCCCTGCAGCTCACAGCTTTTGTTTACCTTTCGCTACCTGAAAGCTTATTAGCCCAAAATCACTACATCACCATGCATCATCCTCACCGCATAGTCCTAAGGAAGGTTGAAGGTTAACCAACTCCTGTCCCATATCTAACCATTACAAAGCTCTGCACTCCACAACTAAAGAGTTGAGACTACAGGAGCTGTGACTCTTTAGTAATTATTGGCATTAGCACCCGATCGCTTTACACACTCACCTTCAGCATTTTCAATGTGTCATTTTTGTTTTTTTTAATTCTATAGGCAGGGGCCAGCTCCATGTGGGCTTCTTGCTGTGGCTTGCTGAATGAAGTAATGGGTACCGGAGCAGTGCGAGGACAACAGTCTGGTTTCGGAGGAGCAACTGGCCCTTTTCGATTTGCGTCAAATACAGATTTTTCTCCATATCCTTCCTCATCCTCTAGCAACATTGTGTGTAAAGCCTGCGGGCTAGCATTTTCTGTCTTCAGGAAGAAGGTGAGAGTCAAAATTAAATCTAGTATACACAATTGCAAAGGAAAATGTCAGTAATGTGGTAGTCCGTTTGTTGCCATTGCAATTTATCTGATGGTATATGTTTTGAGATTGGAAAATGTGATGAATTGAAAAGTACGGTGTCATAAATTATGTGAATTCAGGTGAACAACACTATCATAACATTTGTAATTATTATTTAGGTAAGTTCTATAGCTGGTATAGATCATCTAAGGCAGTGCTGTTCAGCTTCTGTGGTACTGAGGACCAGAATTTTTTTCGTCTACGTGAAATAGGGCTGGATAATGGATAATGTTGTCCCAATAACTTTTAAGACAATGCCCACATTAATGGTGGAAACAAAACAAAAAATCCCAAATTGTTTATGCTCCCTGCAGCGATATAACTAATTACTCATGTGTGTGTCATATTCTTAAATATACCCATAAATCCATATGCCGCCTCCTCCCCTGTGGATAACCT
>CM044432.1:146531271-146547553 GCA_024363595.1 Xenopus borealis | reverse complement strand
GGCTATGGGGGAAGGGGTTTTGCGCCAAAAGGGTTTCATTCTCATTTAAACAGCCAGAGTATGATAAATCTCGAGAATTAGATTAAATTTTTTTTAAAAAACTTAAATTGAGTTTGGATAATTCCCTAGTCGCCTTTGACAGTTTTGACCATCAAATAATTGACATTTCAATTCGACCCTTAATAAATCTGCGCCCTAAATGTTCTAATCAGCATTTTCTTATTTGTCCTCTTCATTAACATTTAAAAATGATCCTTGCCTCAGACGTCAGCAGCCCTAGAATCGGCACTGCCTCCACCTGAATATGTCGGCAAGGCAGGAAAAGGAAACAGATGGCAGCTCTCAGAATAAATTACACAACTGAAAATGTTTGGGAAACCTCTAATGTTTTTAAAGAGAAACTATTGAAAAAATGAAAATTTAATAAAGGCTTCACCATACTGAAATAAGAATAAGTTAGTTGACGTTCCTAAGCCTGACTCTCTGACACTCTGACTTTGCCAACCTGACTGTCCTATCTCAGCCTGTTAGTTACAGTTTCTAATGCTAACGGACTCCTGCTGCACAAATATGGCAGCCCCCTCATACAGGAACATGGGGGATCAGACAGGTAATGTAAAAACATCATGCAAATACTAGAAGTAGCTTTTCAAAGCCAATATTATAATAGATGTAAAAAAAGAGTTTAATTTCAGGTGTCAGTATCTCTTTAAGTAACCCCTAATCGAATTTCGAATATATTCAAATTTAAAGGAGTTTAAAAAACATCACATTAATTCAAAATTTTACCTTTGATAAATGGACCTCTAAGTGTATTTACTTTACTGGACATGAGTCAGACAAGTGAATTTCAATGGAACTGCCCCGTGTGTGACTTTTACCTGCTTGCTCTAACGATTAAAGGAATCAGAGAATGCTTTACACAACATTCTGTCTAGTTGTTATGGAACAAACCATCTAGTATGATCCAGCAATGCCCCAAACTCTGTTTCATGATTGTTTGTGTGTGTCCGTTCCATTCCTGCACTCCGTCCTATGTGCTGCTCATTGTGCTCTGTTGTAAAGGCATGTGAATTCTCTGGCCACATACACTTCCTGATAGATTTAGTGATGGCTACAATAACTGGCACTGCTCATTACAACACAACATGATCACATTTCCTCTGGTCATGCTGCCCAACAATTTCCGGACATAACCTCTTCTAGTATTTCCTTTGGCTGCACTTTACACTTACCTACACTACTAGATGATTTTTGTCAAGGAAAGTCTAAAATCTCAAACTATATTGACTATGGAAACTATGGAGTATAAACAACAGTTCTATTTTGAAGTTATTTGAATAGTAGCTCTAAATTCCCCCACCTACATACGTATGTGCTACAAGATTGCTGTAACCCAACACTTGGAGACCAAATGAGACTCACCATCTCAGCTCAGTCACAAATAACTTATTCTATTTATACACCCGGGATTCTTTAGCTTAAACATACAGAGACAAATGTGCAACATAGATTCAAACGAAGATAACAAATATTAAGGGCTTTTAGCCATGCCATGGACTTCTTTTAACAGAAACAGAGTACAATAAATTCAATTTAAAGGGGAACGTCACCAGAATAAAAACTGCCATCTTGAATGGCACAAGTAAATAATAAATGTCTATGGTTTATTTAAAAATGCTAAAGCATTATAATACAATAAACAGGTATGTACTGTAACAGCAATAATAAAGGTGGCCATCCACAGCGACATCGCCAAACGAGCAGATCTCTTGCCAAACCAGTGGATCTCTCCCTAATATGCCCACATTGAGGTGGCCGATATCGGGCTGATCCAATTGTGGGCCCTAGGGCCCAATGCTCGGATCAGAATGGAGGCCAAACGGGCAGTCAGATCACAGGACCGGAAAGATGCAGCCGCCATCCAACGGGATTCTTTAACCTGCCTGATCGGCATCTGGCTGATTTTCGGGCAAATATTGATCAGGGACACCCGTCGGATGGCCCCACACATGGGCCAATACGCTGCAATACGGTCTGTTGGCAGCTTTTATCAGCCCGTGTATGGGGGTTCTGAGTCCTGACTTAAAGTTGGAATTTCTAGTGGGAGAAGAGATAGGGTCCAGTACTAGAAGAAGAAATACAATAAGAGATTCAAGCAGCATCTGAATGTTTTTAAGCACAAACGTCATCCAGGAAGATCCTGATGAAAGAGTTAAATGTCAATAGCACTAGAAACTATGAGAACATATAAGGTTCTGTTCTATTAAGAGATGGACTGGCCTGCCAGACCTGTAGAGGATCTCCTGGTGGACCACAAGCTACAAAAAGTCCTGTGACCATTAGCATTTCCAAAATTTGCCTAAATAACACTCATTAGGTGTAGCACAATTTAAATATAATGTTGTGAGAGTAGACCCTGGGTGTCGGTTTTTCTGATAGGCTTTAAGAGGTTGATTCCAACTAGGGTTGCCACCTGTCCGGTATTGATGATTGATCCCAATGTTATTAATAGGGAAAAAAGCTAAATATATAGGAAGGCCTGCATTTTTTTACAGAAAAGGTGGCAACCCTAATTCCAACACTGGTCTAGTTACTTCCCTTTCAACTTCTTCTAACAGTCCTACACATGAGCCTACAAAATGTAGTCAGTGCAGCTCTGGCTCCCAAGCCAGTACTAAGAACTAAAGCTGGCCATAGACGTGCAGATGTACCTGCAGTATTGTCCAAACAATCAGACATCCCCATCTCCCGATTTAAATAAATTAGTAAAAGAACAGATCAGCCAATGTTCTGCCCCTAACAGCAATCATACGGACAGTCTCCCACTGAAAATCGTCAGATCGGCAATACATGCAGAGGTATCATCGGCAACCGCAGGCTTTTGCATACCTGCCGCCCCTAGGTCAGCTACACTCTTCACCCCCTCCCATTCCGGTTTTGTCTCCCACTGTCCCCTCACCCTTCTAGGTGCCGTCTTCTCTCCCCTCTCTTTTCCCCCTGCCAGGCACCATCCCGTCCCCTTCCCAAATGCCATCCTCTTTCTGTGAGTGCGTGCTCAGTCTTCCCAGTTGGCATGCCGCCCCTCAAACTTTGCCACCCTAGGCCCGGGCCTAGGATCTTTGCGTCTGTGACCAGCTTAAATCTAATGTCATACTTGGTGTTTCAACACTCATGACTGCTCCCAGCCCCAAGGAGAAGTGAACCCTTCATTAAAAAAACCCTCCCCCTTGTAGACCCCCTCCCAGCTCCCCTCCAAGCCTACTTGCTACCCTGGACAAATGCCTCTAACTTTTTACTCACCCCTTGCGGCATATTCAAACATAGGAATGTTTTTCTTCTTTGGTAAACTTTGTGTCTTCTTTAGGTGCATGCGAAGTTCTCTTGAACCGCGAAATCGCTCCAACTGCGAATGCACCAAAACACCATTGAATACGCTAAGATTACTGGAGATAAGAAGATGACTGTCATGAATTCCGATGGCTGAATCTGCCGCGAGGAGTAAGTAAGCCAAAGTTTTAGTCAATGGGAGACATCCTGAGTTCAATTTGGAGTTGTTTGCACCCTTCCTGACATTCATGGGTTTTTTGTTTGAGAAAAATATTGAATTCAATATAAGGTTTTCTGGTCGATCCTATTTAGAATTTTTTTTAAATGAATATCAACTGGTCAAATTTTAAGTTCATGGGAGTATATGGGAGTTTTTAAAAACTCACATAAATTTGAAATTCAACCTTTTATAAATGTGCCACCGTGTGACACAAGCCTTAATATGCCAGGATACACTTTTGTGCATTTTTCACATGAAAATTGTATGTCCTTACACCATGAAGGTTTTTTTTTCCTGGACTGATTTTATGTTAACTGAGCAAGCAGCCAAGCACCAGTTTCTGTGCATGTCTGGTATTTAATGCATTGCTGTATGTATCCAAATCTACTGCAGCCAAATTACATTACAAGGTACGTTCACCAAAAGCTTATATTTCAACTGGCACATAACTGTTCAGTGAGTTTGCAATTGATCCTCAGCATTCAGCTCAGATTCAAAAGCAACAGTTATGACCAATGTGCCAGCCTCAAGTCACTAGTTACTATCTGGTCACCAATAAGTGGAAACCAAGAGAGCTGAAAAGCAGGAAGTAGTATTCTGGCTATTATGTTAGACATCCAGTCACTCCAGCTTTTATACATTTTTGCCTAACTAACTATAGTGAAAAGATTTTTTATTTTGCGCAGTCTATCTATTTACCCAGTTTTTATTTTTATACTATACAATTTCTTCAAATCTTTTTCTTATACGAGAACATACAAGACATTGGTGAAATACCTAGGCGTAGCATTCCCTGTCCACTAGGTTTGTCTTCCAGCCTTCATAAATATCTCCATTTCTCCATCCCACACTTCCACTCCCCTTCATAATACTCCTTGGCTGAGTAGAAACGAGTCCCATATCCCTGTAAAGAAAAAAAGCAGGATACATAATGTAAAGTAGATTTTAAATGTTCACAGACAATCTTTTAATTCTGTTACTGTAATTTAATTTATGGAAATTTATGGTAATGGTGCACACTGTGATCCTTCTGAGCATTTAGGGCAGAGACACACGTGAAGATTCAGGGAGATTTAGTTGCCAGGCGACTAACTGCCTCTTCTTCAGGCGACTAATCTCCAGCCAGCTAGAATCTAAATCGGCAGCGGGATGGCACTCGGATCGCTTAATTTTCCATGAGCGGACTTCGGAAAATGAATCCATCCAAGTGCCATCCCGCCGGTGATTTAGTCTCTAGCTGGCGGGAAGGTTTTTGGGGGGTAGAAGTCGCTCGAAGAAGAGGCAATTAGTCGCCGAAATCTCCACAAATCTTCACATGTGTCTCTGCCCTTAGTAACTCTGCTGGTGGGTGACAAAATGTCTGAATTCACTATGTGTTTCTTTAACCAATATCAAAAACAAACAGCTATAGGCATAATTTGCATTTGTCAGACATCTAGGGCAAAGACAGACACACCATACCATCCATCAGTACTGACATTGGTGCATTTAAAATACTATGTAATCATATTCCACAAGATTATATAGTCAATTTCACAAGATTACACAGGAGAGCAACATATAAAATTCCCGAGGTTGCTACAACACCCTATCTTTATCTTTGGGGCAATGAAACCATACGCTATAAACTGCCATACACTTTTCCTGGTTTTTTTTTTTTTATTTGGTTTTCTCAAATAGAAATAAAGATAATACAAATAACATTGAGTAGCTGCGTTGCATCTACATTATTTACAAGATATAATAACACATGGCTCCTGTTTCTAGTTCTACACGTTTCCTGTTACTGCTGAGTTAGCTACAGCTGGCTGAAACATCTGCTGTTCTCCTATTCTATTCCTATATGGTATAATGTCTGGGCAATTTTACATAAACCAGTGATGACTATTCCAATAGGCACTGTTTTATGATTTAAAAGAGAAGGAAAGTCTTTGTGCATAGTGATTGTATTGACTTACCTGAAACCCCAGTGCTCCTATCAGCAGAAAACTGCTATACCAGTGAGCACCACAGAGCGATCCTCTTAAAATTGTGGTTCTACTGTATTTAGCTATATTCTATTGATCGTTGTCTGCTCCAATAATGTATAAATTATGCATGATGTAATTCATTCTGTATTAAAGTAATGTACAGTGCTGCATACACATTGTTCAAGTAGGAGTACATACACAAAAGTATACATGTACACACACCATATACAATACCCAATCTATAAGAGGACTACAAGTGCCAGATAATGCTGATACGATTCAGCTGGGATAGAGTTGCCATGCCCATACCTCCAGGCCCAGTGTGACAGTGTCCACAGAAACTGGTGTGAGATGCATGGCCTGGGACATTGCAAAATAAGCAAGTATATACTATAGTGTAATATTTAAATTTGGAATTCTGGACAGGTCCAGACTAGCAACCTGTTAGTTCTGCTAAATACCAAAGGGGCTGCTGTAAGATGCAAAGTCACTATTTAGTGGGTTGTTTGGGCCTTTGCATACTTGTAATGCCAGGGCCTGTTTTGAATCCCAGACCAGACCTGGTTATGGACCCTCATTTCCTGGTGAACACTTGGGCATTTCCTAGTCACAATACAAACATTCACACTGGACAGCATGAGTTAACTAATGCTTGCCTGAGATGCAGGAAAAAGGCCAGGTATAACCCAAAAGGTAGTCTAGTGAAGATGACTGAACTGTGGAACCTTTGCATTCCTACTAATGGAATGGATTGTTGTTATTTTGAACAGTGGTTCTTAGGTGCATTTACTGGGGTTTATGTTTAAATATGTAACCTATTTGGATGTCTGCCCTCTATAGATGGGTCTAGATTAAGCCTGCAGCTAAGAATATCATTCCAGAATTCAAAAGACTGTACTAATCTGGATCCAAGATAAGTGTATTGATCTAAAACTGGATTTGGACATGCAGTTTGCCCAAGAAAAAAATTGAATATACATTGAAACTACCCCATGTGCCTGTGAAGTTGAAGAAAAATAGTGCCTTGGTTCTTCTTGACAAGTTATTTGGACAATACCTCCCAACTATCCAGTTTTTAGAGGGACAGCCCCTCTTTTGACAGCTCAACCCTCATTTGTACTGGAAAGTCCAGTTTTTCTCTACACTGAACAGCCAGAAGTTTCTACATTAATTGGCTTTTAGCAGAGAGCCCAGAACAGTAGAAGATAAGGTACTTTTGTAACAATTTCTAGATAAGCAAATTGAAACAATATAAGATAGCAGGTCCCTTGGGAAAAGTTAGCCTCCTCCCCCTGGTGGCCTATGGGGGGGGGAGGTTAGCACCAGAGGGATTTCCTCGCCAGGCAATTTTCAGCGACTTTGAAAATCGCCCCGCCGTGTGTGAATAGGCGCAGGCGACTTTATTTCTAGCCGGTGCGCGCTACGAGCAAGCCAATCGTGGAGATTAGTTGCCTCAATGACGTGGCGTTTTGTCGCCAGGTGACTAATCTCCACGAATCTGCTTGTCTGGATGAGCCCTAAAGGGCAATTCACCTTCATTAGCAAAACTGTAATAACTGTGTGGCCACAAAAATGAGCATGGTGAAAAAAAATTTGCCGCACTAAGCACTGCAACTTTTTTATCCCACTTTTTATTTCCAAAATGTCAGGAGGTATGGGAATCCCCATTACAAAAATACATACATGTTTTTTGACATTATCCCAGTAGCCTGAATAAACCTTATTCCCCAGTATTAGAATCTTGCACACTGTATGTTCCAAATCCACTTCTTTTCCCACATTTCCAATCTCCTTCATAAATGGATTTCCTTCTTTTCCACATGTATGTGCCTTTGCCTAAAGCAGAAATCAAATGAATTGTAAAGGGTAAGTTAATCAATAGTAAATACATCTACATGTGTTTATATGCAAGTACAGATGGAATTAAATGTATATATCAGTGATACAACCATAGAATCTGGATCCCAATATTTGGGCTTGGGTCCTTTTGTTTGATTTCCAGGGCAGGATTTTTGGAGAGGCCACAAATGCCCAGGTCTAGGGCAGCAGGATTTTAGGGGCGGCAAGCTGGTCAGAGACATCTGAATTGGTTCAGAAGCACAGGGGACAAGCAGCAGATACAATAGTTTTTTTTACACGTTGTAGCATTAAAATGCTAAATTAGCACAGTAACGTCTCATACTAACTCATACTTCCTCTCTGCGGGTTATTGGTAACACTAAAATTTAGATTGTAAACTCTGATAAGCAGGATCCTCTTTACCTATGATAATTTTCATGTTTAATGTGTACACCCTGCTATTGTACAGGGCGATATGGTGATATTTATAAATAATTGTTAATATGTATAAAATACAGCATGTAAAGAGTTTTTAATAGGGCAAGCTATAACTCATAAAAACTTGTAGAAATACTGCACCAGCAGGAAGTTCAGAATGTATGGGATGGGGCTGATCCTGCAAGTGTTATAAAACACACACAGGAAATTTAATAAAGTATTTCAAAGAAATGTGAGTGGTATGGCCTTTAGAGCCAGGGGAGGAAATATGTTCTTGTTATATTTAGGTACTATGTGCTCTGTTCGTTAAACAGTAACACTAAAAAAATTAAAGTGTTTTAAAGTAATGAAAATATCATGTAGTGTTGCCCTGCACTGCTAAAACTGATCTGTTTGCTTCAGAAACACTACTATAGTTAATATAAACAGGCTGCTGTGTAGCAATGGTGGAAATTTAAAAAAAGCAATATGGCACACATTGTGGATAATATTATGTTCTTCAGAGCTTAGCTGCTATGTTATATCAGCCTTTTCTCCTTTCAGTCGCTGCCCCCATTACTACACAGCAGCTTATTTATATAAACAATATTAGTGTTTCTGAAGCAAACACAGTAGTTTTACCAGTGCAGAGCAACACTGCTTTATATTTTTATTTCTTTTTTTGACATTACTGTTCCTTTAATTTAAGAGAACTTAAAGGGAAAATGTCATGGGGAACACATGTTTTTTTCAAAACGCATCAGTTAAAGGAAAACTATAACCTCCGGACAATGTAGGTCTCTATAAAAAGATATAAAACAACTTTTTTAGTAGCATGTTTCATTGGGTAATCATAAATAGAAAATTGTCATTTAAAAAAAATAAGGACAGCCTCCTGGGATCCTAGGATTCAAAGGTGCACACAAACATACCAAAAAAACTATAAAGTTAGGTCACATGAGCCAATTAACAGACAGAGTTGTGTCTTTTGCTTCCACACTTGAAAATATTGAAATATTTCTGGTCAGGTGATTTCTGAGGCAGCACACAGACCATCATGAAATGGTGGTTCAAGGCAAGAGATGTAAAAGGGCAATATTTACTTGAATATATATACCAGTTTGGTAAATTTCTTTAATATGTCACTTACTATGATATAAACTACCTGTTGCTCAAGTATTCATTTTGGGGGTATAGTTTTCCTTTAATAGTACTGCTCCAGTAGACTTCTGCACTGAAATCCATTTCTCAAAAGAGAAAACAGATTTCTTCATATTCTGTTTTGAAATCTGACATGGGGCTAGATATTGTCAATTTCCCAGCTGCCCCTGTTCATGTGACTTGTGCCAGGGAACTGCTTTCTGGCAGGCTGTTGTTTTTCCTTCTCAATGTAACTGAAGTAGTCACAATGGGACATGGGCTTTTTCTGTTGAGTGCTGTTCTTAGATCTACCAGGCAGCTGTTATCTTGTGTTAGGGAACTATTATCTGGTTACCTTCCCATTGTTCTGTTGTTAGTCTGCTGGGGGGGGGGGTGATATCACTCCAACTTGCAGTACAGAAGTAAAGAGTGATTGAAGTTTATCAGAGCACAAGTCACTTGACTTGGGACAGCTGGGAAATTTACAATATGTCTAGCCCCATGTCAGATTTCAAAACATTATACAAAAACATCTGTTTGTTCCTTTGAGAAATGGATTTCAGTGCAGAAGTCTACTGGAGCAGCACTATTAACTGATGTGTTTTGAAAAAAAAATGTTTTTCCCATGACAGTATCCCTTTAAAAATAAAAACAAGAGTAGAATTCCTAGTAAGCCTTACCATGTCTGAGATTAATCAGTACTCATCTCCATTTACACTGTAAATTGAGTGTCTCAAACCTGCTTTCTGTGCTTTGGCATCCCATTCCTTCCAGATAGGCTCTGCCTTCTTTGGAGCCTTAACTAATGGCATATCATGAGCAGCTATAACAAAAATAAAAACAATGTCATAACAGGCATATTATTAGCAGTTCTGCCAATGGCTTAAATATGTTGTAAACATTAGAATATAGAATTTAGATTCTACTAGGTAGTTATTATGTGCCAATGGATGTTTGGTTGAAACAGTATTGCTTGGTAAATTCAAGCAAGCATTCTGCCTATGCCAGTTTTCTGCGTATCTAAGCAAAAAGATTCCGACTCACCCCTTCTACATGTACAAAATATTCAGGCTGACTGTAGCGAATTCTTTGCCTACATGGATGCAGAACTCAGATGTTCATCAGAAGAGAATAAGGGGCAGCTTTAACAAGGGTCGAATTGAAAATAAAAATTTTAGAATTTTGAGTTTATTTTAGTGTAATTTGACTAAGCAATAGTCCAAATTGGATTGAAATGTTAAAAAAAAAAAAAATTCAGCTATTCCCCATCAGGGCTGCCATTAGAAATCAGAGCTAAGAAATGTTTGGGGCCCTGCCCACACTGGCGCCCAAGCCCCACCCCTGACCCCGCCTACTCCATATCAATGTTAAAAGACCACACAGATATCAGCGCTAAAAAAGTACATATACAAGTACATATAAGTACATGTGTAACCACACATATTGATGGTCACAGCTCCCTTATAAGTTAGAAAAAAAAACATTGGCACCAGGGCCCCCCATAAAGTTTGTTTTTTTTAAACATTGGTGCCAGGGCCCCCCTTACAAGTTAAAAAAAAATTTGGGTCCACAAAAAATATTTAAAGAAAAAATATTGGTGCAGGGGCCTAAAGAGTATTAAAATAAAACATTGGTGGCTGGGGATTAGGAAAAAAAGCACACATTGGTGTCAGTAGAATTGAACTCGTGGCTTTAGGACTTCAGTTATAGTTGTTTTCGTGACTTCGGGTCTTTTCGCCGCTTCAGGACTTGAGTGTCGGCTCTTTTCATGACTTCAGGTCTTTCTGCCGCTTCAGGACTATTCGGCACTTCCGTATTTAGGACATCTCACTCTGCAGCACGATTTCGGCGCTCGCAAGTGGGGCCCGGCTCTTCAAAAAGTGCAACACTGCCAGGCCCCCCTTCAGCCCCATGTCCGGGACACTTGTCCCCCTGTCCCCCCCTGATGGCAGCCCTGTTTGCTAAGTAACACCAGACAAATTGCTGTTTTAGCCTATGGGGGACGTCCTACAATCAATTTGGAGTTGTTTGGTGGACTTTTGAAAATCAAATTTTTTTTTTGAAAATATCAGTAAATATCTGACACGAAACTACTGCAAGAAGACAGAAAGAAAAGAAGCAAATACTGAGAGATAGTGAAGATAAACTTGATTATTTCAGAAACAATGCAGAATTTTAATCAATTGTATTTAGAAAGTTTCTTATTTCTATATGATGAAGCTTATATTACATTTTTGTGATATTTCCCCTTTAATTATAATCCCATGTTCTAATCCCTAGAGTGGTGCAGTAACATGCAGTAACATGGACTGTCGTGCTACAGAATTCATCTCCAAGTGACAGTGGAGAACTCTGCAATTTATTTTGAGATGCATGGTGGGGGCGGGGTAGAAGCTAAGGCATTTTGGATGTAGGCATGCATTATGGGGTTGGTTAGGGTATTTTATAGTATGTCTAAAATATATCAAGCATTGGAACTATGATCTGATTCAAAGTTTACAATAGACATGTTTCTTTATAAAACAAAAAGACAAATGCAGACTTTACACCAAGCACAAAGGAAGTGATTTGAACACCATGTACCTATTGTACAATATGTACAGAACCAATGCTATTTTTAGATTCTATGGAAATGGTATTAAGATGCGCATGCAGAACTAGGGAATCTGCTTCTGAATATGCAGAAGGAAAGAAAGACGTAGCAGGCTGGTAGAATCTCCCAGGACCAGCAGCTTGCATTGCTGAATTTGGTGTAAGGAAGTTAGGAAGTCTGGGTTTAATCTGGGTTTAGATAGAATAAGTTATTAAGGCACTGACCTAGTGGGCATTATTGAGTAAAATCAATATTGGTTACCAGATCTCCAGTCCCCAATTACAATGTATCATATTGATAAAGTAGGGACAATGGATGTTGGTTATATATACGTATTTAGTATCATTTACTACGCATTTTAATATAAATAAATGGTGTTAAATAAAATAATTAAAATATACCCTATGTTTTATGAAGGGTTAGTTTCTCTTGTGACTTTGCTTTTTAAATGGGAACTGACATACAGATTAGGTCACCTAGGGCATTTTGCATTTCCTCTGCAAAACAGTACCATCTATTTTACCGGTAACTGAATCAATGAATACTTTGGTGGTTACCAGTGCCAGATTTAAATAGTGGGTACCCCTAAGCCCATTGCAGTTCTTCACCCCTTCATTTCTGCACATGCACAATATTTCATCATCAGGTCGGGACCACTGGGGATTGGCAAATAGGAAATTATTAAAACTATTGTATCTCATGATCAGTACCAGAACTTCCGAACCAATGTGGGTGTGGTTGGGTTTCGTGCCACCCCTAAAATCCTGTTATGATTAATATCCTTCAGGGTCACTGTATGTACAGTACCTCTGTTCAGTAGCATTTTTTTATTATGTATTTCTACTAGATTGAGCAGTGACCCTAGGAATTGCTTCTATGCTCTTCTATGCATAGGAATGTGGAACGTTGCTCCACCTGCTGGACTCATAATAATCAAATGCAAAGTTTATATCAATTTTGTTCTGTACAATTTCTTACAGTCTTTCCAGGTTTTTGTAAAACATAAAAACATTAATAGAGCCCACCCAACACTGATGTCACTAGTGCCTGCACCCATAAATCCTTGCTATACGTAGAAAATAATTACATATCTCAGTAATGGCCAACAAATACAATGCTCCTCAGTGGAATATGTTCTTGCAAAAACTTTCACTGAAAACAATAAAAACAAAATTTTTCCATCAGATTCAGCTTACTTAATGTACCACATGCTTGGTACTTCAGACCTGCAAGTCACCGGATCCCCTTGTATACTGGACCTGTGAGTGCTCAGTAAGGGCTCTTACACACAAGTATCTACACCACAACGGAACATATGTGTTAACATAGCCCAGTCTGGAGTCAGAATTATCAGGGGTGCAACTTCACCATGGCCCGCACCCACTCGGGGCCACTGGTTGTTCGCATGCATGCAAAACCGCATTAAAATCTGCCTGCATTCACCTGGGCCTCGCAGCATATAGTTGTATTACTGGCCCAGTCTTTTATTTCAGCTTCTACTGACTAGGGGCTATTTGCTTATCCTGGCAGCACAAGTGCAAGAGCACTAGGGTGGAAGAGACCACCCCTTACTGCTCACTTAAAGAGTACTTGTGTGCCCAAGGTTTCTGGTCTCTGCACAAATCTGGCACTTGGATCACAGTAGCATCAGGAGGCAAAGCTTAGCCTTGTCTTTGCTTCCTACATTAGGGCAGGCAGTATTGAGTGTGCCTCAATGTGGGCTGTGCCTCCTGACCTCCCTAACTTGTGCATGTAAATGGTGTGCAAGGTATGGTTGGGTGGGGAGTGCCTGAATGCCTAACCCTAGATAAAATGACCAATAATGCAGTGAGTGTTTGATCCATGGTCATGCTGCATGCTGAGTGAAGAGGCCTGCAACTATTCTTCACATGCCCCACACAGTGTGCAAAAAAAATGACCAACTGCATTGTAAACGAGGCCTTCTGTCGATGGGAAGTGCCAAATGCAGGTGGAATGCAAACTGGTGTAGTGTGAGAGCCCAATGCTGACATTTCCCGGATAAAAAACACTGTATTGTGGAAACAAAATATGCAGCTTCTGTTGATCTTTGCTGCTCTTCACAATTAATTACTGAAAATAAAAGAGGCAAAAATGAGGACTTTATAATCTTACAATCTTACAGTAGAAATCATAGTTGTGGTTAAATTGAAAAGTCCAGCCGAAAATACTGATAGCTTTAAAAAATTAAAATACTTAGCTTTTTGCCTGTTCTGCACTGTATTGGTAGGGCTGCCACATTTTCAGGATAAAAAAATATATTTTTAATCTAGTGGCATCAAGCATTATTTTTACCAGCCAGACTAGTGAATTACCATACAGTTAAAACTTTAGGATTCATTATGAAATAATAAAATCACATGAAATAATTGTTTTAGTCAAGGTAAAATGTAAAGACATACAGACCTGTGATGTAGGAAACAGACAAGACAGGCTCAAACTGCTGCCTGCTCGGCAGAGACGAGAACAGAAACATTTGCCTCTGGTCTCCACAGCAACAGGACGCTTGTCTAACATAGTTCAGCCGCAAGTTTGTCTGACTCGTATTAACCCCTTAAGCCACTAAGTTTCTCTGATTTAGCCAGTTCTTATGTCAGGTTTCTCTCTCAACTGCCAACACCAAATTCTCTAAACCAACCAAAAGTCTAAAATAGCGCAGTATGCACAGTGAAAATAAATAAAATATACACAAAATCAACAAATAAAAGAGTATATGTAAAAAAATAAGTTCATTTAGACCTTGTACCTCAGTTACAGACTAAGCTTCTTGACAATTTTAAAAACAATTACCTAAATTGAGCTCTACAGAATGAAAAAAAACTGTCAGCAGTTGCCATAGAAACAGAATGTTTATGTTTTGGTAACTTGGCACAATGATAAGATAAATCAATGTTTTATTCATTTGATAGTATTTTTGTTCCATTTGTAGCACATTTCAAGCCTGCACCTGGCAGGCCTGAATTTGTGGAGAGGCCACCTAGGCCCAGGCCTAGGGCAGCAGGATTTTAGGTAGCAGTATGCTGCCCAACCACACCCACATTGGTTCAGAAAAAAATTCTATGTGCCAATTCCCATTGCTCCGTCCTGAAGATAAAAGTTTGAGCAAATAAAAGGGAGGGAACAGGGGGTGACAAATGTCAGCGGGCCTAGGGGCGCCCACTAGGTAAATCTGGGGTTGGTCTAATTCCAAACACTTTTTTCAGTTCCGTTGTTTAGAAATAGTACATCAGAATGAAATACTTTTTTGAATTGCTTCTTATTTTGCTACACTTTTTTTACATTAGTTGATACACAAACAGCAGTTGTTAGTCACTATCACATCAATTAAAACAGCTGCCTTTAAAGGGGACCTGTAACTTATACATAAAAACTGTATAATGAAAGTCCTTTGCAAATTAAACATGGAACCCAAATATTTTTTTCAAATTAAATCATCCATGCCTGTTATAAATGTGTTTAAATATCCAAGCTGCCTATCAAATATTACCTACCTGCCTTTATGCTTGAGTAGGGTTGCCACCCAGCCGGTATTTTACCGGCCTAGCCGGTAAAATACCAGCCAAGGCCGGGGCCGGTATTACAAATTTACCGGCAATGTAGCTGCCGGTAAATTTGAAATACCCCTTAAAAATGGCCCTTGCCTTGCCTAAATCTAATAAAAACTTACCTTTCTCGCGTCTTCACCCGATCCTTCGTGTGGCTCCGCCCCCTTTGACGTCACATCACGCCCCTTTTGACATCACGTCACGCCCCCTTTTGGCCCCGCCCCCCGCCGGCCGGTATAAAAAAATTAAAAAGGTGGCAACCCTATGCTTGAGGCATAGAGGTGGGGCAGTCAATTAGTTTTACATTCCATTCAGCAATTCCTAGATGTCACTGCACTCCTCGCATTCCCTATCCCCCCCTCACACTCTATAACTGTGCAGGGCACTGCTCATGGGCATTGGGTCCCCCATTCTGGTGCATACAAAAGGATTTGGGGTGCTACACAATTTGTCTTAATAAGAAATTGCCACAAAATGTCTCCTGTCTGCTTGCTGTAATTGTGTAATTCCAAGCTTCCCTGACCTCTGGCCTGATTTTGACTATGGATCTATTTACTATACTTCTGAAACTATCTCCAAAGTGTTCAAGGTTCCTTGTCAGTCCACAGTAGAAATTTCTAGCGCCGAAAGAGAATGGAGCTTGCAGGCATCTCATGTGTGAGAGGAATTTCCCAAGCAGTCTCCAGTTTTCATTATACAGGTTATACAGGTAACAGGCACTTTAACTCCCATATGTAGTTATTTACCTATACTAAAACATTTTTGATGGCCTATGACCCCATACTTTGAAGAAACATGGCAAATAAAAGATCTAATGCAAAAAATAAATAATGTGCAGATTTGTTTTGCATTATTTGTTATTGGACCCTATGTCAAGGGGCTCAAATGGTGACAGTAAATATTCAATCTTTGTTTAATCAAAACAAAACATCCGTGTACAAAACTTCCTTTTGGTGCCACATCCTAGCACCTTATTACCCCCAAAACTGTAATCAATGAGTCTAGTGTATGACTTAAAATTGCAAAATCCTTACTCAAGCCTCCAAAATATATGATTACAGAGCCCACATTAATGCAGTATCTTCAAAAGGAAATATTCATCAGTCATGCTCTTTTGGCAATATTAGTTCATTATTGCATACTGCATTACGTTCATTTTTTATCATTGAAAATTAGACAATCTTAACAAAACAAAACCACTTGGTTAAAA
>CM044432.1:146511893-146521894 GCA_024363595.1 Xenopus borealis | reverse complement strand
AACTACAATACCAGTTGGATAACCAGATAGAGCTATACACTGGAATATGGGACACCTGGACATTAAATATACTTATTATTATTATTACTAACTGGGCAGGGACACCCCTGAATTAGGGCTTCAATACCTACTCGGCCCCCTGCAGCTGCGGGGTCTGCTTCCTCTGTAGTTGTGCCCCTGATTGGGAATAGGGGACACTGCACTTGTACGGTAATGGTACACTGCATGTTCTGTGGCTCTTTGTCTTGGTGACATTTATATATGATATTGAAAACATGCTTGGCTTCATGCTAAAAACATTTATTTGTGCAAAATCAACATTGTTACATTGTACAATCACACATTATCAAACATTAGTCACCACAGTGCAGTGTATCCCCCCCAGTCTGCCTACCTTGTGTTAGCAATTCCCTCCTGACGCGTTTCGCGCTATTGGGCGCTTCGTATAGTTGCACTCTCCATATCATTTAAATAAATAGATATGTGCTTCCATAATACAAACTTCTGAGCTCTGGGGCTAGTACGATGGTCTTGAGTTCAAATGAGGGTACTGGCTGAAAAGAGTTTGTATCACCCATGTTTGTGTTGGTTTCTTGCTGGAACTCCCACACTCCAAGGCATACAGATCTGACATAAAATGTGTCCGCACTATGTCAATAATACTTCTATGGGCCCTGAACCGACCACATACAGTATTATTGTATCGAGATCAGCGCCTAGGCAACGGAAATTTTTAGAAACAATATATAGTGTAGTATTTTTGACACAAATTAAAAATTCACCCAGTGTTTACAGGAGTTTAGTATTCTCCCTAGTATATGGTTAACTTAGCCACCAGGTGTAGTGGGTGTGGTAGGTATTAATTGCCCAGTTCACCACAATGTGGAGTGTGGAAGCCTCCAAAATTAATTTATACAATTCCGTGGGGAAAAAAATGGCTGAATTGCCTACTCACAAACCACTGCTGTGGTGTGTCACTTGTAATGTGTTGCTGTAAGCTAGCAGTCTCACAGTGCTCCCTTGCGCATGGATTCCAGCAATCCGATATAAATAGGGGAGATAAAATGCTAAATAGTATAATACTGTTTAATAATACATAAAATCAGGTTTAAAACATTATGCACTCACAATTTCCATTAAAAATACTTGCACATAATGATATCTCTGGGGTTCCCACTGGTCCTTCAGGGTGCCAGGGTAATTGTTCGTTTGTCAGTCCCTTGTGAAGGTTCCTAAGGAGAAGGGGGAACTTGGACACGTTCATTTTCTTTATCTTTATCTTTATCTCCCTATCCTTATTTCCACTCTTTGAAGGTTCCAAGGGCCCACCTGACTCACATACAGTATTATGTAATGCCCTATTGCCAGAGAAAACTCCTAATATGATATAAATATATCATATAATATATAATTTAAATATATATTTATAATATAAAAGTGCACTGTGAATATAATAATAATACCTCCGAGAATTACAAGGAAGGCCCGAAAAAATACAAACATAGGATGTACAGTAGTACAGTAAGGCTGGATCAGCAATGGCCGTGAATAAAGGTCAACTAACAAATCTAGTGAAAACAGCAAATGCAGGAATAATAGTATCCTAATATGAATGATGCAATAGCTAGTGTCATCTGTTATAATATACACACACAACTATGTAATTACACCTTAGTCATAATATAAAAAGTATAATTAAACCTTACATAAGGCCATTCCAAGAGGCCAAGCCACGTGCCCATGTAGTGCCATATTTCTGATTCTCAGCAGCAACTGAATCACTAAATACTCTCTTGATGAAGTGTCTTGGATGAGATTAGATGGTTTTGAGTATTTTATTATATACTTGTCATACGTCATTTTATGGAAGGAATGTGATTTTATAGCACCCCCCTCCACAAAAAGCCACTAACAATGTGCCTAATAATAACAGATTAAATCTATAACTAATGGTGGCCATACACGGGCCAATAAAAGCTGCGGACAGACAGGGTGTATGGGGCAATCCAGTGGGCTTCTCATTTGATATCTGGCAGAAAGTCGGCCAATTGTCGATCTGATGGGACTGAAAATCACGTCTGATCGCGCCCGCATCTGTTCGTTGATGTGGTCCTGTGAATTGACCGCCCATTAACACTTAATGATCCGATCGTTAGGCCCTAGGACCCACAATTGGATCAGCCCGATATGGACCGCAAGGTGGGAATAGAAAGGAGAGATCCGCTCGTTTGACGATGTTGCCAAATCTCTCGGTGTATGGCCAGCTTTAGCCTCCTATTATATTCTAACCTCCCATACTATAGGTTATTATAATGTATAAACTGAAAAATGTTTCAAGATGTTGCTTTCCCTTGAATCACTGAACTAATATTTAGTTGTATAAGCAGTGTTTGTGAGAACTGCTGCACATCTGTGTTGCATGGAGTCAACGTCTGGCACCTGTTACATTCCTCAATTCTTCTGTATTTTTTTTCTTTAGGCTGATGCAATAAGTTCTGTATAAAAAGCATGGCATTTTTAGCCCTATTCATTTTTGGGCTTAATTTCCTTTAAAGACCTTTACCAAGTAATGACCTAGGAAACAATACACTGTTTTATAAAGTTGTTGTACATGGGCGAGTTTGTAGTTATCCAAGCTACTGGTGATGTTTGCTTCTGCTTGAATGCTTCATACATGTATGAACAGACTGGGATCTCATGGAATTACTGAATGGTCTCTGGTCTATTTTAAAGGAATAGTAACACCAAAAAATTAGTGATTTAGAGTAAAGAAAATATGTAGTGTTGCCCTGCGCTGTTAAAACTGATCTGTTTGCTTCAGAAACACTACTATAGTTCATATAAACAAGCTGCTGTGTAGCAATGACGGGAATTGAAAAACGGCTGTATGGCACAGGGTAAGTAATGGATAACAGATAACATTATGTTCTACAGAGCTTATCTGCGATCTGCTGTGTAACTTGAGCCTTTTCTCCTTTGAATGGCTGCCCCCATGGCTACACAACAGCTTATTTATATAAACAATAGTAGTGTTTCTGAAGCAAACACTGCAGTTTTACCAGTGCAGGGCAACACCGCTTTATATTTTTATTGCTTTAAAACAATTACATTTTTTGATGTTTCTGGTCCTTTAAAAAGGGGTCCCCAACCTTTTTTACCCATGAGCCACATTCCACTCTTGGGCTGTAATTGGCTATTTGATAAACCCTTTGTGAACTGGCAGCCTACAGGAGGCTCTGCTTGGCAGTATCCCTTTATGGTTTTTATGCAACCAGGAATTCAAAAATAAACACCTGCTTTGAGGCCATTGGGAGCAACATGCAAGGGATAGAGGAGTAAAGGTGGCGATACATGGTGAGATTCGCTCGTTTGGCACCTTGAGGTGGGCAATATCGGGCTGATCTGATCATGGGCCCTAGGGCCCAACAATCGGATCACAACGCCTGGGATAAGGGCGGCTGGATCACTGGACCGCATCTATGAACAGATTCGGCTGCAATCCGACGGGATTTTTAGTCCCGTTCGATCGACATCTGGCCGACTTTCGGCCAGATATCGATCAGTTAAGCCCATTGGGAGGGCCCCACAGTAGGGCCGATAAGCTGCCGACTTAGTCTGTCAGCAGCTTTTATCGGCCAGTGTATGGCCACCTTAACATGTTGCTCACAAGCCAATGGTTGTAGATCTCCGCTCTAGACTATCAGCATCCATATGACAAGGCCGAATTATCATATGTGTCTGGCTGCATCAGTCCCCCGCCATGCATAAGGTGTTCTCAGAAATGATTGATTCCACCACTGAAATGGACATTAGATAAGAGCTGCTACCAAGTGTGCAATTAGACACAACCCTGCAGATACAATGGACTGTCCATGTAGAATTTCCCACCCAAATATTTATAGAAAGAGAAAGGAAAACCTACTAATAGGCTACGCCGTCCTTTAAAACAGGGGAAACAGCTGTGAGAAATGTGTATTTCTCTGAAGGGAAGTAAATGCAAATCAGAGCAAGCTGAGATTTTTTCCTCCATGAACAAGGTAGACAATGCTCACACGCAGTTATCTCACCAAACAGCATGATGATATAGACTTTTTGTATTTGTCCCCATTGTCCCCTTTTATGTATTTTGCAAGGGACAAACTTGTCAATGACTTCTATAAAAGCTTTGCAGCCGTTTGCTAGTGCCCATAAAGACGCATTCGCTAGCTCTGGGTTGCAGTGGTATTGCTGTATTAACATTAGCCTGGTACAGAATTATTACAGTAGGATGAAGAGGTCTGAAATTGATTGACTGCCTTTGGATCAAAGACAAAGTAATTCTCCCCTTCCCAGTTGCTATGACTCTCAAAAAATATACGCCCAGCACCAAATTATTCCCATATTTGGGTCAGACATCTGTCAAATTAAATGAAAGTCGTGGTTATCAAATCTAAAGGGAACCCCAAAAACACAATGGACCTTTCCACCAAGCACTGATAGAGAGAGTTATAGTAAATAAAGTAATTTTTAAAAATCCATCACCCCCCCACTCATTTAATCCCTTAATGCTGCTGCCCCCCCCCCTTGTTTATTCTGTGGTAAAGTCCAGCAGTGACACACCCATAAGGTCTGTAACTTGTGTCCCTCCACTAGGGGCTGCTGTTTCTCAGTGAAGTAATGCTGGAAGATGTTTCTCCCTGGCCTTTGTGTGCCTATTGTCAGGACTGGAATGAGAATGAAAATAGGCCCTGGCATTTCAGGTACACAGAGGCCCAATCAGCCCACAAAGAGGCCCAAATAGTCCCCACCAGCCCACTAAATACTGACTTTCTATGGCACCTTATAGCAGCCCATCTGGCATTTGCCCTAACCCACAGATTGCCAGTCCGGGCCTGCCTATTGTCATTCCTTTAAGATACTTTCAGTTTTTTGTTTTACTGTTCCTTTAAAGCAGGGATCCCCAACCATTTGAGGCTGTGAGCAACATTCAGAAGAAAAAGGAGTTGGGGAGCAACACTAGCATGAAAAATGTTCTAGGGGTGCCAAATAAGTGCTGTAAATGGCCCTTTGGTAGCCCCTATGTGGATTGACAACCTGTACTGAGGCTCTGTTTAGCAGTAAACCTGGTTCTTTTGCAACCAACATTTTCCTCCAAGCTTGGAAATCAAAAATAAACTCCTGCATTGAGGCCACTGGGAGCAACATCCAAGGGGTTGGAGAGCAACATGTTGCTCACGAGCTACTGGTTGGGGACTATTGCTTTAAAGGAACAGTAACACCAAAAATGAATGTGTTTTAAAGTAATGAGAATATAATGTACGGCTGCCCTGCAAGCTGCTGTGTAGCAATGGTGGAAATAGAAATTGTGCTATATGGCACAGGTTAAATAGTAGATGACAGATCTACACCATTATGTTCTACAGAGCTTATCTGATATCTGTTGTTTAACCAGAACCTTTTCTCCTCTGAATGGCTGCCCCCATTGCTACACAGCTGTTTATTTAATAGTAGTATTTCTGAAGCAAACCACAGTTACAGGGCAACAATGCATTATATTTTTATTACTTTAAAACACTTACATTTTTTGATGTTACTGTTCCTTTAATCATGGAAAGGTCTGCCAGAGTGCTCCCAGTGGGCCGAAGCGAAGGACAACTTCAAACAGCTCTTTGTTACAACCATAAGTATATGTAACACCTGTAAATTGTATTACTACCTGCAGCCCATTGTTGTGCGAATGATCCCTTGAGTCACATATAGAGTTGAGTGCCCACCTCCCATCTATTCTGTTTCCCAGAGAGAAGGCAGACATGATAATAAGTGGTTGAGTTGGTTCCGCAAGTGACTGTACAAGCAGGAGCTAATAATGATTGCTTATATACCAAAACAGATCCTGTCTAGACCTGCTAATCTGCATCAGTTATGTTATTCCCAGATCGTTAGTTCTTATTGAAAGATTACCGTCCAATACATTTGCTGTAGGAATACAACTCCCAGCTGCAGTTGCCTTGATGATATGGTGAAGGATTCTGGAAGTTTATGAATGTCTGTCCTTTACAGGGTAGAGAGCAGACCTGATGGGATGTAAATTACCAGTGTCTCCATAATGCTCCTCAACCAGCCTCTTGAACCCTCCTCTGCATTGTCACAGAATTAATGTTTCACGCCCTATATGTATTCCACCTCCCACACCTACACTCTGCATACCAGTACAGTGTTTTGCTCTGCAGGAATCATGCTTAAAGGAGAATTCAACCTGTTCTTGAAAAAAACCTACCCCAGACCCTGCATAGACCCCCCCCCCTCTGGGGGCAAATGCCCCTAATTTTTTTACTTACCCCTTTGTGCAGATTCTGGCCTCAGGAGTTTATGGCCATCTTCTCTTTTTGGTCTTTTGTAGGATCAGAGCAGTGTTTTTGGCACATGCACAGTTGTAATAAATTTCCAAAGCCAAACAACTGTGCATGCGCTGAAAGTCATGAAAATCTTCGGCCAATGACCTTACAGCAAAGCCTAAAAGATAGAGGGCTGTTGATTTCCATGAAATTTCCTAAATAAATAATTCAATTAAATGCTATTTTAAAATCAGAGACCACAGACCTCACAAAGGCACCAAGGTTAATACAAGTATGGGGCCTGTTATGTAGAATGCTGGGGTATTCCGAATAAGGGATCTTTCCATATTTTGGATCTTCAGAATTTAAGTCTACTAGAAAATCACGTAAGCATTAAATAAACCCAATAGGCTGGTTTTGCTTCCAAAAAGTATTGATTATTTCGTAGTTTGGATCAAGTATAGGGAACCGTTTTATTATTACAGAGAAAAAGGAAATCATTTTTTAAAAATTTGGATCATTGGGACAAAATGGAGTCTATGGGAGATGGCCTTTCTGAAACGTGGAGCTTTCTGGATAACGGGGTTCCAGATAATGGATCCCATATCTGTACTAAGAAAGCATAGCTTGGGATAAATGCTGGAGCTAGAATTCAACATAGGGCCAAGTAGTCAGCCCATCTCAGTCTCTTACTACATCAAAGCTTATGTCTGGAACACCTGGAGCTAAACAGATGGTATCTTCATGTATGACTCCCTCCAATAAAGAAGCTCAATCTTCTGAGTCTGAAGAACTAAAAAGACTCATTGATACAGGCAGATTCCTGCTAGGCACTTAAGGGAGAAGTACAGCCTAACTAAAGTAGTAGCTAGAAATGTTGTACATTATTTTTTATGTACCAGCCCAAGGCAACCACAGCCCTTTAGCAGTAAAGATCTGTGTCTCCAAAGATGTCCCAGTAGCTCCCCATCTTCTTTTCTGCTGATTCACTGATTCACATGCTCTGTGCTGCTGTCACTTACTGAGCTTAGGGACCCACTCACAATATACAGTACACATAGAATAGAAATGTCACAGTATAAGGCTGATTAGTCATTAATACATTTACAGTACTTAATAACACATGACAGCACAGAAACCAGTGCAACTAGCATCAGGATTTAATAATCAGCCCTGTAGCATTATACACAGTCCAACCTCATTTTCTGCTGGATAATTAGTGACGACCCCTAAGCTTAGCTGCTCAGAGCCCACTGAGCATGTGACAGGCACTTTCCAAGATGATGACCCCCTGTGACAAATTTGAAGTCCTGGATCATTGCTGCTATTGACAAGCTGAAACTTTAGGCTGGTGCAATAAGTTCAGTATGTAAAATATGACATTTGTAGCCATATTTATTTTTAGTGTTTAGTCTCCTTTAACAACTGAAATAAAACTCCTCATGCAATTCTGTGTGCATCCACCTCAATGGCAACCATGGAAAAGGGATGAATGGCCAAAGCAGAGTTGTAATTGTCCCTTCTTAATTTAAAGCACATCATCATGAATAAAATATAAGAAAATGTTCATATTAAAATAATATGTATTTACAGCTAAAACAGTCCTGACAGTTGAACTGAAGTGTCCTTAGTCCGACTTAAAGAAGCGAGCAATTTTTCTGTTTCCTCTTCAGCTTCTGTTCTTTCTTCATACCATTTAGTGCAATTAAAGTGGCATCTTTAAAAACATTGTCTATGTTCTCCTGGTATTTGGCAGAGCATTCTAGATATTCTGCAGCTTGTATACTTTTACAAGTGTCTTCCCCCTGCAGAAAGAGAACCAGTTACCATGAGAAAAGCCAAACAGTGATCTAACAATACTGTTACCAAGTTTTGGAGAAAAAACCCAAAATGTAGACATACAGCATTCTATTCTAAATTATTTCGGTAACGTGAAAAAGAAACATTACGGCATTTGTATTCATAAGTTAGAATCCATCATTAGATACATAATAGCCAGGTCTTCTGAAAACAGAGGAGAACCAAACAGTGGTCCTCCTGCCAAAGGGAGTGGCTAATTAGAATGATTTGGAAGGCCTATGATTGTTCACCCAGAAACAGAGCCCTTGGGATGCTGCCAGTTATTCAAGCTAGAGAGCTCCCCAGGTAGGAGAAGAGGGGTTTAATCATCACAAAAGCACTTGAAGACTGTATGGCATGACATTATAACTGAATATAAAAACTGCATTTTAGAGGGGCAGAAGAAAAAGATTTACCTGAAAATATGTAACTGGTTCCTGCTGTGACGTTTTAAGCTTGCGTAGTCGTTCCTTGTCTTTTCGGAGGTCTGTTTTACAACCAATAAGCACTATGGGAACCCCTCGACAAAAGTGATTAACCTCTGGATACCACTGGTAAACAAAACATATATACGGAATCACAGAATCGTGAGTGTGTTGAAGGACAGAGAAGAACTATGGGACTCACAAACTCATTTGCTTATTATCACAGATCCCATTCAACCCCTGGTCATCAAAATCTTATCTGGATGATGAAAATACCTGGAACATAACCGGTTTTCTCTCTTTGCTTCTATCCACCTATGTTTGCAGGGAGGGAATTACATAATACTAATGCCCCTGTGAAGAAGTAAGTTCATTGCATTTCTTTTCAGTGCTTCTTAAGTCAACTGAGGTTTTAGCTGCCTTCCCTCAAAAAATTTGCTTTATATTTTGCAAAAAGTGATAAAATATCATATTAAAGGACCAGTAACAGCAAAAAACTCTTTTGAAAAAATCATTCATATACCTTGAAAAAAACCAAGACAAATAAAATTTTTTATAAATTGTTTATTAAGAAATAACTTACAGAAACTCCACTTGTGCTCCTCTTCAGAAAAGGCAATTGGGCGAGCCATCGTGCGGAGCTCGATTTCTCCTCCCTGCCTTCCTTATAGGACACTGATCCCCAACCAGTAGCTCGTGAGCAACATGTTGCTCTCCAACCCCTTGGATGTTGCTCCCAGTGGCCTCAAAGCAGGAGCTTGTTTTTTAATTATTGGCTTGGAGGCAAGTTTTGGTTGCATAAAAAACAGATGTCCTGCCAAACATTCTCTCCTGTAGGCTGCCAGTCCATATAGGGGTTACCAAAAAGCCAATCAGAGCTCTTTTTTGACATCCACATGGACTTTTTCATGCTTGTGTTGCTCTCCAACTCTTTTTTTTTAATTTAAATGTGGCTCATGAGCAGAAAAGTTTGGAAACCCCTGTTATAGGAGATAGCCAGGAAGGAGAAATCGAGTGCCGCACAATGGATTGTTGCCCGGTCACCTTTTCTGAAAAGGAGCGAACGCAGAGTTTCGGTAATTTATTTCTTAATAAAGGCTTTGCAATAGTTTAATTTGACTTGGTGGTTTTTCTCAATGTATGCTAACACATTTTTTTTGCTGTTACTGGTCCTTTAAGGAACGTTTCAATACAGGGGGGTTTCACCTTCCCAGCACTTTTCCAGTTGTTTTCTGTTTTACCTAATACTGAAGTCTAACATTGCATTTTCCCTGGAGCAGGTCTGAGAGGGATGTCACTGGCTAGTTGATTCATTTGCCCCTGCTCAGCAGAATCCCTGAGTTTCATTAAAGGGATCCTGTCTTGGGAAAATATGTTTTTTTCAAAACGCATCAGTTAATAGTGCTGCTCCAGTAGACTTCTG
>CM044432.1:146442898-146457589 GCA_024363595.1 Xenopus borealis | reverse complement strand
CTGTGGCCCCCAATTGAACAGGACGTGCGAGGGAGAGACTTGCCCTAGTCTTCGCTGAACCGAATCAAAACGGAAGAAAAGGCTGGCACGTGGTTAATTAATGGCTATAATGTAACTAGAAGAAAAGAAGAGACCTCGGAGGAAACTGGGAAACATCGCCCAGAAGCCGTGACGTAAGCACTCGGGAGCCGTGAGACCTGCTTCAGGGACACCACTGCTCCTACAGTGTTAAACAGACCAAATAATCAATCTTGTCCGGCGACTATTTAAGGGCGCTGTGTAAACCCAGTCCTGCAGATTCCACACAAACTTTCCCCCTCCCCCTCTAATAAAGAACGAGGGAATCCCGAATCCTCCACAAAATAAAGCAGGATCCTCAGGAAAAAATCGAAGCCATGTTGATGTCGCTTCTTACGCAGCGCAGAGCATAGTTAAATAACGCGCAAGCTATGAACGTAAATGATACACGGCGGGTATATAGATACCGGCACAACGTACTTCCAGCCACAAATTAACCCATTCGTTCCAACGGCTTTTCAGCTGTCTCGACTGGAAATGAGACGGGGAGACATAAAGACTGTACAGAGTTTAAATGAACTAATTCATTTCGTTGTAGCCGTGAATGCACACCACCACGTATAAACAATTGACCATTAAAATTGCCATTAGATTTGAATTTAGCAGCGCCACTTGCTGTGACGAATATGCTAGGCGGAAGAGGAAGACTGGTTCCCGGGGCTTCTGGCTGGCTGGGGAGAGAGGAGGGAGGCGGAGGACGCGGTGCATTGTGGGCTGCCCCAGAGCGAGTAGAAGCACAGCTCACACACAATATGTGTAGGCTCGCCAAAAAGGAGCAGCCAGGGTCCCTTCCACAGCATGTCATGTAACCGGGGAAGGGGCCTGTGAAGCGGCTTAGCCTTTCCTGCGGGGCAAGGAGACAGCTCTGGGCGCAGGAGAGCCGAGGTTGGAGGAGTGGGGAAGGCGGGCAGGCATGTCTTTCAAGGAGGCCAAGCCTGGGGAGAGAGGCAAGAACCCAGAAGACTATGGCAGAAAGCAGGCTGCAAGTGAGGATGGATCTTGTCTATGATATCGTGCAGCAGGCATGGAGGCTGAGGGGATCTAGAGATCAGGCTGGGACTGATTGTGTGTAGAGCTTTACCTACTGGACTGCCCCGGCTCCACTGTTCATTTCTTCTTGTTTGTGCCTTGCAGGCTGGATCAACGGGATGGAGGTAGGCAACCAGCCCAGCACATCGGCCGAGAAGAAGAGTCACCATTGGCGGAGTTACAAGTTGATCATTGACCCGGCTCTGAAGAAGGGGCAGCACAAACTCTATCGCTACGATGGACTCAGCTTCAGCATGCCTGTATGTGCTCCCAGCTAGGCTCTTGTGTGTGTGTGTGTATGGGGGAATCGCTCTGCGGCTCTTTATTCAGAATGTTAAGTATTACATTAACCGAGCCTTGCCCACTTCTAATCTGTTGCCCGTGCGTGCAACTTGACAAGCGCATCATCCCGAGTAGCAGTGAGCCCTGACCCTGTCAGAGCGAGGAGCAAGTTCTATATGTCTGTGAGGGTGGAGGGGGGGGGCATTTCTGTTTACTAAACGACTTGTTTATTCGCAGAACTCCGGGGTCCCCCCAGTGGATAGCGTTAGAGATCCCCGGATCGGACGTATATGGACCAAAACGAAGGAGCTGGATTTGCCAGTGCCCAAACTCAAGGTAATATTGCTCAGTATGTGAAGTTCCCTCGGTCTGATTGGCAGACTGGCTGCTAGCAGTACTATAAGTATAGGGGCATGTGTTGTCAGCAGCACAGAGAATTTGTCTGTCAGAGATGTACATGTGCCTTCCCAGCAGCAGCAGCAGCAGAGCTTCTTGTACTACAACTCGCAGCTTATCAGTGAAGACCGAAGTCTGTCCTGCAATGCTGGGAGCTGGAGAACAGCTGGAGAACAACACGATGCCTTTTAGGGGCGACCAGACATTAAAAAAATCGGTTCGCTTGCTTCATCTAAACCCCTTTAATATCCCCCTTCCATGTCATTGCAGATCGATGAATTTTATGTGGGGCCAGTGCCCCCCAAGCAGGTGACGTTTGCTAAACTGAACGATAACATCCGCGAAAACTTCCTGGGAGACATGTGCAAGAAATACGGGGAGGTGGAAGAGGTGGAGATCCTGTACAACCCTAAAAACAAAAAACACCTAGGCATTGCCAAAGTCCTATTCGCCTCCGTGAAAGGCGCCAGGGACGCGGTGAAACATTTACACAACACCTCGGTCATGGGCAACATCATTCACGTGGAGCTGGACACGAAAGGTAGGGCGCCGGTGACTTCCTCGGTTCTGCTCTTTTTGCACTAAAAACCCCACCGAGTTCCTGTGCGCGCACAGTCACTGAGTACCAACGAGTCACGTGTAGAGACAGTGTTGGCTGTTGCTAGGAGACTGCAGTTCTGGCCGGTGTATCGCTAAACTTTGTTACTCCTGTCAGTTTCCTGCTATTTTGTAGCACTTCATCCAGTCTATACACTCTGACTAACCTCTCGACTTGCAGATTGGTTTTCATTCATACTGCAGGGATGTTTATAGCGGCACCCATTGCCATTTGTTCAGCACTAAGGAGAGCAGTGTTGGCTGTTGTAGCTCAAAGATCATGAAAATTTTTTTACAATGAAAGAAAATATAATTAATCAAAACATATACATGGATTTAACGTTATCTGTAGCCATTGAAGGAAACCTCTGTCTGTCCCTTTCTGTACTGCTGCTTCAGTCTGAAGAGATGGAAATGTGCAATTACTGCCTGATTGCAAAGTTGCGTAAATGGCAGTTTCTTTCATTAGGCAAAATTATATTTTAAATGACATTTAACGGGATGTCCACCTCTCAGTTAACTTTTAGTATGTTCTAGAATTCTGAGCAACTTTTCAATTCGTCTTCATTTTTTTTTTTTTTATAGTTTTTGAATTATTTCCCATATTCAGGTTTTTTTTTCAGCTTTCAAATGGAGGTCTCTGACTCCATTAAAAATGCTCTGTAAGGATACACCTTACCTTATTGCTACCTTTTAAAGGAAAACTATACCCCGAAAATGAATACTTGACATATTAAAGAATCTTACCAAACTGGTAAATATATTGACGTAAATATTGCCCTTTTACATCTCTTGCCTTGAACCACCATTTCGTGATGGTCTGTGTGCTGCCTCAGAGATCACCTGACCAGAAATCTTTCACCTTTAACTCTAACAGGAAGAAGCATGGAAGCAAAAGACACAACTCTGTTAATTGGCTCATGTGACCTAACTTTATAGTTTTTTTGGTATGTTTGTGTGCACCGTTGAATCCTAGAATCCCAGGAGGCTGTCCTTCTTTTTTAAAATGGCTATTTTCTATTTATGATTACCCAATGGTACATGCTACTAAAAAAGTATATTATCATGAAAATGGTTTATTTACATGAAGCAGGTTTTTACATATGAGTTGGTTTATGCAATATATTTTTTATAGAGACCTACATTGTTCAGGGGGTATAGTTTTCCTTTAATTCTCCTATTTCTATTCAGGCTTCTCATATCCGTATTCCAGTCTCTTAGGAGGGTAGAACTCAACTGTGCAGCTCAAGCCGACAAGTCGCCTTGCGATGAAACACATGCAATGTGTCGGATGTCCTGAAGATACAGGAAGTGAATGAGAAATCACAGATTAGAACTACATTTATCTGACTGTTGAATGAAAACGCTTCACACTGTGTCTTCATCTGACAGTCAGGTAAATGTAGTTCTTAACTGCGCTTTCTCATTAACTTCCTGTATCTTCAGGACATCCGACACGTCGCATGCATTGCATCGTCGGCTTGAGGCGCACGGTGGAGTTCTACCCTTATTCAAATCTGTGCATGGTTGCTAGGTTAATTTGGTTACTAGCAACCCGATTGCTTAAACTGCAAACAGGAGCGCTGCTGAATAAAACTCTAACTCAAGACCCACAAATAATCAAAAATGAAAACCAGTTGCAGTTTGTCTCAGCATATCACTCTGTACTTCATACAAAAAAATAATGTAACTGTGTAGAACCCCTTTAGCCATTGTTCCACTCTGATTTGCCACCAGGCAGAGTTCTTATTAAACCATCGGCTGCATTTGAGCCCCCTAAAGGTGATCTTGCAGCATTGTTTTGTATTGTTGTTGTTCCATTGATAGCACAGCAGAGAATGAGATGTAAGAAAGCAAAACAAAAAGTTGCAAACACTTTTTTTTTTTCATTTTAAAATATTTTCTTTTGAGTCATATACTGACTGGGTCTTTGTATTTTTTCTAGGTATTTATAGGCATAGAAATTTCTAATCCTAAACTGTACACTTGGAGCACTCACTCCACTGATTTTCTATCAGTTGTGAATGATCAAAACTATAAATCTGGCACTTAATATTAAATATGCCAGAGGGTGCTTAGAACATTAGCCATTGAAGAAGTTGAAAGGAACTATAACTTCTCTTAATTTCTTGTCGTTCCAATAATTCAAGCTCTCCCCTGAAATGAATGTATGTATGGTCACTAGTATAGTCTCTACCCAACCCCTGGGCCAATTGTTTTTAGTAGTAGTTGTAGGACTTTTTTTTATTTTATTTTAAACCCTCTTTGAAGTCCAGCCTTTGGTCAGAGCCCCTCTTACCTCATAACAAGGTTACAAATATTTTATGGGTTTGCCAATCATTCAGCAACATTTCCAACAATATTGATGACACCAAATATTACCTAAATTGACCTTTGAGCTTGGCTTTCAGTTATATTTAGGATAACGAATAAGCTTTCTCCCAAAATATTGTTTGTGTTTTAAACACAATTCTCTCTCTTATCAGTTGTAAAATATTTCTTTACAGCATATTACATTTTGTAGCAGGTATTCTAGCAGTTATGCTCTTTTTAGCCATGGCTGTGTAGATAAAGCCTGTGTAATATTAATCTTAAGTATTAATATCAGTATATTTGGATACTGATGCTTTATTTTACCTTTTTCATATAGGTGAAACGCGTATGCGCTTCTATGAACTTTTGGTTAATGGTTATTATACTCCTCAGACTCTTCCAGTTGGAAGTGATTTGGATGCCTCTCCCACTGTGAATGAAACCACACAGGTAGGTGAAGGCCCACAATAAGTGTTGTTTGTGCCAAATATACCTTTGCCTGAAAACTCAAAGGTTTTTCTTATTTCTTGATCTTCTCAGAAAAATTGAAGCTACTCCATGTTTTTTGCTTGCAGGGCAGATCATTTGATTATTAGAGCACAGTAAACAAACTGTTACTGCAAGTTCCTTCTTCAAGAAATAACAAAAAATATATAGATTGTTTTTCTTGGCAGTTGACAGTAGCTATAAATCCTCATGCCTTTTGGTTGTACAGTGCAACATATCTCATTTGTATACCAGCTATCCATTTAGCCCAGAAATATCATGAGGCATTTTGGGCTGAGGATTTCTGTTTGCATTAGTTAGTGCTTAACTAGTGTTAGCATCTGTTTTAGACATAACAGGTGAAAGCACTATAATTCTGCTTTGTGTTTTGAAATGCCTCGGTTAAAATTAATTGGATAGTAAAGTCACTTCAGTACCAGGCTGTCCCAAACAGGTCCTGCATGGGCAGCGCTAATAATGCTTACTGACTGTATGATTCTGGCTACAGGAAGAGAGGCCATTTAAAGTTTACTGACAAACAACCAAAAAAGAAACTACTTGTGGCTTTTCCACAAATTAACACTGTTGTCTTCAATCCTTCCTGCTTTTAGGGTTGGTATTGATCTATGCTTAGAAATTGATCCAAGGTATGTTAAAATGAATGGTGCTTGGATATTTCTGCTAATTTAGGGAATCCATTGCAGTGTCAAAAAAATAAACTTAAATTTGAACAGTTAGCAAGGGCATGGGCGTGTGTAAGCATTCCTACACACTGCCAATGATAATATATATATCATATATAATCAAATATAATATAATCAAATGAAAAAGCACCTGAGGGTACATTAAAATAAATAACAGCTTTAATGTTAAAATCATTCTAACAAGAAACAACTTTTCAATAATTACAGACAAATTCATATTTCTAAATATGGTGAAGATGATGGGAATCCTGTGAATGTGACTTAAACTGGTTCTGTATTTAATTTAATAGTCTTAAGTAAAAATGCTTTGCCAGGCAATCAGGGTGTCTTACAACCACATGTTTAAAGTCCAAAATGACTTGTGCTGGAACTACTCCACTGACCGTTCATATTGGCATGTCACCGCAGACATTATAAGAAAAAAATGTTCTGTTTACATATTTTATTAGTGATTGTTAAGTTGTTGGGTCAACCTTGTCTGTAGTAGGTAGATTTGGTGAAGGCTCAATGGCTTTCATTTTACAAATGCATGATGATTACAACTGCAAAGGGAGTTGCTAATGTCAGTCTATAACAATTTGTATTTCAAAGATAAAGCTTTGCATTTGAGTAATTCCTGCTATGAGGGTTTCTTGCAGACTTTTCAGACACTTGCAAATCAAAACACAACTTGGGGAAGCTGACATATGAAAATGTCAATGTTACTGAATGTGTGCAGTTTGTACATAGTTTTTCAAATTTATATTTTGACAGGTTGTTGAGCCAGTGAAACGGACAAAAGAGACTGCCATTGGTGCATCAGTTACCCCAAATAGCAGTACTCCTTTTTCCCATGATACAGCCTATTCAAGCTCTCGGCAAGGTACTCCTAATTCTTACAGCCAGTTTACACCACAGTCGCAAGGGACTCCTCATACTCCCCGCTTGGGTACCCCTTTCTCACAGGATTCCAGTTATTCCAGTCGTCAAACGACTCCAGCTTTTCATTATGGACAGGACTCTGGTTTTAAACCAAGGAGACATGACAATAAGTTTACAGACGCTTATAACAGAAGGCAAGGCCACCACTATGTACACAGTTCTGGATCCTACCGGGGGCCTGAACACACATTTAATGTGACCAGACCCCAAGCAGAAACTGTGCCCTTTCCCCGAACTCCACCCTTGAGTCATTCTAGTGGGAATTATAAATCCGCATTTTCACCTTATCAAGGAAGTACTGTTTTTCCTCAAACGGATGACAACCAGTATCCTCAGACATCAAGGGATATGGAGTATAGAAGGACAGGGCCTCAGACTTCAGATTCATATTCTGATGGAGGGTGCAACTCTTCCATTTTAGAACTGAAACTAGTAAAAGAGAAATCAGAGGAACCTCCACCTCCAGAGCCTAACTCTACCACAGAAAAAGCATTATTTGCGCAGACCCCAGAGAGGTGTGGGACACCTGGAACTCCAACTCTGGAGGCTGAAATGCAGCATGACAGTTTGGACACACGGATTGCAATGCTATTAAAAGAGCAAAGAACCCAGATGCATTTAATTTCTAGTGATCAAAATTCAGACAATGAAATAAGGATGGAGGGAAGTCCAATATCTTCCTCCTCCTCTCAGCTTTCCCCTATTCCCCCTTATAGTTCTAGCTCCCATTACCAGGATGTTACCCCTTCATCTCGACCCTCAAGCACAGGATTAGAGGATATTAGCCCAACCCCTTTGCCAGATTCTGATGATGATGAGCCGATTCCTGGCACTGCCTCACTTTGCCAGAACTCAAGGTCAGCATCTCCCATAGACCATATTAATCAGCCTGTGAGAAAAATGGAGAATCTGGATAACAAGGAACTTGTAGTGGGCGATGAAACCCCAACATCAGAGAAAATGGATGAGGTAAGTTAAACTGAGTGATGAACAAAAAATTATGCCATAGGTTTTAACCCAAGCAACCAGGGAGCAGATTTGAAATGAAAATGGACCATAAAAAGCACAGGTCCTTGAAATAAAAATAGGTAATTACAAGAAACAGAGGCCTTGCAGTGCAGTGAACAGTGACTCAATGGCCAAAAGGCAAGAGTTTCAGCTTCATGATGAGACAGAATAGGAAGCATAATAATTATATAAAAAACTTAAGCTTGAAGACATGTATTATAAGATCCACTCATTTTGCCATGTTGTTGAATGAGCAGATCTATACCCAATTTGGCAAATAAGATGTTCTCAGGGCCCAATTCACAATATGAGCTAAACAATACGCTGCTATAAGGAGTGGCCCATTCAGCAGCTTTTATCAGCATGTGTATGGCTAGAACAGGTCCATTTATAACACAGCTTTCCAGATTTTTCTGCCTGTTTAATATTTGAAATACTAAATAATACATACATTTATTTTAATAAATGCTATTTTAAATGTAATTTGGTGACTTCTTTATCTTCAGCTGCCAAAAAGATTAAAGTTAGTCATGCTGGGTGACCTTGCTATAGTGAGCAAGCAGGAGAGGTACTTATGGAACTCTTGTAAATGAACAGCCCCCTTTGACACATGAGTATATGGAAAGAATCCTCTTGGCAGAACACAGTCTTCTGAAAGATTCATTCTGCTCTCTGTGGACTTGCACCCACATTGCACATTTGTAGGGTCATCCACTTTCTAAGCAATAAAAACCTTTTGAGCTTGCTGGTTCAACAGTGACCCCTCCCCACCCCACCATCACATTCCATAACTGAACTCTTTCCTAATAGATGCAAGTTCTGGTATGGAAATGTCCTAAAAAATAGTATTTGTAGGTTTTTCAGATCAAACTTTAAGGGGCAGATTTACTAAGGATTAAAAAACCATCGAATTTTATGGGAGTAAAAATCCTTCGAATATCGAATTCAAAGGATTTTACTGCAATTCGATTGGTCGAACAATCTAATAAGAAATATTCAATTGAATGATAAAATCGTTCGAATCAAATTTTTTTATTCAACCAAAATAATGAAATACAATTCGATAGGTTGAAACTGGCGAACTAGGCAGTCGAATAAAAATTTAAAGGGGAAGTTATTCGACTGTTGAATATTGGAATATTGGAATCGATTTTTATTCAAATTATTCAGTTCAATCAAATTTTCAAAATTCGATGGTCGAAGTGGTCTTCAGGCTTCAAACTTTCTGTTTGCATTTAAATATATATTGACTGTTTTTGAATGAGGTTCATGTAAACTGATAAAAACCACTCAAGCTAGTTTACATATTTACTGAATAAAAACTATGTGCAAATACAGTAATTATGTATTTTATAATCAGCCCTTATATCTCAAACCGATTGTAGCTGGATATTCTATGCAGGGAATTGAAAGTCCGATTTTAGTGGTTTTAAAGGTTTTTGAAACCACGACTCTCAAACTTTAAAACCACAATTGTCACTGAATGTATTAAAAGCTCTAATAATAAAGAGTATGAAAAAAGAAAATAAAAAAAATACTGAACAATATAAAAAATATGAATACCTCTAAAACCTCTAAAAAATTCTTTGCGTCTGACTTTTCAAACAATTTAAAGGGGTTGTTCACCTTTGAGTTAACTTTTATTATAATGTAGAGAGGGATATTCTGAGACAATTTGCAATTGGTTTTCATTTTTTATTGTTTGTGGTTTTATAGTTATTTAGCTTTTTATTCAGCAGCTCTCTAGTTTGCAGTGTCAGCAATTTGGTTTCTAGGGTACAAATTACCCTAGCAACCCTGCACTGATTTGAATAAGAGACTGGAATATGAATAGGAGAGGGACTGAATAGAATGATAAGTAATAAAAAGTAACAATAACAATACATTTGTAGCCTTACAGAGCATTTGTTTTTAGATGGTGTCAGTGACCCCCATTTGAAAGCTGCAAAGAAACAGAAGAAAATTGCAAATCATTAAAAAACTATGAAAAATAAATAATGAAGACCAATTGAAAAGTTTCTTAGAATGGGCCCTTCTACAATATACTAAAAGTTAACTTGAAGGTGAACCACCCCTTTAATGAGTTGAGTCTGATCCAAGGAGAATTCAACCCCCCCCCCACCTTGAAGTTAAGTGCTCATCTTACCCCCTCCGTTTATTCCCCTCCCTGCAAAGTCTTACCCCTGAATCCTTCGTCAATGGACTCTGTGTTTTGGCAAAACCTGGAAATTTTCTACAACTGCGCGTGCACTAAAACGCCAAGTCCGTTCACGAAGATGACGACTGTGTGCTCCACTGCTCTCGCTCTGCTTTTCCGGTTGCTAGGGGAGAAGGATTCAGGGGTAAGACTTTGCAGGGAGGGTGCCAAACGGAGGGGGCAGATGAGCACTTAACTTCAAAGTGGGGTTGAATTCTATTTTAATGCGTTTTTATCAGCTTACTTTGAAACATTGTTTCAGGAGTCAAAGCTAGGAGTACAGCATATGTAAACACACAGATACTGCTTTTAATAGCAGTTGCCTTTTCAATAACTTTAAAACCATTGAAGATTTGTAGGGTTGTCCTCTAGAAGGATCCACTATTGAATAAGGCATCAGAAATTTTTTTTATGTGACCCACATATATTTATCTGTAGTTCTGTCCCCCACCCCCCTTAAAGGACAATTCACCTGTTGAATACAATCACTAACCTTGAACCCTGCATAGGTGTTTCTCTTTGCTTTGCATCTTTGTTACATAAAGCATGTGTTTTCTGTTCTCTCTCTCTATATTGCTATATACATATATAAGATGTTGCTCATATTCCAAACACTTTCAGTTGAATTGTTTTCAGATTGTTCACCATAAACAGATTTGTTTCAATTGCTTTCCATCTTTTATGTTTTACCATTTTTCACCATTCTTGCAAAATGTCTCTGGGGTTTCAGTCTGACAGGTCAGTGATCCAGAAGCAGATTCTGAATTGTTACAATTTGCTACATTTAGTTGATACAATTAGTTGACAAATTTCTCAGCAGCATCTGTGGAATATTAGCAACTATTGCAGTGGTCCTCAAACTTGGTCCTCCAGCTGTTAAGGAACTACAAGTCCCACAATGCAATGATGGAGTCTGACAGCCACAGTCAGGAAAATGCATTGTGGGACTTGTAGTTCCTTAACAGCTGGAGGGCCAAGTTTGAGGACCACTGAACTATTGTATCAATTCTAACAGCTGCCTTTAGGCTATGGACTAGTGGTAGGCGGTTGAGAAAATCTCAATACTTAATGTATCAGTTTAGAACAGTTAGAGACATCAACCCCCCCTGAGCTGCTCTAGAATGTGAAATATAAAACCTAACACTTCAGTATTTAAAAAACGGTCACAAATAGAATGTAGTTGGAAAAAGTCTTTATTTCTGTGAAGAATCTGAAACCAACTGAACTGAAAAAGTGTTTGAAGGTGAACAACCCCTTTAATATATGTGTGAAATATGTTCGTGGGCAGGTTCGGGCTGAACTTTCTAATGGACCACCACCTCCATGCCACCTTTTTATATACTTGCTCCTGCATGTCCTCTGTGGCCTCGGTTAGGGTTGGGTGCAGGTGCTGCAGGGCCAGATTAGGGTTGGGTGTGGGTAGACCCACATATCATTAGTCAGCTCGTCCTGAGCTATCATTCTTTTTAGGGGAGTCTGGTCATTCCTGCTTCTGCATTCTGATAGGCGATAGTGTGTGATTGATCAGTTAAAAGTTTCCAAACTTTTGGGAACCTAGATTTGCAGTAAATCCTTTATTTCTTTTGCTGAATTACTTGGATATAACTGTGATACAATTTAATAATATACCAAAATTAGGAAGGGGAAATCCAGAGTAATGAAGGATAGGTCTTTGTAGTCTTTGTGTAGGTCCCAAACAATCTTTTTCACTGATGGCACAAATATTCTAGCCCATCCACTACTGGCCAATAAGTAGGATCAGAGCAGGTGTGTTGCCAAACGAAAACTAATCAAGAAATTCATAGTGAGCTAGGCATATAAACTCATTTTTTGTCTTGACTGGGAAAGACTTTGCACATTTTATTAGATTGTCTGTAGTGATTTAATCTCTATAGTAACAAACCTCCAGAACTTATATTGGTGTACACATTTGCTTTAAGCAAATGTCATGCAACATGTTGTATTCACTAGGACAAAGAAAGAAAATCCTGTATCACAAGGATTCCACTCATGTCGCATTGCATTCTTCAGAAACATTGCTATGATGCTATATGTAAAATAAAGGCGTGTTTAAGAGATGTAATGAGGGTGCTGCAATCCTTGTTATTTAATACACATGCATGAGAACCCCACCATGTCAGGTCACATTATTGGATGCCTGGTGAATGGCTTTACTGACCATATATTGGCTTTAGTAAGGGGCTACAGTTCTGTTTAGAGTGAATGAGGATTTTAACCTTTAAAGATGTGTGCTTTTCTTTCCTTTGGATTTGTTTTCAATAACCAGACATAAAGATTACAAACTAACAAAATCCTTCTATCTTTATATTTAAACAGGGTCATCCTTCCTCTGGAGAGGACATGGAGATCTCCGATGATGAAGTTACCCCTTCTCCAATCACTAGTGCAGAGTGTGCCATAACCAGTTCATCTGTCATTGCCTCGGTCATTCCTATACTACCACCAGGGTTTCCCCCTCTACCACCACCACCTCCTCCACAGCCTGGATTTCCTATGCCACCTCCTTTACCTCCTCCACCGCCTCCTACCCATCCTTCAGTAACTGTACCACCACCTCCATTGCCTGCACCCCCTGGGGTTCCTCCACATCACATATTGCACCATCCACCTCCATATCATCATTTCCCTGTAATGCAAGGGGAAATGATGAATGTGCTTGGGAACCATTGGGGTGGCATGACAATGTCCTTCCAAATGCAAACTCAAATGCTCAGCCGCATGATGCAAGGGCATGGTTCTTACCCCTACCACCATTTTATGGGAGGCTCCATGCAGTTTGGTAACCAGCACCCTTATCGCCCCTTTGCTACATCTGCACACCATTCCAGAGGACAGCCTTGGCCACCCTTACCAAAGTTTGATCCATCTGTACCGCCACCAGGCTATGAGCCTAAAAAGGAGGACCCTCATAAAGCAACGGTGGATGGAGTCCTGCAAGTCATAGTCAAGGAGCTGAAAGCTATAATGAAAAGAGATCTGAACCGAAAGATGGTTGAGGTGGTTGCTTTTAGGGCATTTGATGAATGGTGGGATAAAAAGGAACGCTTGGCAAAGGTATGTACATACATGCATACATACATACATACATACATACATACATATAGATAGTGCTTAATAGCATTTTAGAGCAATTTTTTTTGCAAGTGATGCATGTGCATCCACTTTATTAGAAACCTTGTATGAAGCATGGGAACCAGAGAATCTCCTAGTGGGCCCCATCCAAGAGCAATTCCCATAAGCTCTTTCTTATTTGCACCATAGGTCTGTCTATATTACCACAATTAAATTAAGCACTGTCTACATATTGTTGAGGATAGATCCTTTGGTGGGCCCTAGGAGGCCCAGTTCAACACAGCCTGTGAGTATTTTTCATTTAAAGGAAAACTATACCACTGAAATACCACTATCAATAGAAATAATCAATCTCTAACTGTAATAGGAAGAAGTTTGGAAAGAAAAGTCCTAACTTTGTCCATTAAATGGCTCATGTGACCTAACATGTATGGTTTGCTTGTGTGCACTGTAAATCCTAGGATCCCAGGTGGAGGCACTAAGTTCTTAAAATGGTAATTTTAGAATTTACCAATTGCACATACTACTATTAAAGTATATTATTGTGAAAATTGTTTATTTACATGAAGCAGGGTTTCACATATCGGATTTTTTTTCATGCAATACATATTTATAGAGAGAAACATTGTTCAGGGTTTTTTGTCTTTAAAGGTGTATTCAACCTATAATAGAAAAAAAACCTTGGCCCCTCCCTTGCATATACCCCCCAGCTTACCTGCCCCCATGGGCAAATGCTTCGTTTTTTTTACTTTTTACCCTCCGTGCTGATTTGGACCATTGGAGTTCATGGGCCGCATCTTCTTTCTTCGGTCTTCTCCGGAATCAGACAGGCGGTTTCGGCACATGCTCAGTTGGAGTAAATTTCTAGTCGCAAACAACTGTGCATGTGCCGAAAGTAAATTTTCCGGAAATTTCTGTGACTTTCGGCGCATGCACAGTGGTTTGGGTCCGGAAATTTACTCCAACTGCACATGCGCCGAAACTTCAGAAAAAGTCAGAAGAAAGAAGATGGCATCCGTGAACTCCTGAGGCCTGAATCTGTACGGAGGTCTAAGTAAAAAAATTAGGGGCATTTGCCCCGTGGGGGGTGGGGGGGGTGGGGGCTGGTAGGCTGGGAGGGGATCTACCGGGGGGGAGGGTTTTTGTTTTAATAAAGGTTGATTTCTCCTTTATGAAAAAGGTGTCAAATTGTAGGAATAAAACCCTATGTACCTAAATTTTCCATTTGTTATATGAAATAGAGCTGATATTTTTCTTAACTTGCTAGGGTTAAGCTTGATAAGAATTGGCATTGCTTGTGTTGAATAATAGACAGTATTACAGCCTTTGATATCTATCGACAGTACTTTGAATGAAGCAAGAAGGTATCTTTAAATTGCAAATTTCAAAGAAGTAAATTCTGTGTACACAATCCTTTGCACACAATATCACATTTTTTCTTGTCTATTTAATGGGATTTAAATGAAAGGATACAGGAGGCAATTACAAAATTACATAGTTACATAGTTAAATTGGGTTGAAAATAGACAAAGTCCATCAAGATCAACCCCTCCAAATTAAAACCCAGCATACAAACACACACACACA
>CM044432.1:146398521-146413510 GCA_024363595.1 Xenopus borealis | reverse complement strand
TTTTTTTTTTTTTTTACAAGAAAATTGAATTGTAACTGATCACCCTCAGAATAGGACAGGAACTGATGACAAGTACTTATACAAACTGACATTTACAAAATACTGCAGATTTGAAGCCAAAGAAAATAAAACAACAAATCCCTTTACTCAAGCCTGCAATACAGTCCATCTTAAATTGTGGGATTTCATATAAGTATGTTGTTGGATCATTCATTTATATAACAAATTATACAATTGTTCCCTCAAAGCTGCATGCTCCTGTGCCCACGTGGTGTCCCATGTACATGAGCAGAAATATTTTATGCTTGCATGCTAATTTTGTAAAACAGAGATCACTGAAATGCCGTTTCTACTTGTGATAAGTGAACTTTTTCACCATGGATGGTTTCGCCGCAATCAAATCTTCATGGAACGGTGCCAGAAATTTGCCACTTGGTAAGTTTTATGTGGATCAAAAATGTTGCACAGTAGACCAAAAAGTCACCCATAGACTGTAATGTATTTTGCTCCAAAAACAGTTGCCACAACAAATATGTCACCCATTGACTTTAATGTGTTGCAAAATTCTGCGATATGGGACAGATTTGCTCATCACTAGTTACTACCTGTAGTTACAAAATATTACAAAAATTACCATTTTTCATTTTATGTTATGCAAAAGATCATGTATGATCTAAAATGAGCTTGTTGTGTATGGCAATGTAATGTTGCTATACTCTCCAATACAAATGAATATCAAGTTCATCACTACACACAAGTTTTAAGAACTGTTTGTAATCAATAGCCAGCATTCACCTATATATTCCAAATATAGGACTTAGCTTTCAACACACCCCTGCACATGCTATTCATCATATAATATCTAAACCCCCAAAATGAATGCTTAAAGGAAAATCCAACCTGTAATGAAAACAAACCCTGCCCACCTCCCCTGTGTAGACCTCCTCCTCCCCCCCCCCACCTGGGCAAATGCCTCTCATTTTTTACTTACCCCTCCTGCAGATTAGGGCCATAGGAGTTCACAGCAGCCATCTAGAGAGGAGGGAGGGGGGTCTACACAGGGGAGTGGTTTTTTTCCATCTCATGTTGGATTCTCATTTAAAGGCATTCTTCTATGATTTTTATGATGTCTTTTTTATTTCTAAATTACACTGTTTACACTTCAAATATGCATACAAATTAAGGGCAACATTTCAGGCTCCATTTTGCCCTTTAAACAGCCTAGTGTCCACATGCACTTTTATACCTTATATAACACTTCAACTTGCAGTAAACAGTGACTGAAGTTTATCAAATCACAAGTCACATAACCTGGGGCAGCTTTGAAACTGATAATATGTCTAGCCACATTTAATTTCAAAGTTAAATATTAAAAAAAACAACTTTTCTCTTGAGAAATGGACATCATTGCAGAAATCTGCTGGAGCAGCACTTTAAAGTTTTGAAAAAGAACAAAAACATTTTTTCCCATGACAGTATCGCTTTAAGCAACAGATAATTTATAACAAATTAAGTGGCATATTAAATAATTTGCCAAATTTATATATATATATATATATTTAAGTAAATATTGCCCATTTACATCTCTTGCCTTGAATCACCATTTCATGATGGTCTGTGTGCTGCCTCAGAGATCACCTGACCAGAAATACTACAACTCTAACTGTAACAGGAAGAAGTGTGGAAGCAAAAGACACAACTCTGTCTGTTAATTGGCTCATGTGACCTAGCATGTTTGGTTTGTTTGTGTGCACTGTGAATCCTACGATCCCAGTGGCGGCCTTTATTTTTTAAAATGACAATTTGTTATTTAGGATTATCCAATGGCACATGCTACTAAAAAAGTATTATGAAAATGGTTTATTTACAGGAAGCAGGGTTTTACAAAGGAGATTTTATGCAATATCTTGTTATAAAGACCTACATTGTTTGGTAGGTATAGTTTTCCTATAAAGAGAAATTTACCATATAGGATAAGTAAATGTTGATCATTAGCTTCCATTCCTACAGAAATTCCAGATCTCCATTTGGTGTCAGAGCTGTGAGGTTTCCTCGTGCACCCTGGTCTGCTTCAATGGCTTGAAATAAGGATTTAAAATTTCCAGCTCCAAAACCCTGAAAGGCAAGATGGCAGACATATGCTCTGTTATCTTTTAATCCAAACTGTATTGTTTTACCCACCATGTTACAACAAACAGCAGTTATACACCGATAATGCCAATAGGTTTCATTGGGATTGAAAGAACACCAACATATTTGTGATGTCCAAGGGATGTCACTTTTTATTTGTACATAAAACTCCAACTCTTTTTCAAATTTAAATATGGCTCAAAAGAAGGTTGGGGGCCCCTGTTCTAGATAAAGAAAGAAAAAAAAGAATGACAAACAAAAGCCAGGATGCAGTGGCATAACTACAGAGGAAGCAGACCCAGCAATTGCAGGGGGGGGGCTGGACTGTGGGTGGGAGTTGGGTAGGAGTGGTGGAGATTGGGTGGGCCATGGGAGGGGCAGAGGTGGGATGTGGGTGGGGTGGAGACAGGACTGGAAGTGGGCTGGTGGCTGGGGATTGGAGTGCTCCTGGCCCTTTTTTTTCTCTTTTTTTCCAGGGGGGGCCGGAGGTCTAGTTATGTTGTGACCAGGATGCGAAGTGCAAAAATCTTTTACTTTAAAGGAACAGTAACACCAAAAAATGTAAGGCTTTTAAAGTAATGACAATATAATGTAGTGTTGTCCTGCTCTGGTAAAACTGCTGTGTTTGTTTAAGAAACACTACTATTGTTTATATAAATAAACTGCTGTGTAGCAATGGGGGCAGCCATTCAAAAGAGAAAAAGCTCAAGTTACACAGCAGATAGCAGATAAGCTCTGTCTGTCTAATGGTGTTATCTGTTATCCATTAGCTAACCTGTGCCATATAGCTGTTTTTCAATTTCTGCCATTGCTACACAGTAGCTTGTTTATACGAACTATAGTAGTGTTTCTGAAGCAAACATCAGTTTTCCCAGTACAAGGCAACACTACATGATATTTTCATTACCTTAAAACCCTTACATTTTTTTGTGTTACTGTTCCTTTAACAAACGAATATTAACCTCTCTGGTCTTTTGCATCAGAAAAAAAATTTTTTTTATCGAATGTTACATTCGGACCCATTGGAGACCTTTGCGGGTGTACGTGTTTGAATGCTCTGAGATGCAGCAGATGTGGAGAATAATGGAGACTGCATTTGCTAAAGCTGAAAGGCCAGTCCAGATGCTGGAATTTGGTTATCCCCAGGGGCTGCAAGTAATAATTTAAAGCCCCTTAAAATATCTATACAGTTATCAGATGTTATTCGGACCAGTTATCCAGAAATCTATGAATTATGGGAAGGCAATACTTGGCTAAGATATATTTAATCCTTATTTTAGGTAAAACAATCTTATTGGGTTTAATTCAAGTTGAAAATATTTTTAGTACACAAAGTATGGGGATCCAAATTATGGAAAATCCCAGGTCTTGAGCATATCCGCTCCCATAATTGTACAAAAGAACAGAGAGTGATGGTATTTCTCTCTGGAGAACTGTGATGAGCTTGATTAGTAACTTTTAAACAAACGTTTCCCCCACCAGAGGGCCTGCACTCCACTTGGGAGAAGCAATCTTTTTTTTCTAATTTAAATGCCCCCTGCAGAAGCTTTGACATGATACCATTGCACAAAACAAGCACACCAGGAAAAGCACTCCCCATACGCATGCCAATTTCAAAGTGCATAAAAGGGAATGAAGTTCTACTTTATCATCTTTATGTATACCTATTTTTTGTCTTATATAGCTATGATGATGGAAGAAATAAAAACTCTGATTGACACACAACATATAAGTTTGACCTATAAATTTAAGTTACTGTATGTGGGTATATAGTCCTGAGAGGTGGGCCATAAGATTTAATGCCGAATCCTGAGCAAATCAGGGCTGGGAGTTGAAGAGGTTGTTCGCCTTCCAAACACTTTTTCAGTTCAGTTGTTTTCAGATTTTTTGCCATAAATAAATGCTTTTATGGTAAATTATCTGAAAATTGAACAAAAAAAATTGTTTGAAGGTGAACAATTCCTTTAAAATAGGTCCTGGCATTTCAGGTACACACAGCCCCAAACAGTCACCCTGAGCCCAATAAAATAGTGGCTGCCTATGGTATCTTACAGCAGTTCCTTTGGCATTAGCCAGAATCCATAGATGGACCTGTATCTGAGAGGTGGGTCACAACATTTCATTAAGTGAGGTGGGACATCTCAGGTATGAACAACTATATACACAGAACCAAAAAGTTTACCTGGTGATTATGGCGTTGGATGACTTCAAGAAATAGAGTCGGCCTGTCCTGAACTGGTTTTGTAAAGATCTGCAGCAGATAGCCTTTGTCATCGAAATCCACCAAAATCTTTAATTCCTACAATGAAACAGAAATGCATCACAAAATTTGATTATTGTAAATAGTATGGTATTTCAATGTAACCAAAAATGATGATATTCTTACCTCCAACTTGTCAATATCTTCAGCAATTTTGATCTTGGCTGTTTGGAGTTTCTCTCGTAGGGACTGGTAATAAGAGGAAGGCACTGACATAAACTCTGTTCCTCGTTCTTGTAAATTGGAAACCTGCACAAAAACATGTTATTACTCCTCTTCATCAAACATCCATTGGGTGTGCATAGACAGTTCAGATAAACTTACTGAACTAATTATGTCGGATGTATTGAGAGCGATGTGCTGGACTCCAGGGCCCCCATAATAATCAACATATTCCTACAACATAGAAATGCAGACTTTGTATTCTGGAATCAAAAGAGAAAGTAAAAATCTAATAAAAATGTTTTTTTTTTTTACCGTTAATCCTTTCACAAGGGTTCCTTATGAACTGCAATTTTGGGCATAATTCTGCAGGTTTTTTTTACCCTGTAATCAAGTGCTTTTTTCCCCCATAATTCCAGCATAATTTTGTCAGGAGGGGGGAGTCTTTCTTTTACACAACTGTACGCAACTATGTTAAAAGAGTAGCTGGGAGTGGTAACTGGTTTGCGCCTAGGCCGGAACTCAAGTTAGGCAGAAGAGGAAATTCCTAGGGTGCAACCGTCTGCCTGCTAGCCTCTAGTTCAAGATCCTCTGCAGATTCTCACCACTGCCTCCCACTCCACCCCTGACCAGGCCCGGACTGAGAATCAAAATAGGCCCTGGCATTACAGGTTCATATAGGCCCAATCAGCCCACACAGAGGCCCAAACAGCCCACTAAATACTGACTTTCTATGGAACCTTATAGCAGCCCCTCTGGCATTTGCCAGAAGCCACAGATTGTCAGTCCGGGCCTGCCCCTGCCCCTCAACCCCCTCCACATATGCTGGGGAACAAGAGTGAAAAAGGACTGGTAATAAGTGTGTGGGGGTGGAGGGGCCGGTGGTGTGGTTAGAGGTGTTACCTAAAACACTTACATTTGAGAAGAAGGCTGAGAAGTACCATTAAACTGTGTAATAAAGTGCAACTTATATTGCTCTAAGGCAGGTGGTAAGGGCACAGCTGGAGCCTTCCTCCTGATGCTGCTATTTTCAGGGAACTCCTTGCAAAGAGCAGTGCAACCCTGGGAGCAAGTGTTTGTAAAGCACAACTCTCTATTTACTTGTAGGGATTGCCTACTGTCATCTTTATCAAAGTTCAAAAATGAACTTTTTTTCATATCAATATGCACCTAAACATCCTGTAAAAAAAGGTTGTACGGTTTCTTAACATTCTATAACAGATCTGTCTGCTCAATACCTGTATCTGAGACTTTTTCTTCCCTGATGCGGGCTCATTTATCGGCATTTTGATAGTCTCCTCGTAATTGGCAACCACAATAGAACGAAGGGAACTGAACTCTGTGTGAAGCTGCTTGTCATCCACAGACCAAAAACGATGAAATAAGAGAGCTTTCTGGTACCTACAGGACAAGATGGACAATTATGGGGCTGGAATATAGAAACTTATAGGTTGAATCCGGTTTAGCTGAACCAGATTTTCTAAGATGGCACTTCTGTCCAACTTTTCCATAAAGTACAGTTGTGTTCAGAATTATAGCAGGCAAAAAACATTATATAATGTAATATTAAATAATATCAGTGTTCAAAATAATAAAAACTTGTTCCAAATAAGAGCAATGTGGAGTTCAATTAGTGAGTCTAGGAGCAGCAGTTTGTCAGACAACCCCCAAACTCTGAATTCGAGTCACAGTACAGTGTGAAACATGGTGGCACAATCATCATGATATTGGGATGTTTCTCATACTATGGTGTTGGGCCTACTGTATATATCTCATACCAGGGATCATGGATCAGTTTCAATACATCAACATATTGAAGAAGTCATGTTGCCTTATGCTGAGGAAATGCCCTTGAAATGGATGTTTCAATAAGACAATGACCCCAAACACACCAGTAAATGAGCAACATCTTGGTTCCAGACCAACAACTTTCTTGAATGGCCAGTCCAATCACCCGACCTTAATCCAATAGAAAACTTGTGGAGTGACAGCAAAAATGCTGTTTCTGAGGCAAAACCAATAAATGTAGAAGAATTGTGTAATGTAATATATGCCAGAAGTTGGTGGACTCCATACAACACAGATGTACAGCAGTTCTCAGAAACACTGCTTATACAACTAAATATTAGTTTAGCGATTCAAAGGAAAGCAACATCTTGAAACATTTATTTTTTGGAGCAGCCTAATATTCCCTTTCTTCACTTTCTGTAAAGGAATAACACACATTTTATACATTTTTCTTCATGTTTTGATTTGGAATAGAATGTGCAGTGTTCCCAATGTATTTGTGCGTATGGAAATAAAAGTTGTTATGAGGAGTTTGAGCTTTATTCACTTTCTTAAACACACTTCTATAACTCTCAACACAACTGTAAAACATGCATCCAATATACCAAAAATCTGGGATTGTATTAAACCATGCTCAGTGTTAATTGTTATGTGCAGTCTGGGGTCATAAAATCCCCTTCAAGGGCCACATCCATCCTACTTTTATGATTTTTTTCTATGGAGGCAGAATAAAAGCCCTTATAACGATAATGTCTGTAGATACCTGCAACCCATGTGAGCCACTCATAGCCAGACTGGCAATCGGGTGATTCTGGCAGGGACTGTTGTAAGATGCCATAGAGCAGTGATTTTCAACCTTGTGCCTCCAGCTGTTAAGGAACTACAAGTCCCACAATGCAATGAAGGAGTCTGACAGCCACAGTCAGGCAAATGCATTGTGGGACTTGTAGTTTCTTAACAGCTGGAGGCACAAGGTTGAAAATCACTGCCATAGAGAGTCACTATTTATTGGGCTGGTGGGGGCTGTTTAGGCCTCTGTATTTCAAATGGGGACAAGTTTGAAGCCACTAGGGTTGCCACCTGACTGGTAAGTAATATATAGGAAGGCCGGTATTTTTTTCAAGAAAAGGTGGCAACCCTAGAAGCCACTGATGCATGAGAACTTACCAATCAGCAACTGGAACCATTTCTTGATCAGGCTGGTTTCCCACTACATGGTCTATGAAATTCAGTTTGCATTCCGCACTATAATGATAGAAAACAGAAATGACAGGCACATTCATTGTCTACAAAAACCCTTCCTTCTGGAAACACAGCTGTCTATGGACGACCACCCAAAAACCTTGGGCAGTGGAGTAACTGCTGGGGGACCAATGAGTGTAACTGCACCTGCAGTATTTGGTTGAAATTTTATGTTTCATCAATGAACCAAAATCATTCACTACTTCTACCTCTTTGTTTTTTGAAGGAACGGTGGAACATTTTAATCACAATCTGCATTTTTGTTGCAAATGGCTGACTGAATAATTCACTCCGGCACAAAAAATGAAATTGGATTAAAAAAAAGAATGAAGTTACATTATCACCTTAACCCACAATGCCAAATACCATCAGGGCTGACATACAGCACAACTACAGCTTTAAAGATTTTGATTGAAACTTACAGTTTTGGTAGTAGAGGATCTCGAAACAGAGGAGGTTCATAACCAGGAAGGAAGATACCATTGTAGTCCAGTTTTTCCACTAATGTGTGGGTCGTATCTCCATACTGGGAGCACAAAAGATATATCTCACATGTATCAATGACATATACTATAATGACCAATTTATCAAATAAAATGGCTCAGGTCAAGAAGGGCTCATATCTGGCCACACTGTTGGGATTTGGAGCAGTGGGATGGGGGTCTCAGTCTGACAGACATTTTGGAAGCCTAGTTGCTCTCCTATTCAAGGGACAGATGGGAGAAAAAGATAAGATATGAGGAAACAGTATTGGATAAGGGAACATGGGAGAAAAGTGAGCAGGACTATAGTAAGACAAAGGGCACAAGGAATGCAGGAAAAGTGAGGTGGCCTCTAACCTGTGGATAATAGCAAAATAAATCAACAATGCCTGATGACCAACTCTTCAGTTTTTCAAATGCATGTCCCAGTATCTTTGCTATAAGAATCATTCTGGGGGTTGAAGTGCAACAAAGCGTGTAGGCTTGCCATCCCACCACAACGTCTAACAAATTGTTGTACAACATAATAAAGTATTTGTACTTTGTAATGCAGTATGGAGGGAATGAGAATTAAAAAAAGAGAGAATGAGGAAAGAAGAAGAGAAAAGAACAGCAATGTATTAAAGAGGGATGCTAGAATAGTGTGCATCCCCCAGATGAACTGCAACACCCACAACCTAGCAATAGGCGTAGGGTAAAGAAAACAACATTTTCTTACCGTCTGGACTACAGCAAACTTCACTTTGCCAAATTTGTCCTCTTCAACCCATGGCTCCTTTACTATGACAGCTCCTTTCTGTCTGGCTTTCTGTATAAAAAGACCAGTTATAAAGGGATTTACCAGTCTAATGACAAGTAGAGTACCATCCATAATGCAGTAATTAAAACATTACCTGGACAAGGAATTCACAGTCCTCTACTTCAAATGCTACATCTTTTACACCATCACCATGCTTCTGTAGATGGGCTCCAAATACTAGAAGAATTATCATACAGGAAAGGATAAAGGGTTTGTTCACCTTTGAATTAACTTTTGTTATGATGTAGAGAGTGATATTCTGACTGAATTTGCGAATGCGAAAGAGTCAGAAAAAGGCAAATAATTAAAAAAAAAAACTATAAAAATAAATAATGAAAACCAACTGAATATCATCATCTATCCGACATAACAATTCTTGTGTTGCAAGATGCCAAGGTGTGATTAGTGCATATATAGGCAAATAAGCCTGTCCTAATACAATCAATACAGCTATAAATCTGGTATTGCCTACTAACTGTATGGACTTACCTTCATTTCCAGGAGTAAGTGCTGATACAAACAGAAATATAATCTGTGCAGGGACAGAAAGGAAGCATCAGCCTTAGCACCGTTTGCATGAAATCTACAGACTGTAAATACATTACTTCCCGGCTAATGTAGACATATATGTGTGCATACCTTGTCCTGCTTCACAACATGGGTTACTAGCTCCCGGCTGCCAGTCTCTAGACCTTTATATGCCAGTGGCTGGAATCCCAGTTTATTGCAATAAAAAGAAGCTGCCTGTGACAAGGAAATTGATACAAATCAACCATTGAAATGGAAACACAAGAGAAGGCTGTAATGAAATATGTTGGCACTATATAAATATATGTTAATAATAATATAACTGGCTTGGAAATAGTGAAGATTGCTAGGACGAATGTTATTACAAAGGAAATCATTTTTAAAAATCTGTATTATTGTTATAAAATGGATCCTATGGGATACCGCCTTTACATTATTCAGAGCTTTCTGAATAATGGGTTTCCAGATAACAGATCCCACACCTGTACTACACGTTGTCTGGAAATCCACATCCCTGATGTACATAGTACATTGTATTACAATGTAGCATTTTTAAACATTTTCTCCCAAAGGGGCTCCTGTGGACACTAAATAGCAGGCCAGGACTGGCAACCCGTAGGTTCTGGCAAATGGCTGCTATAATGTACCATAGAAATTCAATCAGTCCAGGCCTGATAAATAGGATAATTAACAGAATGGGAGCTGCAGTGTCCTGTCTGGTTTTGGTGCTTTATACTCACATTATTATCACTGTACTAAATTCCGAGGCAGTTTGTGCCTGGGATAGACAATTCATTTTCTGCTGGTTTTTAGGATGTTAAAGAAACAGTAACACCAAAAAATGTGAATGTACCAATGAAATAAAAAATGTAATGTAATGCTGCTGTTCACTGGTAAGGCACATTTCTATTCTACAGAGTTTAGCTGTTATCTGCTGTTTAACCTGTGCCTTTTCTCCTTGTTTTAGGCTAAAGTAGTGTTCCTAAAGCAAACACAGAACTTTTACCAGTGTAGGGCTGTACTACATTATATTTCAATTACACAGGCAGTGATCTCCAAACCGGTGGCTCACAAGCAACATGTTACTCTTCAATCCCTTGGCTGTTGCTCTCAGTGGCCTCAAAGCAGGTGCTTATTTTTCAATTCCAAGCTCAGAGGCAAGTTTTAAGTGCATACAAACTAGGTGTACTGTCAATTAGGCTGCTATTCCTCACATGTGCCATATAAACAACTGTACCATATTTGACACCATATTTGACACCTCTAGGAAATGTTTTCTTTCTTGCTTTGCTCCCCAACTCTTTTTACATGTGAATGTGATTGTGACAACCAGGTTAAATGATAATATGCACAATTTCCTTTCTTAGTTCAACACAGTAGTTGATCCCCAAATCTGTTGTCCTTAGAAGACCCATGTGACAGATGTTATCTCTCATAACAGTTGAGTTACAGCCTGGATTTTTGACAGAAGAGCACCGCATGTGGTGCGGAATTTAAGTGGAACCAGATCCTTACAAACCTCAGATCCTCCCCTTCAACATCCAATCGCAGGATACAACATTTTGGGGCTGGATCTCTTATGTTACTCAAACACATTTAATTCCATCGTAGCGATTCAGTACATGAAAAAAATCCAAAGTGGGAGACTTACTTGTTTTGCATTGCTAACCCACAGCGTTATAGAATGGAAGCTGAGAAATCTGCCCTGTTCATGCTAAAGAAAAAAAAGGAAACCCATTTAGCAGAGACATTCAGATTTATTCATCACATTTTATTTACATAGCATGAGTTCAACTTGAATATAGGATTAATAAACAACTATATAAAGAGTCTACTTGAGTTCCACTGCATTATAATATTTGGTTGGATACTAATTTTTCACTGGGAAATGCATTTATTTTACTTTACCCCAAAGCATTTTCATTTGGAAGTATGATAACTATGTGTCAGTAAATACTTTCTTCATACATTATTGTGCTGGTTTTGGGAAGTTTGAAAAAGAAAAAATCAGTAAATCAGTCAGCTAACTATACCATAACAGACTTAATTAATAAAAGGTGCAAAGTTTGCCCTGGTCTAGTAACCCTTGAACAGCTAACCAGTAAATGCTACTTAATCATTGGTTTCTATAGGTGATCAGACCTATAGCTAACATAGCAACTTCCAATGGATCAGCCTGTATATTTAAGTCTATACGCATGAATGTGGATAAAAGGACTAATGTATTAGCCTGCACATAATAAGCCATTTTCTGGGTTCAGCTCTGGCCTGAAATGACTAATAAAGCGGTTTTATAAACTGTAGTTTTAAGAGAATTATAATGTCTTTCATTATGCAAACAGTGTTTTTCTCCTTTAGAGAGAATTGTTCATTTACTGCCCAATATGAAATGAAATGTGAAACAAAGAAAACCTTCAATTAGGCAATCTAAGTGGCAGCTCTTACCAATATATACATAAATGCAGTTATACAGAGAAGACATCTACGGAGCACAATTAACAATGTTTTCATTCAAGGGAAAAAAGTGAAGGACAAATATTACAAAAAAGTTTGACAAACAGGAAAAAGTAAAATGTATATCATGTAGCATTAGAGGAAGATATATGCTGTTCAAAAAGCACATGAATCATTTGCATATCTATGAAAAAAGATATTAACACATTTCAGAGGTATACCTTTTCTCCTTTGTCTGTATAGGAAGTCTACAAGATAATGGATAACCTTGCATTAGCATTTATAAAATATTCATATAAGTATTGTATGCTAGGCATATCCACAGTGCGTAGTCTGTAACCATTCAGCTGATACAACATAGTAGCTCAAAAATGACACGTCGTAAAGGGAAAGACCATAAGTTATTTAATCGTTGTAATTAGGAAAACTTCAATGTTAATACAGTTAACACTTTGCACTGCAGAATATTCCTTTCACTAAAAAGTGGAACTCACATACTGTATATATATATATATATATATATATATATGTATATGTATATGATCATATTATATATATTATATATTGCACCATTTAATGGCACATGTATTTCTGATGCTGGCACAGAGATGACAGTGAAATAAACTGAACCTTTTTTTCTGTGACAATATGTGTTACAGTATTTATTTTTATTTAATGGCAGATTATTACAGCAGTGCTTTGTCTCTGACTGATGATTGCATATCTCTTCCCTAAAGAGTTGAGTTGTACCACTCTGCCTGAGGGTCCTTGTGAAGCTCTGCATATTCCCTGTCTCTGCTGCCCCTGCTCCCTCTGTCTCTGACTGCATTGTATTCGAGGGCATACATTATTCTGTCATTTTACCAATTTTATTTTTGCACACAACACAGACCTGTCTGTCAAGGTAAATCACTGCCTTTAAGGCTCTGTACTTAAACCTTTCCCTGCCATGCCTTCCTGCAGAAATGCCATTGTAGCACAAACTAAAAAAAAAAAAAATTTTGCATGGGCATAAAGGCCATAGATTATACTTACCATCGCTCCTGATTTAGTCCCACAGTAGCAGTCACAAGGGCTGATATAAAGGAATGTTGTGCAAGAGATGCTTCATATAGGACTGGGAAAAGTAACACCCCCTCTGTGCCCCACCTTTTGCTTTGTAATGTGAGGCACTGGGCCTGTCCCTCATGTTAATTCTATCATTCTGTACGGCTTTCCCCAAATCTTTATAAAGCAGTAGGAGCCATAATAATAACAACTTGTGTTGATTGTGTTGTATTACATACATACAATTAACTGAACCAGTTGAAGAATTTGCTGATACTTTGCCGCAGCCATGCTCAGCTAAAAGAGAGAAATCCCTTGGATGTTCTTACGATTTTCTGTTAACAGAATTTAAAATTTTGAAAATATCATGTTTTCCACCATGGATATATTTGGATACATATGCACAGCAATCCTTATTCATATGTAATCTTTATGTGTAGCATGTCTGTCATATTATGATTCTTATGTATACCAAAAACTTTTCAATAAAAAACATTTTTTTTAATTGTTTTTTTAAAAGTAGTGCGAAGTATAGATCTACCATTACAGGGCATGATTCCGGTTACCATGAATGTGCAAAGCCTCTCCGCTTGCATTCCTCCCAAATCAGGTCTAAAGAAAAAGTGAAAAAACTGAATGATCCCCCCCATAGAGTTTATTGTTCTGACTTGTATCTCTGTTGTATTGAGGTTTGCTTTGTACAACAAATACAGGGATGGCTAGGAGTTTATGAGTATCACCAGTATAAGCAATGCATAATTATGAAACAATACATATACTCAGGTCTGGACTGAGAGTCAAAATAGGCCCTGGCATTTCAGGTACACAGCGGCCCAATCAGCCCACAGAGAGGCAAAACAGCCCCCACCAGCCCACTCAGTGTTGAACTGGAACAACAGGGGCCCACCCAAAAACCTTAGACCAGTACTAATATTCTTCATCTCCTCAATTAACCTCTATTGTCCTAGTTTGTTTTCTTTACATACTCATAGAAATAGGGAATGGCCATGAAATAGGCCAAAAGCTTAGCAGCATGAGGGCCCACTGACACCTTGGCCCACCGGGAGTTTTCCTGGTACTCTGATGGGCTTGTCCAACACTGAGCCCACTAAATACTGACTTTCTATGGCACCTTATAGCAGCCTCTTTGGCATTTGCCAGAACCCACAGATTGCCAGTCCGGGCCTGCATATACTGCAGCACCCTCTTTTGGGCAGGTGCTCCGTAGACAGGCACTGTTGTTTCTATAGATGGGTATGGAGGACGATCAGAATCTGGTGAATGATTTAAGCCTGATTTGGGAGGAAAGAGAGTAAACCCTATTACTTGCGGTGATCTGGCTCAATTGTGGGAAACTGCAAAGGGAGGCAATTTTCTGTGATTAAGCCAGACCACCACAAATAATATGTTTAACTTGTGTTGATCCCAATGTTAGGCAATGGCAAGGCATCTTCAAGCAAATCCTGTGTTAGCGCATTTTTACTGCGGACAATACATTTCTCCACGTATTCACCTTTAAGTTAATTTTAAGTGTGTTATAGAATGGCTAATTCTAACCAACTTTTTCAATTGGTCTTCATTATTTAATTTTTATAGATTTTTCTTCATTTGCCTTCTTCTTTTCACTCTTTCCAGCTTTCAAATGAGGGTCACTGACCAAATCTAAAAAAATGCTCTGTTAGGCTACAAATGTATTGTTATTGCTACTTTTTATTACTTATCTTTCTATTCATGCCCTCTCCTATTCATATTCTAGTTTTTTATTCAAATCAAAGCATGGTTGCTAGGGTAATTTGGAACCAAGCAACCAGATAATGATGTAATTGCAAACTGGAGAACTGCTGAATAAAAAAAGAAATAACTAAAAAAACACAAATAATAACAAGTGAAAACCAATTGCAAATGGTCTCTGAATATCACTCTCTATATCATACTAAAATTAAATTTAAAGGAGAACCCTTGTCATGGGAATACATTTTTATTTTTCAAGATTCATCAGTAAGTGCTGCTCCAGTAGACTTCTGCACTGAAATCCATTTCTCAAAAGAGAAAGCAGATTTTTTTTTATATTTAGTTTTGAAATCTGACATGGGGCTA
>CM044432.1:146349750-146362483 GCA_024363595.1 Xenopus borealis | reverse complement strand
AAAATACAGACAGGCCAATTTATAAAATGGGTATTAGACTAAATCAGAGCAAATATTTTTTCTGCAATCATGCTTTAAATTTGGTACCGTTTGGTAGAGTTAATTGCAATTGTTTAATTCATTTTCAATGAAGATGTAAAGTCAACTTTAAAATCGGTTTAAAAAAAAAAGTTGCCTGAATGTACAGATACGTACACTTCCCCAATGCCATTTTAGCAAATTTGGCAGCTTATAGAAGGTTTTTATTTCCATTTTAAGAATTAATTTTTCATCCAACTCTTGGATATAAATCTTGGATAAACACATTTCTCATTTTAATAAATTTTCCCCTTTGTTGTTCTGTTATTATAGGGCAAGCTAACAGTTCCAAGTAGAAGAAGAAGGAGAAACAGATAACAAGCAAATAACATGGCAAGCAGATGCAAAGTTGTAATTAAAAGGCAAAGAGGAGACGGGGTGGATCTGGAGGGCTTGAGATTGTGTTCCTGAAATGTGAGCTATCACAAAAGAAGAGAGCGACTGCAAGGGGCAGGGAAAATTGGTTTCATTCCCACCTGACTAAACACTCACCATTTTTATTTTAATAAAATAATATGCAATTCATATTGGCCTTCGTATTAGTGTTTATTCATATTAATATTTGCTTGGGAGCACTTAAGACAAGTTGTCCTGCACTGGTTTATGACCATTAGCACATCACACATAAAAGATTTTGATCAAAACTCAATACTGGGAAAGCCAAATATTAAGCCTTCTATTGATATTGAGGTAGCTCAAATGTTGGGCTGGGCCCAAGAAGTCCATTCTACTGCTGATGTAGTTAAGCTCCTAGCTGGAACTAGACTGGCGGCAATTTGCAATTCTGTAAATGAGTCATTTAATATTTTTTAATATCTAGTATGTTATGAACATCTAAACAATATTTTATCAGCAAAATACTAGTAATTTCAATTCATACTTGTATGGTGGCCTGCCAGTGCCAACAGATCAATTTTAATATGTTATGATTAGTAAATTTCATCACCATGTGAGGTATTTCACACATCTCAGCTTTACCTTTTGTTGTTCTAATTGTTTGTGCACTTCAGAGAAAAATCAGTTCAATAGCCAGATGTCTATAGTGTGTGTGTGTCCCCTCAAATTCTCTCTGAGCTGCAAAAAAATTGTTTGTAGGTGAACAACCCCTTTAAGCAATGGTGAAATGTAGCAGCATCCAGGATTCAAGAAAAAAATTAATTTGAAATTAAACTGAATATTCCATAAAGGGAACCATTGGGAAGATCAAGAGACAGAATAATAGCAAACTGCATGAAAACAACTTGATATTCTGTGGCAACTACAAAGGAAAACGGTTGAGTGTTGGAAAAAAATGTTAGTAAACCAATCTCTGAAGGTGGCCATACATGGGCTAACAAAAGCTGCCGACAGACCAAGTCGACAGCTTAACGGCCCGTGTCTGCGGCCCTCCGACGTGCTTTACCGATCACTAGCTGTCCGAAAGTCGGGCAGATGTCGATTGTGCGGGACTAAAAATCCTGTTGGATCATGGTTACATCTGTTCGTTGATGCGGTCCTGCGATCCGACCGCCCGTATGGCCTCCGTTATGATCCGATCGTTCAGCCCTAGGGCCCACGATCGGATCAGCTCGATATCGCCCACCTCAAGGTGGGCATATCGGGGAGAGATCCGCTCGTTTGGCGACCGCCAAACAAGCGGATATCTGTGTATGGCCACCTTTAGATGCAGATTTTCTTCTCTGCTGCACATGAACAATTATTTATGCTTCGTGGCACTGTAGCAAAATTCCAACAATGCACTATCTCTTTAGTTCTTCTTTATTTGACTGCTTATGTCCATGAGTAGCAGCTATGTTACTAGCAGTAGAGACTCTTTATATAAAAGCAAATCAAGTAGCCAGAAGCCTTGTATGAAAGCAGCTCCTCTACAGTTTACACAAGTGAGAAAAACTTGCATGCCACCTATTTAATATACCAAAATAATAATGGTGGGGGGCTTTATGAAAAGTGCTGCTTTGGTGGTAATTTGTCAGTGTTACAAGTGCCATAGCAGGTCAGGCCAATCAGATTGTTGCATTCATTGTACTAGTTTCAGCTAGCTTTAAAAAGCTAATCTCTGATTGGTTGCTATTGATGCCTATTGCCAAATTTGCCCAGTGTTGATACATGAGCCCCAGAATATTAAGTGGTATAAATTCGCCTTTCCTGGGTGGGTCCCTCCAACCTGTGCCCACAAGTGAATGCATCCACAGAATGACAGCATGAGATAAGTTGAGAATCTTACTTCAGATGTATAGACTCAACTGGTTATCAGGGGCAGCAAAAGCCACTCCTGGTATCTTTAAATAAAAAGTTTAATGTAAAACTAAAAACTGGGTAAATACATAGGCTGTGCAAAACAAAAAATGTTTCTAATATAGTTAGTTAGCCATAAATGTCATCTATAAAAATGGGAGTGAACAGCAAGAACGTCCTGCTTTTCAGATCTCTAATTCTGCGTTAGTCAGTGAATTTAAGGGGGGCCACATAGGACATAACTATTCAGTGAGTTTACAATTGATCCTCAGCATTCAGCTCAGATTCTAAAGCAACAGTTATGAACCATGTGGCCCCCCCTCAAGTCTCTGATTGGTTACTGCCTGGTAACCAATCAATGGAAATGAAGTGAGCTGCAAAGCAGGAAGCAGTGTTTTGAAAAAAGATTTACACAACTTTTGATTAATATACTAAAATGTATTATATATTCAGCCAGCAATAACAATGCATACTAAATGGAATATAAGCCTATTCCACACCAAGAAATACTTCATTATCCTTATACAATCACCTTTGTTAGTATTTAAAAGACTTTAGAGAAAGGTATATCTAGACCAGTAGATTAGGCTTACTAAGGGTCGAAGTGAAAATTCAAACAAAAAAAATTTGAATTTCCAAGTAATTTTTGGGTACTTCGACCATCGAATAGGTCAAAATTCAATTCGAACTGAAAAAAATTTGAATTGAATTTTAAAATTCGACCTTTGAAAAATCAAAGTACCGTCTTTTTAAAAGCTTCAAATTCGACACTTCCCAACCTTAAAGCTACTGAATTGCTGTTTTAGCCTATGGGGGACCTCCTGCAACCTTTAAGGAAGAAGTGAACTTCTCAGGGGGTTAACGCCATGCCCCCTCCCCCGGCCTACTTCCCCCCCCCAGGCAGTTGCTACTTGACCCCTCAGCGCAGGTCCTGAGTGTGGAGGTTGCAGGCGCCATCTTCTCCCCAGCTATCTTCATCCTGAATTCTTCGTCACTTGGCGGAGCATGTGCAGTAGGAGCATTTGCCGGTTCTGCTCTACTGCGCATGTGCCGAATGTCACAAAGTTTTCTGATTGAAACTTCGTGACTTTCGGCCCATGAGCAGTAGAGCTGAATGTTCCTACTGCGCATGTGCCGCCAAACGCTGGTGGATCCTGGAAGAAGGCAGCTGGGGAGACGATGATGCCTGCACCCTCCACGCTCAGGATCTGTGCTGAGGGGGTAAGTAGCAAATTACGGGCATTTTGCCCCCTGATAGGTTGACTTCTCCATTAAGAAGTGTTTTTGACATTTTGGCCAAAATCGCTTAAATAGATCGAATCGAACAATGCATTCAAACAATTTTTATTTGATCGAAAACTGACCTATCCATTTTCAATTGAAAAAAAAAACACTTAAAAAAATTTGATGGTCGAATTTTGAATTTTTTTTTCTATTTGACCCTTAGCAAATCTGCGCCATTGTTATTGATTGATCCATATATTTAATTTATATGAAAAGAAATATTACTGGAACATGTGTTTCTCTTATGTAGAAGGGCAAGATATGAAACAGAAAGAAAATGGCACAGTCAGAATTTTCTCATGCAGTGGGCCAATAAGTCAGCTTTCACATGTAGAAGTGATTGCAAAGCTATTAGTGCTTTTATTAGTTCCAGCAATGGTGATGCTTTAGTAAGAAATAATGATTTGTTGAACAAATCTTCCCTTTCTTCTTTTAAAAGGCACAGCTGCCCTTGCACTATTGTGAGCCTGATGCCAAGGAATTTGTCTACCAGAAATTGTTTTTTTATATTTGGGGGGTTATTTGCTAAAACTTTTCTCATTATTTTATTAAAACAAAATTGACCAGACTCCCATCAACAATTTTACCTTATTTATCAATAAAATAACTCTTAACAATAACAATTCAGTGCAGGAAAAGACGCAATAAAATCGTGAAAAATTCAAAACGTACACATTTTCCACACTGTTGCCTGGAATTTATTGACCATGATTTTTTCAGCTTTTCATACAAAACCCAGTGCAGATCATGATAAAAAGTCTGCTATTGACTTCTACATGACCTCGGCAGATTTCAGATAAAATATTTTCGGATTCGGACTTTTAGCAGCATTTGGGTTTAATAAATCTCGGGAAAAAATGTTTTTTCCCACAGACACTAATGCTCAAATCTGATCTGTAGACTACATGAGAAATTAGCCATGCAACATTATTGTCAGAAGGAAATGCTGCATAAAATGTGATAGAATGTAGTTTCTCATTGAAATACATAGAAGTTTAGAGGTAGATGCATGGGTGCAAGAAACCATTCGACTTTATCTTCTATTACTTTTCAGCAAGGAGAATCAGATGTTGTAGTGGTACACAGAAGTTTGTGCTGGTATACAGCGGTGATCCTGGTCCCTCCACCGTCTGGGGCAGCTTGCCCCCCTCCACCGGAGGTGGTAAATATTAAACTACAGAATCCAGTTGTTTGATATTTAGCCTGACTTTATAAGAATTGACACAATTATCAAATTTTATACCTGTCTATTTGTCAGAAGTTGTTTGGCTGCATTGAGCACTCAAACATGTTTTTTTATTTTAAGGGGTGACTCCCTAATGTATGCAATGCCATTTAGGACGTTATGTTGTACTCTGGAATAATTCTTTAAAGGTATAATGTCATAGGTAAATATGTAATTTTCAATATGCATTCGTTAATTGTGATTTTCCAGCATATTTCTGCCCTGAAATCTGATTTTCAAAAGAGAAAACAGATTTTGTTCATATATAATTTTGAAATCTGACATGGGGTAGACATATTGGCAGTTTCCCAGGTGCCCCCAGTCCTGTGACTAGTACTCTTTACTGCTGCACTGCAAATAGTAAGAATCCATGTACCACTGCAACTCCTTCACTTACATTGAGTAGGAGAAACAATAGCCTGTCAGAAAGCAGTTCCATCCTAAAGTGCTGGCTCTTTCAGAATGCCCATGACTAGGCAAATTTACCTGAGGTGGCTGCCTACACACCAATATTCCAACTAAAAAATTGCACTTGTTGGGTTAAGATTAAAATTTGACGTGGTAGAGTGAATTATTTGAACAGAAAGGATGCCAAACACAAAAGCTGGTGTAGCGGGGAGAACCCCTGCACGTTTATTCAGTCACTTGATGTAACATAGATGTAATGTTTGGCATCCTTTCTATTCATGCATATTGGGAGTGCGCCGACCCCTCCAACCAAACAAAGGCCATTCGCTTATTGGAGAGAATTGGGGAAATAGGACACTTGAGAGTGAATTATTTGCCATGTAAAAAGTGAAATTTACACTACACCGTAAAAATCCTTTTAATTTGTTGAATTAACAAAGTTTTGTAAAGTCTTACCATATCGTATTGAAAGTATTTACTTTTACAGTTTGGTTTTGAATTTATAGATCCTTCATATATTCACAGAGTGTATTTTGTGCTACAAATACAGTATATGAAGTATTCATGGAATTCATTTTAAGATCACAATATAGTAAGGCTCATTTACAAGTGCTTAGTAGAAAGCGATACATAGGAATGTTTAAAACCACAAGCCATAATTATAACCTTATTACACAGCATTCTAATGTAAACTTGCTGCAAAATTAGCAGAGAGCATAAATAATCCCTATATCTATCTATCTATATATATATATATATATATATATATACATACTATACTATTTTTTTGCAAAAACTTGAACTTTAAATCTTTATAGTTGTAAAATAAATGTAATCGGAACAAATTGAATACACTAATACAAAGTTGAGACATGAGCTATACTTACAGGCAACGCAAAAGAATATTTGGGGTAATTTATTATTTTAAAATGATTCTTCACAGAATATGTTGAGTAATTTAATGTCAGTAATGGACACATTTTGCCTTTACAAAATGCATTTGGTGTTTTACAATGCATGGATTCAAACAGCACCCTATAGTTCAGAGGCCCAGATTTTTTACTGATGATCATAGAGTTTGTTTAAAATTATATGAAATAATTGATCCAGTTGAAAACTGTTAGTCAGAATCACCAGACAGTTTACAGGTAGATAGGCATCATTTGCATTTACACTGTCTTTCATACAGTCTCACCCAAAATCAGGTTGAAATAATATTTACTACAAACGCAAACACATTCCCAAAGGTTCCTCGATATTTAGCTCTAAGAGCCTTGTTACTGAAAAATAAGATTTATTTGGTTACTCTGAAATAAAAAAAATTGAAAGGAAGATGTTATTATTTATGAAAGCTTCCCTTTGCATCTCTCAAATCCTTGACAGTAGGACATAACTACAACTAGAAAGACAATCGAAAGCGATAATAAGAGTCCCATTGCTTGCTGGCCACTGGCAGACTAATGAAAGTGGATACTGTTTTAAACTAATTTGAAGAACATTTATGTCCCAGAAGATTGCCAGATGTAATTTTTAACAGTGTTTGATGTGCCAGTACTCTGAACTATTGGGATTTTAGTCCACCTTGTGTTCATATTGAATGCCAGAAATGAAGTAATGCAAACATAGAAAATTTCAAAAGGTCATACTGAATGTAACTGTATGTAAGTGGTCTTTAACCTGTTAGAATTTATTATTTTAGCATAACTCACATGTTTTTTTGTTTCCTCTTGACAGGTGCAATATAATTCCACTAAAAAGATCAGTCTAATTCTAGAAAACAGTTTTTACATGAAATGGATTTATGAGCAAAATGCCTTTCACGTATTTGCTTGTTTAGGGCCAAGTTGCTTGAAATGTGATACAGAAAACTTTATTCCAACACAAATACATTGGACAGTATAATGTTAGCTGTAATATTTCATCATCATAAACAATACCTCTTCTTTTTGTTAAAGGAATTGTTCAGTATAAAAGTAAAAACTGGGTAAATAGATAGGCTGTGTAAAATAAAACATGTTTTCAATATAGTTAGTTAGGCAAAAATGTAATGTATAAATGCTGAAGTGACTGCAAGTTTAACCTAACCTAACAGAACACTATTTCTTGCTTTTCAGCTCTCTTTTGTTTACGCTGACTGGTTACTCTGGTTACCAGGCAGTAACCAATCAGTGAATTGAGGGAGGGCCACATGGGTCATAACTGTTGCTTTTGAATCTGAGCTGAATGCTGAGGATCAATTGCAAACTCACTGAACAGATATGTCCCATGTGGCCCCCCCTCAAGTCGCTGACTTACTCAGATTTAGAGAGCTAAAAAGCAGGATTCTGTTATGTGAGACATCCACTCACTCCAGCATTTATACATTACATTTTTGGCTAACTAACTATATTAGAAACATTTTTTATTTTGCACAGCCTATCTATTTACCCAGTTTTTATTTTTACCCTGAACTGTTCCTTTAATACAGAATCATAATCTCATAGAGCCTAATCTTATGCCAGATAAAGGACAAGGATATTGCTGTATCTGACACCCTTAATGAGGATTTGTTGCAAAAGAACTACAGCCACAGGTGAAAAACATATTGTGGTGTTTATACAAATGGCCTGCAGGTGTCACTGTGCATACACAGGACTTTCTGTACAGCTTGAAAGTGAAAGTAAGACTTATTGCTTTTATGTAATGGCTGCATGAACCTGCTAATAAAGCACTGTTATACTCTCCTCATCCTCGGCTACCATACAAGCAACTTTTGCCTGATATTCCACTAGTTATGTCTTTTGAGCTTCTTGTCCAATGATCTTAGCAACGGTGTGTGACACGCATGTACATAATTAGCACTTCTCCTGGAATGTTTCCTGACATTTACACAAACTCCAAACCTAAGAAGACCTATAAAGGGTTCCTTTTCATAAACCAGCAGTAATGGAACACTCCCACGTGGAAGCAAGAAATATAATAAATGCTCACATATCCTCTCTTTATATAAAATGCCAATTTATGGCACAGTAGAGGAATAAAATATCCAGAGCCAGGGTTAGGCTTATGGTTGCAGGTTCCCAAAAAGCACCCATTTTACCCTGTCTCCTTGCTCCTATTTACACGACCGTGTGGCATACTTGGTCATGGTGTGCATACTGAATCACTAGGAATTAAAGACTGGCAGACACTAGGGAAAAGCATACAGTAAAGGTACAGTTGTGTTTAGAATAATAGCCGTTTGACATCACTGACCTGATCAATCACTGTTTTTGGCATCTGTTCGTTGATGCTGTCCCGCGATCCGACCGCCCGTATCTGGGTCGTTCTGATCTGATCCCTAGGGCCCACGATTGGATCAGCCCGATATCGCCCACCTCAAGGTTAAAGTTATCTTTGAGTACTGTTACAATTAGAAGATGCATATGGCAAGCCAAGCTATCGGCAAGAATCCCCCACAAAGTCCCATTTTTGAAAAATAACACATTGATTGGCCTAAAGAAAAATTACACAATAGTTTATTGACTAATAAAAGCAACATTGTTTATTTTGAGTCTAGCAGCCTCAGACACAGTTTGTCAGATGACCCCCAAACACTGAATGCAAGCCACAGTACAGTGTGAAGACAGTGGAAACATGGTGGCACAAGAATCATGATATGGGGATATTTCTCATACTATGGTTTTGGGCCTATTTATCACATACGAGGGATCATGGATCAGTTTCAATACATCAATATACTTTAAAAGGTCATGTTGCCTTATGCTGAAGAGGAAATTCCCTTGAAATGAATTTTCAACAAGATAAACACATCCAAAGAGCAACATCTTGGTTCCAGATCAACAAGATTGACTTTATGGAGTGACCAATCCTCCAACCTTAATACATAGCATTTGACAATTTATGTGCCCATGTATGGGTCTTCCCGATTTTGATCGATTATTCCCCGACTGACCCACTGGAGCCCTTGGGGCAAATTCACTAAGATCCGAAAATTCACTAGCGTTGTCTTCGCTAGCGTCCGCCGCACTTCCTCAGGCGAATTTTCGCCAGCGCTACACAAATTCACTAAAGTACGAATTTACGCTCAGGTCGGCGAACGGTAGCATAGTTGTGCTAGTGTTACTTCGCTAGGCAGAGCGCTGTTACGCTAGCGAAGCCTAATTTGCATACGGCGGGAACTTTAAGTTATAATAGAAGTATATGTTACAGCCACTACATGTGCCCCCTGTATAGTTGTGTTGCCATATGTAAGGAAATGTAGAGGGGAAGGAGGGTAACCCCCCCCACAAAAATATCGATCTTTTTCAGAGTATCACCCTCCTATGCTAAAATACGCCAGCGTTTTTTTGGGACTTAGAAAATTTTTTAAACTCCTATCTATTGTATTGAACTTCGCCTGGTCTGACCAGGCGAAGTAATGTCTAGCGTAAGTGCTAACGTTGAGGAAAATGTTCATCTTTACGAATTTACGATCCTTCGTCAGTGTGTAACTTCGCCTGGCGTAAGGGTGCGAAGTTGCACAAGTCTATCTCCTTCGCTAGCGTAAATTAGCCAGAGCTGGTGTTAGTGAATTTACGAATTGACGTCACGTTGGCGAATTAGCGCTAGCGTTAGACGCTTCGCTCTATAATGAATTTGCCCCTTGTTGTAATCCAATCGTTCAGCCATAGGGCCAAACTTTCGGATTACCCCTATATAGCCCTGTCGTTAGTGGCATATCAGGGAAAGATCCCCTCGTTTGGTGACATCAGCAGTTCTTATAGTCTATGGCCAGCTTTACACCAACACTTTTATCTGCAATTGTTTCTTTTATCCCAGCCACCTTATTATCCACATTATAAAGGGAATGCAACCCCCCCAGAGCTAACCCCTACCCCCCCCGTAGGCCCTCCCCCCTGGCCTACCTCTCCCCCCGGGCTATTGCCCCAAAGTTGCTACTTGCCCTTCTGTGTAAGTCCCCTCCAGCGAAGTTCACAGGGGCCATCTTGTCTTCCAGCTGCTTCTTCCTGGATCTGGCAGCGCATGCGAAGTAGGACGCTGGTACTTTGTGCGCATTCGCAATAGTACCAGCTTCCTATTGTGCATGTGCAGCCAACAGAGCAGCATCCAGGAAGAAGCAGAAGAGGGCCCAGGAAGAAGCGGTTGGAAGAGAAGATGGCCCCTGTGAACTTCGCTGGAGGGGACTTACACAGAGGGGTAAGTAGCAACTTAGGGGCAATAGCCCGTGGGGGGGGGGTTGAATTCCCCTTTAACTAATTATGTATTTATTCCACTCCTAGTTTGCCATTCTGCACTTTATTTTTGCACTCTTCCTAATTATTTTTGTTTGCTAATAATTCAGTGCAATCTAGCTCAAGTGTTTAAGCATAAGGCTGTGGACACAATAAACTTTTCACTTTGAACTTGTGGTGGAAGATTGCCTTCATTGAGTGCCTGCTCCAAAAGGTTCTTTCAGTTTGTCCGCTCCTCGTGCTTTGTGTGGTGAGTTATCAACTTCTACCTACAGACCCTAAATTACAGTAACTGATCTTACTGGGTCAGGCAAGTGGAGCAACAGATTGTGTGGGCTTCTGTAAAGCTTTTTTAGCCCAGCTAGTACAATCCTAATGGCAATGTCATGGTAATTTTGGGGTCCCTTGTATTATCATACTTCCCAACATTTGAAAGCTGTAAAGTGCGGTGCATACTGATCACGTCTATTTTATGACCACACCCCCTAATTACTATGTCTATTTTGCAAAATTTGGCAGTTTATGAAAGTTTGAACACATTTCTGGGAGTTTTAGGGCCATGTTTTATGTGTTATAACAGTTTTGCTAATGAAAGTGAAATTGCCTTTAAGATGCAAGTCTTAATTTCCCAAAGAGACCTTCTTATCTTATGTATTTACAATTGTTTCTTTGCTTATCATAAATAGTTACAATTGTATCAAAATGCAGGAGCCTAGTGTTATGGCCTCTCTGCTAAAAGCCTCTTATTTTAATAAATTTTCAGAAACATATCTTTCTCTGTAGTCAGTGAAGTAGATCAAAGAGAAAGTAAGAAGTAGTAATGTGCGTGCCGGCCCGATACCTGTGGAACCCACAGGTTCAGCCCAACCTTGCACCCCTGTTTGTAGGTGGCGGGTGGGTCCGGGTCGAGCTCTTCTTCCTGCTCTCCCCACCTATCCACACTGCTGGCTTTCAGCTTTATAGCCACGTGCCTGCTTGGCCCGCCCCTTTTGTTACAACATTGGCGGAACGCAATGGGTCGATAATGGGAAGTCGGGCTTGGACAGGCGAAGGTGGAGGGAGGGTATGGGTCGGGTAAGGGTCAAGGAAAAACCCGACCCACATATCAGTAGTAAGAAGCCCTGGACTCCCAGCTGAGCTGTTAAAATCAGGACTGTCCTGCAGGAAACTAGACAGTTGGGAGGTAAGTTGTAGAAAAGGCGATTGGCTGTAAGTTGTAGGTGAATGGTGGTGATTTATGGCGAGTGTAGGTTTCCATCTCAATGGAACAGGATGCCTGTTTGGCCTGAAAATACAACTTGGATGCTAATACAGTGGGATTTGGGGTGAAACTTATTTTCTGCCCTTAGCAATAAAGTTTACTTATTCTCTAAAACTGATCAGTAGTTGTATCAATATTTTTGCCCCTTCCAATTGAGAAAGCAGGTTTGGTGCCAGTGATAACATAAGGCAACCAATTCTTTCTTACAAAAATGCTGCAGGTTGGTAGAATGCCAAATAAACGCTGACATGATGCATGCCTTATAATGTATTGAACATGCAGTGTGCAGAATGGTTTGGTCATCTTAGAACAGTTTTTTCTCTAATTACAGATTTTAAGGAGTGACTTAAAAAAGCAAAGTAGAAATTTCCTCTAAAATTTACCCAAACTGTTTTAGGGCCTAAATTTAGACAGTATTGAGGCCCTAGGATTGCCACATTTTCTGTAAATATACTACAGTTCTATATATTTCACGGTCTTTCCTGTTAAAGGAATTCTGTCATGATTTTTATGGTGTCGTTTTTATTTCTAAATTACACTGCATATAATTAACGCTACAATATAAAATTTCATTCCTGAACCAACAAGTGTATTTTTTTGATGTAATATTGGTGTGTAGGCAGCCATCTCCGGTCATTTTGCCTGGTCACGTGATTTCAGAAAGAGCCAGCACTTTAGGATGGAACTGCTTTCTGGCAGGCTGTTGTTTCTCCTACTCAATGTAACTAAATGTGTCCCGTGAGACCTGGATTTTACTACTGAGTGTATCAGGGAGCTGCTATCTGGTTACCTTGCCATTGTTCTGTTGTAAGGCTGCTGGAGGGGCTGATATTGCTCCCTTTTGCAGTACAGCAGTAAAGAGTGACTGAAGTTTATCAGAGCACAAGTCACATGACTGGGGCAGCTGGGAAACTGACAATGTGTCTAGCCTCATGTCAGATTTCAAAATTAAATATAAAACAATCTGTTTATCTTTTGAGAAATGGATTTCAGAGCAGAACTCTGCTGGAGTAGCACTAATAAAGGAGA
>CM044432.1:146330064-146343270 GCA_024363595.1 Xenopus borealis | reverse complement strand
ACAGAATCTGAGTGACTTTTTGGTAGTCAAAGATGTGTTACCAAAAAGTGGGCACACCTGGCTGGATAGGCCACTCAAGAAGGGATGTGTTAAGTGCACAAGACTCACTTGTAGTAGTATGCTAAAGGGCACCCATTTCACGCACCCAAGGAGGGGGCATAAGTTTGCAATAAATCTGCACGACTGACCACATGGTATTATATATGGCTTGGTGCTTGTGGCCTATATTATGTGGGGAATGCTTCAATGATTTATCGTAAGAGGAATAACAATCACAAATGTGCAATTCAAGTGGCTTTAGCTTTAGGGAAAGCAGATCAGCCAGTATCCAAACACTGGCTTAGGTTGAAACACACACTACCTCAGTTTAGGCACATAGTTATAGATCCTGTGCTTGTACCAAGAAGGGGTGGCAATAGGGACCTAATTTTGATAAGGAAAGATTCAATGTGGATTTTTAAGTTAGAGACCCTGGCTCCCAAAGGGTTGAATGAGTTATGCAATGGTTTCACAAGAAAACTTGCATGGAAGATGCCTGAGGAGGCAACTAGCAGGCAAAAAAAGGGTGATCACTGACAGGGCTGCTGTCCTATACATTACTCCATACCTGCATTGGTGGCAATATATTTACAGGTTTGTGAAAGCTGTATCACCCCCCCACCCTGCTGTGTGCATACGGGTGCCTCTTCGTTCCCTCATTTGAGGAGGGGGAGGCAAAAGGTGCTATATGTTTACTACAAATGCCGGGCATTTTTTTATCCACACATGGCTGCACTGGATGATTTCTGGGGGGGGGAAGTATTTATTCACTTTGTTGAATTATACCTAATTATGACGTCAATGTGATTGGGGTTAAGATCACGCCCAATGCTCACGTCACTCAACCCATGGCGCCTTTCTGTGAGTGTTTTAACAACATTATGGAAAGATGCAAAATGAGGCACACTGCTTTCTGAACACTATTTTATTATTTAAGTGGTACGCAGAGTATTATACAGTAGGGAAAATACTTATTGAGCATGCCAATGTTTTTTTCAGTTACTATATTTCTAATAAGGCTACTGACATTAAATTTACACCAGAAGTTGGTAACAACCCAAATAATCTACACGTACATAGAACTCAAAACAAATAAGTCCATAAATTAAGTTATGTCTAGTAAAGTGGAATGATGTAGGGAATAAGTATTGAACACACTTACTAATTATAACATTTATTTAATACCTTGTAGAAAAGTCTTTGTTGGTAATGACATTTTCAAGATGCCTCCAGTATGGAGAAACTAGTTGCAGGCATTGCTAAGGTGTGAGTTTGGCCCATTCTTCCACACAAAATGTTTTCAAATCTTGAAGGTTCCAGGGGCCTTTTTTATGAAGTCTGATCTTCAGTTCTTTTCATAGATTTTCAATTGGATTGATTGTTTTATTGACTGGGCAACTCTAGCAGCTTTATTTTCTTGGCTGTATGTTTGGGATCATTGTCTTGCTGAAATGTCCTCCTCAGCATCCTGGTAGACTGTAGCAGATCAAGAATGTCCTGGTACATTTTTCCATTCATCCATCCATCAAGTTATATGAAGTCTGCCAGTACCATTTGCTGAAAAACAGCCCTGCATCATCAAAAAAACAACAACTGTATCTGCTAATTCAAGATCTTTCCAAAGCTCTCCACGTGTGATGCTTGGCTCTTCTAATTATTCTTTTTACTCCTCTGTCACAAAAGTTGCGAGGAGTATCTGGTTGTTGCCAGTTTAGGACGAAATTGTGTTCTTTCCACTTCTGGATTATGGCCCCAACAGTGCTCAATGGAATATTATGAAGCTTAGAGATACATATTTATCAATGCCATCAGTATGTTTTGCAAGCAACAATAAGGTTGTAAAAGTCTTGAGAGAGCTCTTTGCTTTTACTCATCACGAGATTCAGTATTGCGTTCTAAATACTGACAGATTTCAGCAGGTTTCTTGGCTTTCCATGCCTTTTTCTTAATCTTTTCAATATTTATTCCCTTTGTCATTCAACTTTATTATACATAATTTATGGATTGGAAAGGGAGTGTTTTGTGTTTTTTGTATGTGTGGATTACTTGGGTTCCAGTTACAGTCAAGTGATCCCAGTAGTGGCCAATAAAAGTGCAACCACGTTTGGGAGTTTTAACCTTGAAAGCAGCAAGTAAGTTGTAGGTAAAACCTGTGTAAAATGTATAATGAAGCAATAGAATTCTTAATGAATCAGATGCAATTTGAGTCTAGGACTGGCCAGATATGGGATGACTTTGACATAGTTGGACAGCTTATATATATTGTAAAATATGGACAAACAATCCCTGCTTTGTTTAAAGGGTAAGACATTTCTTAGTAGCTGAAGGCACAAAATGTTTCAATGTCCTTAATATATTGATAATGGGTTGAGTGCAGAGGATCTCTTGTATTTGTCTATATTTGTCTACTTGGGTTGTTACCGACATCCTGTGTAAATTTAATTCTTTAGCCGCATTAGAAATATATTTTTGCCAGGAAGAATGGGCAGCTTTATCATCTGAGAAGATAAAGAGCTTCATCCACAACTACCACAAAAGACTTCACGTTGTCATTGATGTTAAAGGGGGCAATACACCGCATTAAGAACTGGGGTATGTAAACTTTTGATCAGGGTCATTTGGGTAGTTTGTGTAGTTATTAATTGATTTAAAAGGAGTAAACACAGTTGTTTAACAATAAATGGCTTCAGCCAACCACTAACCATGAGTGAAAGAAAAGTTTTTGTGTTATCATACATATTCTCTGAAAAATGGTTACGAAATCATAAATTCTGCCATAGTATGTTAACTTGTGAGCACAACTGTAATGTTCGGCATTCCTGAACACTGACTATGGAAACTGGGGCATTATGTAAAGGTAACAATAATAGTCTATTCCTGACTGCTAGTTTGTGATTAGTGCTTTAGGCAAGAGGTAGAACCTGTTTTACTGGTGGAGATCAAGGTAAACATCTGTGCTGAGCCTTTATAAAATGCATCAAAAAACAAATGGATAATGGACTTGCCCAACAGCAAATTATATTTCAGGCAGTGGCACCCAATATGACTAGAGTTTGACCTGTTATACCTGTATTTATTGATATTGTATATGAATTAGGCCTTATGGGGCCCTTATACTTCATGGGCCCCCCTGCAGCAACAGGGTCTGCTTCCACTGTAGTTATTCCCCTGATTCTGTCTCTTCAGGGGAGAATTTTTCTGAAGAAGAGATTGCTAAATATCTCAGTACTTTGTTAGGACTGAATCCAGAAAGAGGAAGCTCAGAAATAGGTAGCTATGACTCTACAGGTATGTAGTGGCTCACTATATAGATATAATTACATGTCATTTACTAAAATGTTGAATGTACCCTCTTGTAAATGAATAAAATACCACCCAATACTACCATAACGCCAATGTTTTACCTTGTTTTTTTTAACAAAGAACAAGTACTGGAATCTTGTATTACGTTTATTAAGTTGTCAGCAATAAATTTTAACACAGAATCATCTTTGCTGCAGGTGCTACAGATCTGCTGAAGGAAGAAATCCCAGAAGAGATTACCACAGCTACTGTATGTGTGCTGCAGACATTCTTGGTCTACCTTACAAAGTTTATAGGCTCTATGAGGAGCACACTGAAACACAAAAGACTACCTCTTCTTATGAGTCAATATTAAGTGATAAAAAGCATGCATCAGGCTGATGTGCAAGCTCAGGCTGTGTACCTGCACTTGGAAGCTGTGCTTTTTAGTGCAGATACTTGGAGATGAGGAAGAGAGTGGATCCACTTGTCTATACCTGAAGTAAAAAAAGCAGGCTGAGAGCAGTACAGTCAATGCTCCATTTGCCCTTTCCCTTAAAGCAACAGTTCAGGGTAAAAATAAAAACCGGGTAAATAGATAGGCTGTGCAAAATAAAAAATGTTTCTAATATAGTTAGTTAGCCAAAAATGTAATATATAAAAGCTGGAGTGAGTTGATGTCTCACATAACAGAATACAACACAACATCCTGCTTTTCAGCTCTCTAAATCTGAGTTAGTCAGTGACTTGAGGGGGGGCCACATGGGACATAACTGTTCAGTGAGTTTGCCATTGATCCTCAGCATTCAGCTCAGATTCAAAAGCAACAGTTATGTCCCATGTGGCCCTCCCTCAAGTCATTGATTGGTTACTGCCTGGTAACCAGGGTAACCAGTCAGTGTAAACAAAAGAGAGCTGAAAAGCTAGGTTAGACTTACAGTCACTCCAGCCTTTATACATTACATTTTTGCCTAACTAACTATATTGAAAACATGTTTTATTTTGCACAGCCTATCTGTTTACCCAGTTTTTACTTTTATACTGAACAATTCCTTTAAGCACAATATTCAGTGTCATTTCTCTGTTTGCTTAGTCTTTATCTTACCCATCCCTCACCTTGGGGTATATTTATCAAAGAGTGAAGTTCCGCCACTAGAGTGAAATTCTGCACCTCTCCATTCATTTCTACGGGATTTTTAAAGGCATATTTATCAAAGGGTGAACTTTCACTTCACCCATTGATAAATACTCCTTTCAAATGAATGGAGATTGGTGGAATTTCACTCTAGTAGTGTAACTTCACCCTTTGATAAATTTACCCCCTTGTGTCTCATACCCCTAAAGAGCTGTAACCTCTGCTGCTCCCAGCCTGTGAATTTTTGCAGGTGAGAAAAGCAGATCTGCTTTGTGACCCAGCCTTCTCCATTGATCTGATTTAGAATAGCCCACATGTGCACAGACCCAGATTTGGGGAAAGGCCACAAAGGCCCTGTCCTAGGGCAGCAGAATTTTAGAGGGGCAGCATGCTGCCTAACCACACCCGCACTGGTTTGGAAGCACTGTGGATTCACAGGAGATAAAATAGCTTTTTCAAATTTCCTTGCACCAATTCCCAGTACTCTGGACTCAATGTTGAAAATTTTGCATATGCACAAAGCAAGAGTTGGGGACGGGGTGATGAAAGTCTGTGGGCTAAGGGGCGATTGCTATGTAAGTCCGGCCCTGCATGCACTCATGCAGAGGGGGTCAGCTCAAATATGCAAAAGGAAACATGTGACTACACACAAGTAGAAGAGGCTTAGAACAATGGAGCATAGGAACGGAGCAGATCCGCTTCTCTAAGCCTACAAAAATATGCAGGCTGTTGCAGTGGTGGAACTACCAGTGGAACAGGAGGTGTGATTGGACCATGGTCCATATCCCCTCAGGACCCCCAGCAGCTTGTTAGCCGCTGTGAAAATTGCGTATGGAGGGGGGGTCCCAGCTGCACATCCCACACCAGGGCCTGCCCCCCTCTAGTTACATTACTGGGCTTCATGTACCAATGCCCTTAGATTGCAGGATCTAATGAGTAGGACCTGCTTGACCAACTGTATCTTTCAGTAGGTCTGGATTTGTGGTAGGCCTAGGAAGGTAGGATTTCAGGGGGCGGCATGCTGCTCAACCACACCCACATTGCTTCAGAAATACTGTGAATGAGCAGGAGATATCAATAGTTTTTTAAATTTCCCATTTCACAAAGGGCAGATTATTACATTTTAGAATGGTAACAAATGCTGTCATTTTCAGATACTATATACTATCAAACAAAAAGGTTAAAAATCATCAGTTTGCTTAGAAGTAATATTGTAATATGTTGTTCTCACTCAAAAGTAATAACTGTCAGAGGTCCAAGATTCAGAGAAATCCTAACCCTTTTGCAGGATTTGGCAGAATAATAGCCATTAAATTTATATGCCTTTAAAACTAGACAAGTGACTGACAATATTTGGTTCATAGATTATGTGGTGTTTTTTTCTTGTGTTTGAACATGCAATTTAGAGTCTGAATTCAGCTAAATCTTTTGAGGGGGACTCACTAATTCACCTGAATCCAAAAATAATAGATATAGAATATCGGTATTTTTCTAATCTCCTGTTGTCAGTTTTACACACAGATACATAATTAAGATGTCATGAAACCAAGACTTTGACAATTCTTACCTATAATTAGCTTTGATTTGCTTCATTCTGTTACCTAATAAGCATTAGATGGAAACAGACTGCAGTTTAAAGCTGGAGGTTTACTTCTTTGGGATAAATAGCTGTTTTTTTCTTTGATCCATACTGTGAGTAGCAGGTCCATGGCTGGCTGCCTAAGGTGATGCTGCTCTTGTCAAATGCAGCAAAGAAAGAGCAGGTTTCAAGCACTACTGTTACTACAAAGCAAATACCATTCATATTATTAAAGGAGACATATAGTAATATATGGTGTTGCTAAAAATTAATATTATCTTAAAAAATAGCCCCTTTATTAGAGCTCCCTATAGAAGTTCACTGGTCCCTTTCTGTGTTACCAATCCGGGAGGCCTCTGGCTCTCGCGGTGGCAAATTACTTGTTAGCACAACCTGAGTGTGGGCTCTATTAGCCTGCACCACCAGTGGTCTTACAAAATGAGCATTACGACCATAACATAAAACTCAATGACCATTGGCGTAACTACCAGGGGTGAGGGGAGGCGATCAAACCTGGGCCCACACTGCTTTTCAATAACAGTAATTGCAGGCGGCTGGGCAGGGGGAGGTTTTACATCATGCATGCCAGCAGCACCATACAGGTCACATAACTCTGAGGTGACTAAATTTCAGTAGGGGGCACATTATGCATTATAATCTACAGTGAAATGTCGGGAGAGGGGTGGTGAGATTGGGGTCCATTCTGGTCGCTAGCGTCCAATTTGGGTGCACCGGTGTCAAATTCAGACACTCTGCATCAATTCGGATGCGTGGTGTCAAATCCGGCAGAGGGGACCCCTGTTATAAACGGCGCATTCTGACGTCAGAACGTGCCGTTTATATGGATATTCATTTACAGTCTGGTCCAGAGTGTAGATTATATAGATACAATACACAAAAGCCTTGTAAATTATATCCTTATAAACGGTGAGTAGTGATGTCATCAGCTATAAACGGTAAGTAGTGATGACTGGCCCGGCGTGACACAGGGAAAAAATCCGGTGGGCCCCGGCGCACATTAGACCCCCCTCTACTGACCCTACACATAAAAAAGCTGCAGCGCCGCATTCTCTTGCGCATGCACACGGTTCCATTCCACTTGCACATGCACGTGGGGTCTGGCCTATACAGCGGCCCTGGAAAGGAGTCCTGGGCCCCCCAATCTGACCCTGGTGATGTCATCAGAGTAGTGATATCATTTATGTCACATGACTCACTAAAACTTGTGTCTTATAATAAATAAAGTACGGTCGGTACCCCATGTTGTAAAATATGAGGATATTAGAAGTAACCTCGGACTACCATGACCTGTATAACTACACAAGGCCGAAGATTGAGTGTTTTTATACAGGTCATGGTAACACCTCCATAACGTATAATATCCTTATAATTTACAACTTTAGTCGCTATTTCCGGCAATATTTATTCTTTAAACACAACTTGACCTGTAACAACAACCAGACCTGCTGATGGCAAACTACAAAACCTGCACTCCCGATATTGATATATATGTAGTTGAACAGCACCAAAGAGCCTTGAATGGAGCTCCATAATAAAAAGCCAAGCGGTATAGTCTTTATTAAGTACATTATTAATGGGTCTGCAGTACACCCCCTCCCCCTGCCGTAAGCTAGCAGCTCCATCCGCAGGCTCATACCACGCGCAGGCGCACTACGTTCGTCCCTGTACACGTCCGTGTGTGTGAGAGCAAAGTAAAAAGCGATAAGTAACCAGCAGCGCAGCTTCCACCTACTCTCAGTCATAGAGAAATTACCGCAGCTATGTCGGGACGATCTGTCAGAGCAGAAACAAGAAGTCGGGCGAAGGATGATATCAAACGGGTGATGGCCGCCATCGAAAAAGTACGGAAATGGTAAGGAAAGAGAAATAAATGGACAACAAAGGAATGGAGGGAGGGCAACATTGTGTGTGAATGAGCAAAGGGATTGGGTGGAGAGCTGGAAACCGGCACTTCCCGCGTCACCTGACCTGTACCAATGTTATCTAAACCGGTGCCAGGTGCAAAGCGCGAGTAGAAGAGCCCGCCAAACGCGATGAGAGGCGGCAGCCATTTCGGAGCGGCCGACTGGAGCCGGCGAGAGGAAGGTGCAAGCGCTCTATTGTCTGGCGGCCGGCTCGGCTGCTTCCTGCCTCCATGCACTCACTTGCTCTTATTTCATTTCTTTACCCAGTCACTGATATGTTTAAATTTAGCGCTTTGTCCCCGAAGCTCTGAGGCTACCTCCCTCCTGGTTTCCTCATGGTATCCTCTTCTATCCTGACTGGAAAAAAAACCCGATGAGGCTGAGAGAGGAAGTGCAGCTCCATGCCTGCCTCGCACATATACATTGTTTTTATCGGCTCCTTGTGATTGAAGCCAAACTTAAGACTGACAGAGACAAATTGCGCCCCTTCTCTGTCACAGCTGTTGGGGGGATTGCTGGGAGTTGTAGTCCCAAAACCTATCATAGTTTGGGCATTTTTTTTTAAATGCTTAATGTTTACATTATATATTGTGTAGGCACCGTAGCTGTGCCAAATATGCTTTTGTTGGTGACTTTTTATTTTTAAACCTCAGAATCTACCCAGATTTTTATTAATATAACGAATGACTGATATTTATTTAATAGAGCTAGATTTAGGGATGCACCGAATCCATAATCACTCAACTAAAGCCAATTTTGGCATTAGAGTTTGGGCTGTGACTTTTGTGAAGATTTCAGGACAAGTTAAAAAAAAAATGATGGATTTGGTGTTTATTGTCTAATTTAAAGGGTAACTTTTAGTATGCTGAAAAGCTGACAGGAATATGGTGTTCTAAAATCTTTCATTATACACACGCATTATATTTGTGTTTTTTTTTTATAATTTGCCTTCCTATTCTCTTTTCAACTGGCCATAGCAGACCATTGCTCTGAGATTGGAAAATGTGACTTTTGTTATTTTCTAATTAGGCTGTCATCTTTTTGTCTTCCAGTCTGTCATTAAAGCCACTTCCTGGTTGCTAGTGTTGTTGCACAGCGCTTTACATCAGGACTGGACTGAGAATCAAAATAGGCCCTGGCATTTCAGGTACACAGAGGCCCAATCAGCCCACATAGAGGCCCAAACAGTCCCCACCAGCCCACTAAATACTGACTTTCTATGGGACCTTATAGCAGCCCCTCTGGCATTTGCCCTAACCCACAGATTGCCAATCCTGGCCTGCTTTACATAATCCATATCCATCCCTTTCTCAGTGGAGCTTGCAGTCTAAAGCTGGCCAACCAACTCAAAGGATTCTATCATGGTTTTTATGAAGTAGTTTTTATTTCTAAATGACACGGTTTACACTGCATATAATGTATGCAACAATATAAAATTTCATTCCTTAATAACAAAGGGTATTTTTTTAGTTGTAGTATTGGTGTATAGGCAGCCATCTCAGGTCATTTTGCTTGATCGTGTGCTTTCAGAAAGAGCCAGCACTTTAGGATGGAACTGCTTTCTGTTAGGCTGTAGTCTCTCCTACTCAATGTAACTCAATGTGTCTCAGTGGGACCTGGATATTACTATTGAGTGCTGTTGTTAAATCCTCCAGGCAGCTGCTATCTGGTTACCTTCCAGTTTTTCTTTTAGGCTGCTGGGTGGGAAAGGTTAGATGTCACTTCACATTGCAGTAAAGAGTTACTGAAGCTTATCATAGCACAAGTCACATGACGGGGGGCAGCTTGGAAACTATGTCTAGCCCCATGTCCGGTTTCAAAACTAAATCTAAAAAAACCTGTTTGCTTGATTGAGAAACTAATTTCAGTGCACAATTCTGCTGGAGCAGCACTGTTAACTGATGTGGTTTGAAAAAAAAAAAAAACGCTTATCCCCATGACCGTATGACTTTAAAGATTTGCTCAAATGAATGGATCATTCCATTCTGAGCTGATCTTATAGTTTTGGGCCCAGCAACCGGATCACAACAACAGCAGCAATGCAAGCAGTCTGGACGAGGACTGAATCTATGTGCCTATGTGGTCATTGCCCTGATTAATCTTATGTTGGCACTATAGAAATACATTTTAATAAAAATATTTCATAGCGTAGCCAGAAATAGCTGTGAAGGCACTGAGCACAGGCCAAAAAACTGCCAACTAGGTCTGAAAGATTTGGTCTTGTTTAGGTTTCTGTAGAACAGTCATACATAGTAATAAAGTAAGTTAGGTTGAAAAAACACACGTCCATCAAGTTCAACCTTTTAACTCTATTTTAACCTTAAATGCTAGTTGATTCAGAAGAAGGCAAAAAAACCCCATCAGAAGCCTCTCCAATTTGCCTCCGATTGGGAAAATAATTTCTTCCTGACTCCAAAATGGCAATCGGATTAGTCCCTGGTTCAACTTGTACTATAAGCTATCTTCCTCAACCCTGTATTTCCTCGCTTGCCAAACACCATCCAACCCTTTTTTTAAAGTGGACCTGTCAGCCAGACATCAGCTATCTAATGTATCAGCCTGTACATCTTCACAGCTCTCACTGGAAAAAAAACCCTTCCCAATATTTGGATTTTCTTCTAATTGAAATGGGTGACCTTGTGTCAGCTGGAAAGACCTACAGGTAAATAAAGCATTAGAGAGATTATTATATAATCCCTGTATGTATTTATACATAGTTATATCACCCCTTCTCAAGCGCCTCTTCTCCAGCGTGAACATCCCCAAATTGGGCCAGCCTTTCCTCATAGCTAAGATGAAGGCTTAGGCAAGAAGGTTAAACTTCATGGGCTTGTCCTGTGGACATGGGGAGAACATAAAAAAAACCCCATGCAGATCAAACTAAAAGTTAATTTAAAGTTAAACACTCCGTTTATCACTTCCAACACTTTTTTCAGTTCATTTGTTTCAATTACATTAAATTTCCTGTTTGTAACCCTTTTTCTAAAAATTAAATTTTAATGTTTTATTTTTCATCTTCTGTCTTTCTGAAGCTGCTCTGAGGTCTAGGTCACTGGCTTTGTAATGGGTTCTGAGTTGATAAATTGCTATACTGAGCAGAATCCCCAAATTCCCCCTAAAATAGTTTTCCCCACCAGAGGTGTGAACCGATAGAGCTGCACTTTGGCTGGAGAAAACAAAACTTTTTTTTTTTTTAAATTTCTAAATGCCCTCATTAGTGCTAGGCTGCCTGCACTGGGAAGGAGCTCCCAGTGGGAGTGATTATGTTGTGTAGCATGCATGTGCATAATGAACGAGTTGCAGCACTCCCTCATTATGCGTGTGTGCCTTAAAGGAGAACTAAACCCTTAATGAAAAAAAACTCTTACCCTACACAGACCCCGCTCCCCCCCCAGCCTGCTACCCCTAACTTTTTACTTACTCCTTGGTGCAGATTCAGGGCATCTGAGTTCACAGGTGCCATCTTCTGGCACTTTGCAAATCTTCGGGTTTAGAAGAAGAAGGTGGTGCCCGTGATCTCCGATGCCCTGTAAAGAGTTAGGGGAATTTACCCAGGTTACCACCTAGGCTGGGGCGAACAGGGAGGGGGTAGGGATTAAAAATCAAACTTCTCACCTACATGTCTTATTATTTTCAAGCATTAGGAAAGGAGCAAATTAAAATAAGTGTTTTCAACTACTTTATAGACTTGTTGTAATCTATGAATATGCCTTGCTTTGTACAATTCTTTAAAATTATTTGGCTACTATTCAGCTAAGGAATAAATGGAATCCATAGAATAGGTTGTTGGAAGCCATTTGACCTTCCATCATCTGTTCTTTTTAACACAAGTTACTGGTCTGATTTGGTAGTAGCAGAGGCTGGAGTTGTGAATCTTTTGCTGTCAATAAACGTGTTATTGCATTATGATTCCCTGGTTAGACTAGGGCACTGAGAGCTATTTGTTAAAGGGGAGGTTCACACTTTTTTGAATAATAAAAAAAAAAATCTTCATAGTAAATGGTTTAGTTCTACTGTGGTAGAAATCAGTATTCATCCCTTTTCAACAAACCTCTTTAACGTCTTTGAATACAGACTGGTGAAGGGGGTCTGAGCCAGTTTTGTCCCAATACAATACAATTCTGCGTTCCACAGTGTAAAAAGTGCATGCACAATTGCATAACTTTGCAGCAACATTGGTCCTTAGACTTTGTAAACTAGTGGAAATCTAAAGAGATGTCCCATAATGTTAATGTAATAATAACTGCAGTTAAACATTATTGTGATACAGAGCTACATACTTCTTAGATATTTAAATGTACTATGTGGCCAGAACTTGTTGAACATGTTCTTTCTTAATCACAAAGCATAATATTTAGTTGTTTCACCCTATGCTGCTATAACAGTCTCCACTTTTCTGATGACTTCTCATTTGATCTATGAACCCCTCAAACACATTAATTAAAAGTGGTGGCCAACTGTCCACATACTTTGGCCATGTAGTGCACCTCTAGACTAGAAATCTTCAGTTTTATGACAATAAACTTAGAACTTTTGTTTGGTTAAAAAAAAAAAACCCAGAAGGGAACAGTGAAACACTGTTTTAATGTGTAAAGTTTTATTTAAAAATGACAGAATACATGTTCAATTTTTATGAAGGAATAATGTTTGACCAAAGACTTACTTTCTTTTAGTCATCAATAAAATAAAACGAGCAGTATGCATATTTTGTTCTGGTGCCTTCTTTGTTATTGATATAAAGATTAAAACTGTGTGTGTCTTTGTTCACTGTGTGCAAACTACTAATACTACGGATAACTTTGTGGCACTTTGTGTGCGGCTGCCTTCTCTAGTGAAGTGAAATTCCTTTATAACTTTGTACATCTATATGCTTTCAGATTGCAATAGCTTTTTAAATTACACTACTATAATGGGTATAGTACTGTGCTGTACCATAATGCTTTTAATAAACAGGCCATTCTTCCACACAATATTCTGTATTCATTTGTCGACCATGATACTGGTTGATTGCCAACCAATCTGGGTTCCAGTCTAGAGGGCTTAAAGGAATTGTTCAGTGTAAAAAGAAAAACTAGGTAAAACGATAGGCTGTGCAAAGTAAAAAATGTTTCTAATCTAGTTAATTATCCAAAGATGTAATGTATAGCAACTGGATGTCTAACATAATAGCCAGAACACAACTCCGTTTTCTAGGCAGTAACCATCGGTGATAAGGACACTAAAAAATTAATTTTAACACATGAATG
>CM044432.1:146287661-146308084 GCA_024363595.1 Xenopus borealis | reverse complement strand
GTGACAGTCTTTGAAGTGGTTGATGTAAACACTCAGGAGGGTCTACGCACTGTTTCTATACTCAATTTTACATTTGTGTTGCTGCTGTATATAAATATATATATTTTTTCCATTTCTCTATTTAACATTTAAAATATTTAAAAAAAGGTACTGGTTTGGTTTTAGCCCCATTTGAAATTTCCATCACCCTGCTTCTGTTTTTGTGCCTTGTAATCCAGAAACAACTGCGAACAGACCTACTCTCAGTACCATGCGAATGAGACTCCATTTTGTTTTATTGTTTGTTACACATTTAAAAAGCCATTTTCACGTGTGGATTAGCACAGTTACTGTGTCTCCATTGTTAAGTGCGCTTGCCATTATTTCATGTTTTTAAACATTCCAAAATCCTCATCTGGTACTATTTTAACTGTAAACTTACAATGCTAATAGTGGACCGTTGGCAGAGAGAGTACTTTTGATTTTTTTTTTCAAATCCAGGCAGCTAAAACAGCATTTACATTTTCAATGTAGGTTTACTGATTACTGTAATAAGAATTTAAGGTCCTTCCCCAACCCACTTACCTATAATACAGTTCAGCAGTGTCAAGATTGTAATAAACTTTCCTTTTTTTTAATCTCCTAATATTTTTTTGGATCCGTTATGTTTCCTATGAGAGGCATGAATTACTGTTGTAGGGGACACATTTTGTTTTATAATTCACTACATTAATTATGACATAGGGAGTTATTCAATATCATTGGCGATTCTTTTGATGTTTGCTAGTTCTTCAGCTTGGCCCTTAATATTATCTGCAGGCAGCAGTCCTGTGTAGATTTGTCATTCGATGTTTTGCCTAGCTGATACCATAATGTTTTTGGTTAGAAAGGTGCAAGAAAGGTACAAATATTATTAGTATAAATATAAATGTGTCCATGATGATGTATTTCATTTCGTGAAAGCTTGACTAAAAACTGTCCTCTCCAAACCATGACGATACTTTTTGCAAACTTAAAGCTATTGCTAAAACGTTTCTGTATTGTTCTTCACAATATTAGGATATTTTTTGTTCACGATTTCCAAGAACGCACTTGTGCGTGTTGTGCATTGTACAGCCGTTTTGTTTAAAAGAGGAATTCTGCAATTATGGCGGCACAATACAGTTCTAGATATCCTCTCTAGTCATGCAGGCTCTGCTGGGCCGGCCCACACATCACTAACTCTTTCTGACTTTAAAGCTTTCATTACATTGTCCATGTTCACAACCACATTCCTCCCTTAAATCTGACTTCCATATTAAATTCTCAAATTTGTGCAGCAGGCACTTTCTCCGTCTGGTGCCCACTTGTACTTTGTCAAGGTGCTACTGGTAAGCAGGAGGCCTGGGTAAAGTACAGAATTTTTTGATGGCACAGCACTAATGTGCTGGATTTTTTCCTTCCAAATAGAAATGAGGATTTGGATCAGACCAATATTGCCCACCTCAAGGTTATGGGTGACCCTAAATAAATATCTTGTCTCAAAAGGGTGTTTGAATGCAAGTCCTAGAATTACAGATATAAAATTATCTTTGTGCTTTTAAATAACTTCTTGCTTAACCTCACAACTAGACAATGGTTTAAATGTCCGCATGGAACATGAATATGAGAATGACTGACTGAATATAAATACAAAGCATAAAACATCAAATCTATAATTTAATCTGGTTTCTGGTTGCCTAGCAACAACAAACGTTTAAATCCAAGGACTAAAGAGGCAGTAAAGAAATATATAATTAAAAAATAATTAAGACATATATTGCATATGGCAAACACTACAGTGCTGTCATTTTTTCTTGCCATTCAGAAATGCTCTTTTTGTGGTACAGGTATGGGACCGTTATCCAGAATAAACAAGAAAAAGTTGTGCTCACCACTAATTTTTAAAACCATTAGGCGGGGTGCAATGAGGCTGTGACCACAAAATACATATAGACAAATGCAAGAGGTCCTCTGCACTCAACCCATTATCAATATATTTAAGACATTGAGACATTCTGTGCATACAGCTACTAAAAATGCCTTACCCTTTAAACAACAGGGATTGTTTGTCCATATATTGCAATATATTTAAGCTGGCCAACTACGTCAAAGTCATCCCATATCTGGCCAGTCCTACGCTCAATTTTCATCTGATTCATTAAGAATTCCATTACTTCATTAAACATTCCACAAAGGGACTAAGTTTTACCTGCAACTTACTTGCTGCTTTCAAAGTAAAACTCCCAATCATGGATGCCCTTTTATTAGACACCAGTGGGATCACCTGACTATAGCTGGGAAGGGTGGGGGCTACAACAAGGAGCTGGTCACTGCTCCAGTATAACTACAACAAACAAGATTAAGTTGTGCTCGTTATAAAGGAGTCTGTGAGAGAGCCTTTACATAACGTAGCCTTCTGCATAACAGGTTTCCGGATAACTGATCCCATACCTGTGCTTGTTCTGTTATTTTCTTTTCTGCTGTGAACAGTAAAGAAGAGATCCCAAGCGATGCCAGTTTCTGCTATAGGCAATTTTTTTCCCATTCCACTCCATTATTAACCCCTCCCAAGCACATTTTTGCATTAGAGAAAAAATGTCAGCTGCCACTGGTTTGAAAAAAATTGGCATTTCAGAAAACTGAAGTGCATGCTCATAGTTAGGCTTTGGGTTAGAGCGCCACTGTAGTTGTAAATTAACTGTGAACTTTAGTGAGAGTGAAAATTTTGTATAAGCTTCAGTATACTGAAATAAGAAACATTCTAAATGCAATAAATTAAATAATCTTCATTATTTCTGAAATAATCAAGTTTATGTTCACTGTTCCTCTCTCAGAGAAACAGAATTTTTAATTGGTTGTATTTAGAAAGGTTCTTATTTCAGTATGCTGAAGCGTCTATTAAAATTAAATGTTTGCAATAGTTCCCCTTTAATAATAATGGGTTACTGCACCACTGTGGCTGTGGATTAATTTGCTAGCCATAAATATCCAGAGGTGGAAATGACTTTCATGAGAACTGAACTTGCCTTTCCCTTACATGTGGCCATTTAGTGGAATTGTTTCACAATTACATATTGCAATTTGACAGGCATTGAATTACCTGCTGCCATACTCTGTCCAAAGCCCCAGCTCATGTTAATATGTTGCACAGCAGGTTAAACACACCCAAGTATGAGCACATGATGGGTCTAATATTTCCTAGATGCCTGACTAGGAATCACTGGCAATTAAGTCAAAAGAGAACCTGTGCACAAAGGGTTTTGACCACAACTTCCTTAATCTACTGGTTCTATAGCTAGTTAGAAACAAGAGTTTTCCCCCAGCAGTCATCTGTGACGCTACTAAATTAAGCTCCGCAGCATTGAGTTCTAAGAATCATGTGTTTCCTACTACCTCATCACTGTATGATATCACACTCTAATGCATCAAAGTGATACCAAGACTGGAAGCAGTGGTCTCCACTACATCTGTGTGCAATATTTTGAAGTCAGTCTTTAGACCTTGTTCTCATGCTTGGATCACACCAAGGGGTCTGGAAAGTGTAGTCCGACATGGACAACACACTTTCTTCCAATTACGTTTTTGATTTCCCAGTTAGCTAAGAAAGGCTTTTTTATTCGTTTTATAGGCTGCTAACCTTGCATGATAGGTAAACCATCAGCCAGAAAGACTGTGGCACTGGTACCTGTAAAAGGACAGCCAAGATATGTGGCAGTTTCAACAATAAATTACAAAGGGCCTAAGAGTGTTTTGTAATATATAACTGATTCTGCCTGTGTTTTTATCTCTTATTCATAACCCATTTTAAAACCGTTTCCTAAAAATAAGTCTATTCACATCCTACATGTCCCCTGACATAATCCCTTAACAACTCCCTGTCCAATCATACAGATTGCCACAGTTTGCGGATATTTTAACCCGTGTGTGCTTAGCAAACTAAAATATCACAACAAACACACACAATTAAATATACCTTCTGCTTATACCTGTTTGAGACAATGATGTACTGGGACTCCTTTATCAAGGTTGGCAAATTTGCAGTAAATCGTGTTGACCAATCAAATTTTTTGTTTTTATTGTTTTATACAGTCAGTCACTGGATAATGCCCAGATGCAAATGTATCCATTGTTGACAAATGATCTCCACTGAGTGGTGTGTGGTGGTTTGCTTTTATAGTGAATATCGTGTTTACAATGGATATATTTCTGCAATGGTTACAAATGAACATTAAACTGTTAATGCATAGGGAGTGTAAACACTACAAAAAATGATGCTACCTTCTAAATGGATTCACACTCAGATTTAATTATCCTCCACTTAAAGAAAATTAGGTGGTTGTGTACAGTGCCGTTATTTCCTATGGTGCAAAGCCCTCCTTCTACAACCCAATTGCCGTCAATGTGGCCCATTTTAAGGGCTTCAGATCCCTCTTTATACATTGTAGTTAAGTTTCCAAAAGTTCTGTAGGGATTCAGCATGGGTTACAAACTTAGTGGCTTTAGTGCCAGCTGTCTGCAGAATGATTTTGCATATAGTGTGGCACAGAGGCTTGCAACTCACAAGTTATGCTGGGAAATATTAACAACCCTGCAGACTGTTTTATGGATGTGCTTACGCTTATAATGTATGTGTTCCACCGGCAAGAGCTATAGCAGTCCTATGCAATGAAGGAGTGTTACATTTGTGTTTGTATCTGCATCACAAACACACTTTTTTTTAAGTTTGTATTGCATTATCTTTTTTCCATGTATTATATATATTTAAATGTAGGCGTTAAAACCTTTTGGTATCATAGTTCAGAAGTGCAGTAAAAAAGAATGAATCTCTGCTCCTGCAAATCTCTGTGCATTATGTTTCTGGTATTATTCTCTAATATAAAAGACATATACCAAAACTATACTTTTTTTGGATGTGGCTCAGCACCAGATCCACCACGAAATATTTGACCAAATACCAAACTTAATCTGAACCCTAATAAGCAAAAGCTCATTCTGTAAATGAAAAAATTGTCGTACTCTGTTGTCCAGAGCTTTAAAGTCATGTGATGAATGGTTTTGGTTCAACTCACCTTATTCATATAAATCCTGCAAAAGGTGCTACAATTCAGCATATTCATACTTAGTGTCTGGCACGCTATACAGCTGGGAAAGCTCTAATACCTCAATATCATGGGGCTTGTTACTCCAAAGTGCATCCTTTTATACTTGTTATTGGTAAAATCCTCTAATGTATGGATCACAAAGCATTTACTGACTAGTGTGTGTTATACAACATTTGCATAGCTTTTGCATTTGCAAGAATGTCATTTTGTTTGGTTATCGAAGGATGTTGCCCCTCATGCAAAATAGGATCTGGAATAGCCAGTGGCCTGCAAAAAGTTTGGTTAGCGCCTAAGGTTTGCAGTCACCAGCAGCTGATTATGGGAAGTTAAAATATATTCCAGTTTTTTTTTTTTTCTAATGAACAAAATACACATGAACTGGAACATGTGGTTCAGGACATGCATTTACAATAGGAATTAAAGGTCTTTTTGCCTGGCTTGGCACCCATTGTTATGTGTCCATATTGTAGCATTTAAGATGATTTTATCCTCTTAAGCCACATTCTGAAAATCTATAATAGCATCTTGGGAACATATGTCCGTTAGTAACCATGAGATCTCCCATGTTCAGGTTTGGACTGTCAGAGGTCAGATTGGCAATCAGAACTTTTTGGGCACTAATAGATGAAGCAAGTGCCTCAAATACTAAGGAGCAGATTTATCAAGGGTCGAATTGAAAATTCAAATTTTTTAAATTTACTAGGGAATTATTTGATTTTCGAGATTTATCAGATACTGGCCCTTTAAAGGAGAATTTAACCCTACATTTAAAAAACCCCTCCCCACCAAAACTCCCCTCCCGCCTTCCTCAGCCTAAGTTATACCCCCGGCATACTTACCCCTGTGCAGATTCAGACTTCCCAGCCACCATCCTCAGCTGCTTTGGAATGAGACCAGCGTGATTTTTGGCACAGGTGTTGCGAAGCGGAAGGTTGCTCCAACTGCGTATGCGCCAAAACACCAGTCTCATTCCAAAGATTGCCAAATCGCCTGAAGTCTGATGAATCTGCATGGAGGGTTAAGTATGGCATTTGCCTGGGGTATCACATGGGTGGGGGGAGGTCTTGGTGAGGATGTGGGTAAGGTTTTTTTAAATGTAGGGTTGAAGTCTCCTTTAAAAACTCAAATTTGACTATGCTGAATTGCTGTTTAAGTCAATGGGAGAGGTCCACGGATCTATTAGGAGTTGTTAGCAGCCTTCCTGACATTCAAGTTTTGTGATCAAACCTACTCATGCAAGTTTAAAAAAATTGATTTTTATAATACATTTTGATTAGTCAAATTTCGAGTTTATAAGACTTTTAAAAAGCTCCCATGAATTTGAAATTCCACTCTTGAAAAATGTGCCTTCTTCATGTCCACTGACTAAATATGTGAAAGGCTATATACTGTATATACAATTGAAATAATACAATTAATTATTTGAATATGTGAAATACAACACAGAGGGTGTTTACATAAGAGAGATGATTTGGCGATCTTGTCTCTAAAGGCAAATTGAGACAGAGAAGCAAGTTAGTCTGTAGCTTTGTGCTGTATGTAGGAGCTGAATGAGATGCTCTGTAATAAGGCAATCCTTGCTTGCTGATGTGCCAGTCGCATCTGTGTAGCTTTCCCTTCAGTAATGACAAAAAAAAAAGTTTATGCTCCCATGTATGTGTAGATGGATGTAATCATTTTGGGACATGTTTTGAGTAATAAATAAAACTGATAATGCTGCGTTCCCAAAATGAACAGGGCTTTTGTTCAAATTTGCCCTTTGGCTTCTTCCAACCAAATTTGTGTGCCCACAGTGCAGCCCTAACAACTCCTTCACAGGTTTGTTGTTGATCATCCCTTCCACATTGTTCATTTAGAATCAAGTGCACTTACAATACATTAGTATAGTATACCCATGAGTGCCAGGGCTGTTTAACTGAAACGGATAAGTCTAATGGCAAATAATTTGGTTACAAGGGCCTGATCCACTGTGGCTATAAACCTTTAATGTACTGCTTCATGTCTGTGCTGGCAGTACTCATCACTTCAATGCACTGACTTTTATTGTAAGGGAAAATGTCTCCTTCCATTGTTGCGGTTTGAAGGTTGTTGTGGGTAGCACTGCAATTCTTCTGTAGCCTGGTCTCATTCGATTTTTTTGTATACAAAACTACTTCCTATCCTTTTTGGTGTTTGCATTAACAATTTTAGGCAACTTGTAATTGCTAGTGTGCATCTGTACTTCCAAAATTAGCATCTTTGTTTGGAATAACTGTTCACCACACAACGCCCTACTCTGCAAATGTTGCAACATAGTATTTTCTTTTTTTATTATTTATTGCTTTGTTCCATCAGTAGTGTATGGTTTGTACAATGTACAAGGATTCCTTTTCAAAATAAAACTAAATCAACTATTGTCTTGTTTGCATTGTGGGTTCTTCTATCACACACACCAGGTATGGGTTCCGTTATCCAGAACCCTGTTATCCAGAAAGCTCAGAATTGCAGATAGGCGGTCTCCCTTAGGTAGGCGAATGGATATCCAAGTCTACCATAAAGAGAAGACTGCACCCACTGGGACACTAGTGTTTATCCATGATGTGACACAGGACATAAGCAGCCGATATTAATTCGGAGGTATTCAGAGACACTGTAAATTAAATGAAATACTTTGCTTAGCATTAATAGTGTATGGGAAAATCCTGACCTGCAAATCTCTATTCCACAACAAATAGGCATCCATTACAAATGTACATGCTCAGCTGGACATAATCTATATCCATAATACATTGTCATGCACTATGCAACTCCCTGCCTCTATTAAATTATAAAAGTTATGCAGTGTACATTAGTATTTACTGTTATGATATTCCATAACAGCAACTGTAAGTTTGTTTTCCTGCATATTGAAATATGATCAGGTGCAGGGAGTTGCAAGGGAATAAATGCAATGGAATGAGAAGTTAATTCTTCCTCCTTACTGTGCTGCAAACATATATGGACTCCTGCTGCACAAATATGGCAGCCCCCTCATACAGGAACATGGAATCAGACAGGTAAAGTAAAAGCATCATGCAAATACTTAATGGCAAAGTTAGAAGTAGCTTTCAAAGCCAATATTATAATACATGTAAAAAAAAGTTTAATTTCAGGTGTCCGTATCTCTTTAAAGAGTGAGCAAGAGTTGGTGCTTATATATTAAGTTGACAGATTCAGTGAGGGCAGCATTAATTTGTGTTGTTAGGATGGGAACACACAGGGATGGAAAAGATATCACCAGAGACAAGAAACAGGGGTGGATGGTTTTCTTGAGAAAGGATCAGTGATTGCAGGAGAAATGGGAAAATGAAAGGGTTTAAAGGTGGAACTAAAACAAAGCAACACCAATCCATATGATTTCAAAACAAAAATGACTTCTATTAGGATATGCAATCACCACTAGGTGGAGCCACCAGCGCTGTATTTTACTTACAGAACCCATGGGCATGCCTAACACCAGTAGAACCTAGGAGATATTTACTTAAAGTGCTACAGGTCTATTTGGCAGTCTGATAGGGTGAAGAATAAACTAGAAAATAGCATTAGCTTGTACGAATCATAAGGCATTAAATAAAATCTATTTTTTGTTTGAAATGTTTTTTGTGGCATTGCATACTGTTTCATTAGGTTATCCCCATGCTCCTATGCCTTTCTCCCTATAATCAGCTGTTTCCATGCCATTTTTCTGAAGAGGTCTGCTGTCCTGTAGTAACACTGTGGGACTGGGAGTGGCGTGTGAGCCTTCTCCCAGTATGAATATGCATATTCATTTCATATCTGTTATGAGATAATTACTGTGTTTTATAAAAAGGGTGGACTCACCAATGACTTGTATGCATAGGGTGCAATACAAACAGCACACTGTACTTAGACCTGTTGTGTTTCTGAAATAAGTACTATTTCTGGAGCACCTTTTAATCTTCTGTAATCATAAAGAGAATGCATACTCCCATGTCAATCTGCAAAGTGGAAGGGTGATTTAGTGTTAATAAACATAAGGTTAGGAATTTGTGATATGAAAATATTCTAGTTACTTCATATTGAAGAAGGACTTTGTGGAAAATAAACTAAGCTGTAGTAAGCAATGTCAATCAGTAGTAGGAAAGGGCAGCAAGGTTTTTTCCTGTATTAAAAGCAATAGATTCACAGGTGGAGTGGGTCATACTCCTTTTTTTTTTTTTACAAAGCATTGGTAAGGCCCCTACCTAGAATATGCCATGCCATGCAGTCTCCATCTTTAAAGGGGTGGTTCACCTTTAAGGTAACTTTTAGTAAACTATAGAATGGCTAATTCTAAGCAACTTTTCAATTCGGTTTCATTATTTATTTTTTATAGTTATTTACCCCTTCTAAAAAACAAATGCTCTGTAAGGCTACAAATGTAATGTTATTGCTACTTTTTATTAATAGTAAATCCAAAACTGCAGCAAGAAACCTCCAGCACTAAACCCAGCTTTTATATCCGTTCCATAGGTTATGGGTTTTGAAAGCTGCCATATATTTACTTAAAGGTCTGTATGTTGTTCACTGTTATTATCAAATGGCCCGGGTGCTACCTGCCCTGGTCTTAATCCTGGGAGTGTAGGAAATCGCTCATCAACTCCCCACATAGACCATCAATTATACTTTTGCACGTGAAAGAAAGGATTGCAAATCTTACCCCATAAACTCTGTGACCTGGGTGCTGCCGCCCGGAGTCTGTCGCTAGGGGGAACTACTTTACATGACACATCTCGTGGACCACACCTAAACATTCCAGGTTTATCAAGCCATGTTCCAGATCTAGTTTCTTTATTAAACATACTAGGTGCCAGTATCATACACAGAGCCAGGGCTCCCCTTGCCACTACTTGGATGCCTGACTCTAATAATTGTTAAAAGGCTTTATCTCCATATAATATAGGTAAGTGTTTGTTGAATAAACTTTTAATCTTATTAAACTGCGCACTAAGGGGCAAATTTACTATTATTCCCCAAAAATAATTAGTTTCTGTTATTTAGCATTAGATTTTCGAATGTTAATCGAATAGTTAGGCTACCTTTTATTCGATATTCGATCATTCGACGATCGAATACAAATCTATTTGATCAGTTGAATGAATTATTCGATCATTTGAATGATTTGTACGATTCGAACGATCGAAGACTTCGATCGTACGAATCCTATTCGATCAGGACTTAGTCTCAGAAGCCTATGGGAGTGTTCCCATAGGCTTCTATTGCAATTCGGTAGGTCCAATCTGACGAAGTAGGCAATCCTTCGCTGGTCGAATGATCGAATATTAGTCCATTCAACTCTATTCGAATGTATTCGATCGTTCGACCATTCCCTATTCGAATTTGATCGAACTTCGAATCCTTCACGTGAATATAGTAAATTGGCCCCTTAATCTCATGCTTATTACTAATTTTTGTGTGTTATTCCTACCTCTCCTTACTCCTTGGGTTCCTTTCTTATTTCTTTTACACTTATAACTCTGTACTCTCATTACTCCTTGGGTTCCTTTCTTATTTCTTTTACACTTATAACTCTGTACTCTCATTACTCCTTGGGTTCCTTTCTTATTTCTTTTACACTTATAACTCTGACCTCTCATTACTCCTTGGGTTCCTTTCTTATTTCTTTTACACTTATTACTCTGACCTCTCATTACTCCTTGGGTTCCTTTCTTATTTCTTTTACACTTATAACTCTGTACTCTCATTACTCCTTGGGTTCCTTTCTTATTTCTTTTACACTTATAACTCTGTACTCTCATTACTCCTTGGGTTCCTTTCTTATTTCTTTTACACTTATTACTCTGACCGCTCATTACTCCTTGGGTTCCTTTCTTTCCACCGTATTACAGTTCCTGCATAAATGCAGAAAATGTCCTCTGGGGATACCCCCATTGAGGTGTCGTGGTTGACAAGAGTCTGCTGTTAATAGAGAGTTTCCTTGCATTCGGATAGGCCTGAGTTAATTAGAGGATAAATAGAAGATGATAGTAAAGAGGGACAGAGTAACGAGTGTGAAAGAAATAAGAAAGGAACCCAAGAAGTAATGAGAGGTAGAAATAACACAAAAAATAGTAATAAGCATGAGATTTAGTGCGCAGTTTAATAAGATTAAAAGTTTACTCAAAAAACACCTACCTATATTATATGGGGATAAAGCCTTTAAACATTTATTACAGCCGGGCATCTAAGTAGTGGCAAGGAGAGCCCTGGGTCTGATACTGGCACCTAGTATGTTTAATAAAGAAACTAGATCTCAAACATGGCTTGGAATGCTTAGGTGTGGGTCCACGAGATCTGTCACCAGGGCCGCTCTGGCCATGAGGTAAGGTGAGAATCTTGCCTCAGGCGGCACGGAGTTACCAGGGGCGGCAAATTAAATGAAATTATAAAGAGCAAACAGGGATTAGATTTGTAAAGTATTATATGTGGAAAGCACCCCTAACTTAATGCAAGTGTGATCATATGAAGTACAGAATTTAATGAAATTTGTACTGAATATTAATTATAAAATTGATTTATTGTTTGTAACTATATTTGATAAATTATCTATGTTTTTTAAGATTACATTTAAATAATTGATTAATTGGCTTGGTGGTTTAGAACAATATGCATGATGATGGGAAGTGAGGTCTCTGAGGAATTGTTGGAGACGAAACGCGTCAGACCTCAGATGCGGTTTATAATTAATCTCATGTTCAAATAAAGTATGATGATTTTACTTATGGCCTGGAGATGAGTGATTTGTGAAAAAAAGACAGAGGAGTGCGCTGCTTCTTAACGACAGACCTACTTTTTTATTACTCATATTTCTTTTCACCCCCTCTCCTATTCATATTCCAATCTCTTATTCAAATCAATGCATGATTGCTAGGATAATTTGTCAGCTAGCAAAAGATTGCTTGAAATGCAAATTGAAGAGTTGCTGAATAAAAAGCTAAATAACGCAAAAACCTTAAATAATAAACAACGAAAACCAATTACAAATTGTCTCAGAATATAACTCTCTACATCATACTAAAAGTTTTCTTAGAGGTGAACAACTCCTTTAAAAAGGATATAATTGAATTAGAGAGAGTCTATAGAATAAAAATTGAGTTGATATGGGGAACTGGTCTCATTTATGAAGTAGAGTTGATTTAGGGAACTGGTCTGATTTAGGAGGTAGAGTTGATATAGGGAACTGGTCTCATTTATGAAGTAGAGTTGATTTAGGGAACTGGTCTCATTTAGGAGGTAGCGTTGATATAGGGAACTGGTCTGATTTAGGAGGTAGAGTTGATATAGGGAACTGGTCTGATTTAGGAGGTAGAGTTGATATAGAGAAGTAAAAGTTTTCTTAGAGGTGAACAACCCCTTTAAAAAGGATATAATTGAATGAGAGAGAGTCCATAGAATAGAAACTGGGTTGATGTGGGGAACTGGTCTCATTCATGAGGTAGAGTTGATATAGGGAACTGGTCTCTTTTATGAAGTAGAGTTGATTTAGGGAACTGGTCTGATTTAAGAGGTAGAGTTGCTATAGGGAACTGGTCTCATTTAAGAGGTAGAGTAGATTTAGGGAACTGGTCTCATTTAAGAGGTAGAGTTGATATAGGGAATTGGTCTCATTTATGAAGTAGAGTTGATTTAGGGAACTGGACTCAGTGCCGGTCTTTAAGCACATTGGACCAATTTGGCCCAAATGGGCCCCGCACTTATGGGGGCCCAGCTCCAGTGCAAGCTCTGATTCCTATTCACTTAATTTCCCAGTAGCCCAGACTACCCCTAGTCCAGATTGGCCCAGCCCGCTCAGACCCGATTGGCCCAGGCCACAGCTGAACCTGATTGGCCCAGCCCACCCTCAAACCCAATTCAACCAGCCTGCCCCAAACCCAATTGGCCCAAATAACAAGTGAAATGCATTAATGTTGTATATATAATTCATGGTGCTGCACACACACAGTTTACAATGGTAACCAAAATTTGCACACATAGATTAGACAAAGTGAGGGAACATTTTCTCCTAGTTGCCCAGCCTACCCCCATCCCCAACTGGCAGCCGTCACTTGGGACAGAGGGAAAGCAGCCACTATTTGTTCACCCAACTCTGTGACCCTGCAACAGACAGCAAAGTTTCTTCTAGGGGGCCCCACCAAAATGGTTCCAATTGGGCCCCGCACTTGGTAAGACCGGCCCTGACTGGACTCAATTAGGAGGTAGAGTTGATATAAGGATCTGGTCTCTTTTAGGAGGTAGAGTTGATATAGCAAACTGGTCTTATTTAAGAGGTAGAGTTGCTATAGGGAACTGGTCTCATTTAGGAGGTAGAGTTGATATAGGGAACTGGTCTCATTTATGAAGTAGAGTAGATTTAGGGAACTGGTCTCATTTAGGAGGTAGAGTTGATTTAAGGAACTGGTCTCATTTAAGAGGTACAGTTGATAAAGAGAACTGGTCTCATTTAGGAGATAGAGTTGGCGAAGTCGCTTTTTTGCTGGAATAGAGCAGGGCAGGATTTACCAGTGCCCTGAGGCCAGTATCATCCACCGTCCTCTAGCACACACCCCTGCTGGATTGCGTGCATGCAGGAGGACAGGATGCACAGGCAAGTATTTTCCGCTGTCTTCATTCTTCAATATAATAATATCTATGTAAAAACATTGGGACTGCACCAAAAATTAGAAACACTCCCTCATTTTATTAGAAGCATCATGCAAAATTCTTACAAGGTGGTATTTGATATCCACCCCTTGCCCACCGATTAGCCAATTCCATGACCAAAGCTAGCTTTTTAAGGGTGATGATATCAGGGCACATAGTTTCTGAGGGAGGGAATGGAACAGTGATGACATGGGGGCAGGGCCACCATCACGGGGCACAGTCCTGTTCCTGGCCATCCTGCACTTCCAGGATTAGCCAGACCCCCCTTGAATCACTGAGCAGAAGCAGACATACGGAACCAAGAAGGGAAGAAGGCAGAGAAAACTTGAAAGGTAAGTTTCTCTGAACACCAATGGTCTTTTTTTAACCCTTTGCATTTGCTAGATTTATCAGTGTGTGTGCTCTTGTAACCTGTAGGCAGTGGCGTAACTACTCCCTGGCGGGCCCCAGTACAGGATGGGCACCTGTGCCCCCCTGATGGGCCCTTACCTCTATAAACACCATGCTGGAGTGTTGATAGCATGTGTGCTGTAAAATCTCCCCCTAGATAACCGCCTACCATAACCATTATCATGGCTCCCATGGGCCTCAAGGGGGTGGGGGCCCTGGTGCAATTGCACCCCTAGTAGTTACGCCACTGCCTGTAGGCGCAGATAGGTTAGCATGAATTTGGAATACTGTGGTTTCTAACAATATGCTGTGTACGCTGCTGGCCACAAAATGTACATGCCAGCCACCTGGCAATCAGCTTCCAAGGAGCATTGGCCCACCCATACTGACTCATATCTCCCAACTGTCGCATTTTCTGCAGGAAAGTCCCAATTTTGACAGCTCAGCCCACACTCCCAGGTTTCTAACTGAGATGTCCAGACTTTCTCTTTGATCTCCTGCACTGACTTGAGAAAATCAAGAAAATGTAATTAAAATAAGAGGCTGTTGATCAGTAGGGTTGCAAACTTTTCTTGGAAAAAAAAATAGCGGCCTAACTATATATTTATCTTTTTTTCCTATTAATAACATTGGGATCACCCATCAAAAATACTGGCCAGGTGGCAACCCTATTTATCAGAGAGCCCGCAACACATCGCAGCTGCACTTTTGTAACAATTTAAGATAAGCAAATATACAATTGTAACTATGTAATATAAGCCAGTCTCTTGGGCTAATTTAGACTAGCATCTTAAAGGGCAACTCACTTTCGTTAACAAAACTTTTCACAATAGTAGCAAGTGAAAACACACTGAACTACATGGTCAACTCAAACCCTATCTGTTGTGTTGTATAAATAAAAAGTACTTGGCCCCACAGCAACATTGTAAATCGACAAAAACTTTTTACAAAGCTACACTGTGTAACTACGTATTGGTTAATGGCTCTTATACTGTGACCCATTACACATCCGGGGCCCCCAGCAGTCGCAGCGAGAACTTCCGCTACAGTTACGCACCGTCCCACAATTCAGTCTTTTGGAAACGGAAGACTCTAGAAAGTGGAAGCAGACTTCACCAACCACCCAGACACCTCTTCGGGCAACGTCATCGAGTGGGCGTTGTCGAAGGCCGGTCAACCTGTAAACCAATCACACTAAGCCACGCCCAGGCTCAGAGCCTCCACCTTCTCCATTGGTTGTGCTTTTGTGTGACGTCTAACTGGCCTCCCTTCCCTCCCCGGCCTCGTTTGCCTGTCTGGGTTGAAAATAACGCAGCGAGAAATCGGCTCCGTGGACTGGAATGTCCCGGGGCTGGGAACAGGAGGGATGATGATGGCTAATATGCTACCGGTGCGTCTGTCGCACCCTAGCATCATGGTCAAGCAAGAGGCAGACGATGACTCGGACACGGACGAGCCTAACTTACTGCTTAAGAAGTCGGACAGCTCCGAGGCGCAGATCATTCACAGCGGCCACTTCATGGTGTCCTCCCCGCACAGCGAGCACCCGCCCAAGAAAGGATACGATTTCGACACCGTGAACGAACAGGCCTGCCAGACGTACAGCTTCGGCAAGACCAGCTCTTGTCACCTGTCCATAGACGCGTCTCTCACCAAGCTGCTGGAATGCATGACCCTGGCATACAGGTACCCATGTGTCTGCACTGCTGCTACCCGGATATTCTTTGGGATACAAATCCCGGGATCCCTGAGCCAAGCTAGGGTGCTGGGATTTGTAACAATTCCTGCAGTATTGTGACATAACACAGCAGAAACTTGTATGCTTTTATGCAACTTTACAATAAAGCACGCTGTAAACCAGCACTGGCCTTTGCGACTGCGTCATCTGTACACTTTCAATGACGTCATCCAATGGGCTTTCACAGTACAAGTGATGTGCTATTAGATTACTATTCCCATTCCCCTTTACTTTAGCTACATCGCAGTGCTTCATGTTATTTTATTATTGTTTTTTTTTACTTGTATCATATGATATGATTCGTGGCTAGCCTGGCATTCCAAAGCCCAGTGTGCCCAAAAGCTTAATCAGCTTAATATCTGCCTTTGAAAGCACCAGTATCACCAAATTTTTGTATAAATTGATATACTCTGCACTATTGCGACAGTTGCTTCATACATGTGTGCCCAAAGGTGGCCATACACAGGAAGATAAAACTGCTGATATCTGTCCTTTAGACCCCCAAGTAAGCAGCTTATCTGCCGTGTATGGGGGCTTCAGACAGGTCTTCCCGATCGATAGCTGGCCACAATATCGATTGGGAAGGTTTAATTTTTCCCAAATAACCTGTCGGAGCCCATTGCTCATTGTTGTAATCCGGCCCTAGGGCCGAATGTTCAGCTTACCCCAATATAGCCGTACTGTTGATGGGCATATCTGGGAAAGATCCGCTCATTTGGTGATGTTACCAAACAAGCAGATCTTATAGTGTATGGCCAGCTTAAGTGACTGTTGCTAAAATCAATGAGGATGATCAGTTATAGGCACTTTGTTTACTTCCCATGTAGCTATCAAATGATTGCACCCATTGCAGGAGCTATCAAATCACTGCTCTGTATTGCATTGCTTATTCCTACACTACTACAGCTGCTTTCTAGCCATGGGGGCTGCTATTCAAGTTGAAACAGACCTGTTGGGCACCAGTTTGCCAATGTCATAATAGATAAGCAGTGTATGATTTCATTTACTGTATCATTTAATTATTACAGATTGTAAGGTGCTGCAGGAATTGCTGGTGCTATATTAATTGATGAGGAGGAAGGAGGAGGAAGAAAACGGGTCAAATGTCTTTCATAGTTCTCTACAGAACTATAGAATGGAGCCTCTCGGATTTTTTTCCAGTAAACATTTATTTGAAGGTGTTGAATAAACAGACATATTAAATGTATTTTCACTTGCCCTTGTGTGATATGGTTATAGAGTATATGTAATATCCAGTGGTAAAACAAAGCTGTGTTTTTTTCATTTGCAAGCAGATTGGCGTTTTAGGCCAAGTTGACTTTTTGCAGCCTGAGCGAACTTGTCTGCTACCTGACATACAGTTGTGGACTGGCACCTGCAGATGATTAGGGGAGCGCTGGTATGAAACACTGCTCAAGCGAACCATAGACTCGGAGCCGAGCGGGCTACTAAAGTAATAGTAACTAAATGTACATTAAGTCTAGCCACCCATAGTATGCAATCAAGTAGGTTCCTTTTACTGGTCCCCTGTTCAAAAGAAAACATCCAACTGGTATAAGTAAATACACTTCAGAATGTTTCTGTCATACATAGTGCTTTGTTCTAAAAAAAAAAAATTTGTTCTGTATCATAAGCCAAACAGTCAGATACTCCCCCCCACCATTCAGCTGCAGGTGCCACTCAGAGGTTACCGATGCCATCCTTGCACCAAATATTTGGTCAGCTTCCACACATGAGCTGCAGTGGTTTATTCTAAGGGTAGAGAAATCCCAGACAATTTGTACTTTTGTGTTTTATGGTATTCAGGTGCTGTAGTCATTTTTCCTACCAATGTTCAGGATGACTTAGGGCAGCGAAGCCCAGAATTACAGCAGTAAACACAAGCCTGAAGGCATAAGGCTTTCTGTTCTGGATGTGTTTTTGGAATAAGGCTTTTATTTAATTTGCTTTGGCCTATCCATAGGTTATTCATGTGTGCCTGTCAGTGTACAGATATGCAGCAGCCTTGTTTAAAACAGTTGAGACTAGAGACCAGCCACTGTATTGGCAGATTAGTGCATTAGTGCATGGGTGTCCCTTCTGAGGGGTAGTTTTCCAGGGGCGCAAAGGCATTTCAGTAGTGCACACTAGGTGCTAAATTGTACAATTGCCAATAGCAACCAATCTGCATTTCCTTTGAAAAGTCTACTACAAATTAGAAAGTTAAAGCAACCGTCATATTGTTTGTTTATGGCTAATTGCAGTGGTGCAGTGTAAAAAATGTCTGGCTTGATGTTCTGTTTTTCAGGCCAGTGGTGTAACTATAGCGGAAGCAGACCCCACAGTCACAGGGGGGGCTGTAATGTTGAGTCTATGCCCTCCATAGCTAATAGAAAAACCCCTCCTCCCCAGCTGCAAGTAATGGCAGGAGCTGTGGGCTGGGAAGTGGGTGGGAGGATGGGGATCGGGGTGCCCAGCACACTCTAGTTACGCCACTGGCAGAAGCTTATGCTTAGGTGTTGATTCCAGTAATGTATAAATGGTTTACTTCCCCTTAAAGGCACATAAAAAAACAATACTTATGTTTTCATATATGTATTCTATATAAAGACAATCCCAGCATCATTTACTTACAAGGGTCCATTGTTTTGCAAAACTGCTTCTACAAACTTGTTTGACCACTCTCTTTCTTTATTTTGTATTTGGTCACATTCAGTGCTACAATGCTCCAAAATTTTTTACCTATTTGTGAGGTCCCCCAGATAAAGATGCTGGCATAAACCTGTGGGAGGCCAGTTAGTCTTAAGAGGATAATGCCAGATGTGACTTATTCTCATCTGGGATAAATGTGGGCAGAGAAACAGCCCCTACATCATCCTTTCCCTGTGCATGCACTCGGCTATTGCGTCGGCTCAGATGCAGGCACACAGAGCGGATTTTGACACAGGATCTTGTGAGTATCAATTTTGGCACCAAAATATTCTGTTTGCCCCTGGCTTGATGCAGTGGCTGAGGTTGCAGGCACAGGCAAATACTGATGTTTATATTGTTGCTGATGTTCCAGCCTTGATGCTTGACGCCTAAGTTATTAATAAGGCAGAAGCATAAAAATATAAGTAGGGCGTTATTTTTTTCCAGAAATGGTGGCTGTTACTCTTCTCATCGAGGGATTTATCTCTATATTAAGCTGAGGAAAAGGCTGATTATAACTCAGTTTGTGCAACTCTCCTGTGTTAATTAAATGCCAAAAAATTTATCTTGTCAACAGACCTAGAGGCAGGGTGTCTGGGCCCTTCCAAATAGTAGGGCAGACTCGCACACATGGCACAGTATAGGTATGTGAAGACAATAGCTAATTTGTCTCCTTCACATACAATTCTATGTATTTTTTTTCTGTATAGAACATGCACAGTAGGTTTTCTTTACAGTTATGAGATTCTTAAAGGGGTTGTTCACCTTTGAGTTAACTTTTAGTATAATGTAGAGAGTGATATTCTGAGGCATTTTGCAATTGGTTTTCATTTTTTATTGTTTGAAGTTTTATGGTTATTTAGCTTTTTGTTCAGCAGCTCTCCAGGTAAATTATTACCTGGTCATTTATTATTTAGTGAAATCAAAGGCTGGTGTTTTCAGTCAGTGGGATGACAGGTATGAGTGAGAGACCCTGTTTAATTTAAAGAATGAGAATCCAGCAAATCCTCAGAAATGCCAAAAAAGCTGGAAAAGGTTACAAGACTCTCAAAAGAGTTTGCACTCCACCAATCAAAAGTCAGACAGATTGTTTACAAATGGAAATTCAAGATCGTTGTTACCCTACCCAGAAGTGATCGACCATCAAAGATAACTCCAACTGCAAGGCGTCTAATAGTCTGAATGTTGATGTTAATGAGTCCACCATCAGGAGAACACTGTACAGCTATGGCGTGCAAGGCAGGGTAGTAAGGAGAAAGTTACTACTCTCCACCAAAAATATTGCTAACCATCTATAGTTTGGCTAAATATCATGTGGACAAACCGGAAGGATACTGGAAGAATGTTTTGTGGACAGATGAAGCCAAAATAGATTGATGGAATAATGAATTCTGAACTATTCCAGATAATTTTAAAGGAAAAGGTTAAGATATCTGTCCTTGAACTGGATCTCAAGAGACAGTGGGTCATGCAGCAAGACAATGATCATAAACACACAAGTGGTTCTAACAAATAATGGTTAAAGAAGAATAAAGGGAATGTTCAAGTCAAAGTATTGACCTTAATCCAACTGAAATCTTGTGGAAAGACATAAAACAAGCAATTCAACAATTTAGTTGCAGTTATTTGCTGCACAAGGGGGTCACAGCAAATGCTGAGTGAAAGTAAGTGAATACTGATTCACTTACTTTTTCCACGCAGAAATGTTGTTGGATCTTTTTTTTTAATTTCAATAAATACATGACCAAATTTATTTTTCATTTGTTTAACTTGGTTATATTCATCCTAGTTTAGGACTTGATTTGAAAATGTGATTTAGGTCAAATGCATATTTAGAAAATTTTCAATCACCACTGTATGTATGT
>CM044432.1:146271558-146283324 GCA_024363595.1 Xenopus borealis | reverse complement strand
CTGCTATTAAACGCCAGGTGACAGAATCTCCCCGAATCTCCCTGTCTGTCCCCAGCCTTCCAGAGTAGCAATTTTAGTAGCCGTTCCGCACCAGTGACACAAGTCACATACCCATTTCTCTATCAGAGGGCATTCTGCATAAAGTCCCACAATGCATTGCAATCTTTCTTTGTCATAGACTGAACTAGTTTGGCTGATCTTGAATCTGCATGCACACTGGAGCCCTTCATCATGTTTTTTTGCTATTATTATACATCTATTAAGCTTTCTATTATTATTTATCCTTATGTATACAAATCACTGGACCCAGTAGAGTTTTAATCCAAGTTCCCTTCCAAATGTGTAGTTCACACAAATTGATGGGTTCAATCCGCAATCTGTTAAACTGCCAGTATGATTTTGTAGTGTACAGGATAGCCACTGGATATGTTTGTACAGCTTGGGGTTCTTTTTACTGTGAAAACCACTCAGATCAAATGGAGGCACAGCAATGTTGCTTTGCAGGTTGGCCTATATAATAGACTTATAAATGGACACTTCAATGGATTCTTCTATGGAGTTTTGGCTGCCTCCCAAGCCTTGCTTTAATAATGTACACTATATATCATTCATGGCTCTCTAAATTAGGGTTGGGTCCACACTATTGTTTTAAACACCATCACTTCACTGTTTTGTTATTCTGCCAAATGGAGGAAGTGTTCCCTGCCGAAATGATGTTTGTGGTTACGCTGGCAGAATAAATAGAGTAAGTTCCCCAGCCAAAACTTTCTGTGTGTGAGGCCTCTGCTTTCTACTTTCCATGACTTTGGCTCTGTCCACCCCTTCTTGATTGCCTCCTCCACCTCCTGGATCTAGATCTTGTTGGCCCAAGTCATTTAGCAATAGTTGACGTTGTAATAGTCGACTTACAGACAGCCCCCACACACAGTGTTACATAAGACAGAAGTGAAAGTGCAGCTCCTTTGTGGTGGCATGGTTTACATGGATGGAAGTAAGTGCAATAGAATTGCTGAATTTACTTGCCTACCTCAGAAGTACTGTGTTAATGGACAGTACAGTTATGCATAAGGGCTATAGAAAAATAAACTAGATACTACTAATTAGGAAAGTAGTCTGCACAAGAAACTGATTTTTTTTTAATTGCATATCTTTCCGATTCCCAGTTGACATGGTAGCAGCATATCATTTTAATGCAGTGGGTGTGTTTATGTAAATAATTCTTTCTTTAAAGGGGTTGCTAACCTTCAAATATCTAGTTGTTTTCAGATAGATCACCAGAAATAACTACTTTTTCCAATTACTGTCTATTTTCTATTTGTAACCGCAGCTCTGGGAGGGGGGGGTTGCTGCCCCCCCCCAACTGTTCTAAACTGATACATTTAATGGATACATTTCTTATCTTTGTCCCTGCTGAGCAGAAACTTTGGGTTTCATTACAGGCAGCTGTTAGGGCTAGTCCAGACGGGGAGATTCGGGGGCGATCCGTCGCCTGGCGACTTCTCGCCGTGTTTTCTTTTATTAGGCAGTTCTTTTATTAGGCAGAAGGTGAACAACCCCTTAAACATAAAACAACCCTAAATAAAATTACTGGTGCACATTTTGCAGTTTGTTTCTGAAGCAGGAATATTCTGTTTAACCAGAAGCCACAGCAAGCTAATAATTAGTGTCATTAGCCCTTAGGGCTCCTACACACGGGCGTTTTGGACCTGCGCTCCCCTGCGTTGCGTTTGGCTGGGGGAGCGCAGGTCTAGACGCACCTCATTTTGTTCAATGAGGTTATGAGGTTGTACCCATGGTACGCGTGTAAGCGCCGAACGCAGATTCAGACGCAACATGCTGCATTTTCCCTGCGTTCGGCGCTCACATGCGTTCGTGTGAGTACAGCCCCATTGAAAATAATTGAGTGCGTCTATTCCTGCGCTCCCCTGCGTTTGAACGCAGCAAAACGCAACGCAGGAGAGCGCAGGTAAAAACGTAGGAGCCCTTAGAAGTATGTTTTTGTTGACTTGACACTTGTGGACTAACCAGACGGCTAGTTCATGTGTGTTTTATTGATTAAAAATAAATATCACAGATCAGTGTTGTCTTTTACCATACAGAGGCCCATCTGCCCAACTCATGGAATGTTCGATGGGTCTGTATTAAAAAGCAACAGTGTTCACAATAGAGTGATATCCATTTCATTATCTAATCCACACACCAGATTTCACTTCTCTTTGGGGGGGGGGGTTCTAAATAAATCTGTTTTTATTTAGTATTTTTTTATTTTAAGCTTGCTGGATCTCATCTGCGACACCTGCTTTTATATAAGTTAGGATGCTTTGTAACCTCCAAAACTTTGATAACAGCCTGTCATATCCAATTTGCAGAACATTTTATAATATTGTAGGTAGAGACTGACTGCATCATCCCCCCTGTGAAAGGGATTCAAGCATTTATATTTTACGTTCTTGTTGCAGAATTGTCATCCTATTAAAGACTTTATAAATAACATTTTTGGCTAACTAGCATTCTTTATTTTGCGCAACTTATTTGCCCAAATTTTATTTTTACTCTGAACTGTTCTTTTAAATTATTTGCATATGTATTGCTATGAAAGCAGTGCCTGTCTGTCCCTTTCTATTCTCTGTCCTGTAAGAGAAGGCAGCAGATTAAAAGACCTGTCTTTGCTAGGTAACTAAAAGTTATGCAATATTGCTTAAAAAGCAACAAACAGTAGTTGAGCAAATGCTGCTTTTAATAGCAGCCGTTTACTTTAAAAGCACTGACATTTATTGAATATGTATTGGAAAGTTGCTAAGAATTATGTTTTCTTTTATTAGGCAGTTTTTTTTTCTCTTTGAAGGATTATTTGCTTCTTTTGCCTTACACCAAAGGGTTAAGAGGGAAGCATTCAGCATTGGCAGATGCTTTGTTTTCATCACATGACACAGAGTGTGCTCTGCTTGGATTTACCATACGGTACATTCAGGTCCACTGAGTCACTTGTGAAACTGTTTTGTAACTGCCTTGTGTATAGTTTCTGCTGATCTGTGTTATACAATGAGTAATACAAAGAAAGTATCCTGTAAATACTGTTGTAGGGGCTTACCAAGTATCATTATACTACTAACACTATAACAGTCACATATTCAGATCACCAGTTGCCTTTTGTGGCCCAGATCATATCTGACTAGGAAATAGTTGAGGTCCTGATTATTATTGTGTTTTTCAGAGCAGAGCTGATAGCAAACCAAAGCACCACCTGCCTGTTGTTTTAAGGGCTTGTCCACACAGGAAGATTTGGGGAGATTTGTCGCCTGTCGACTAATCGCCTCTTCTTTGGGGCGACTAATCTCCCTGAACCGCTTCCCCCTGCCTTCCAGCTGCTTAATGAAGAATCACCTGCGCCTATTCACACGCATTGCTGTGTTTTTCGAAGTTGTTGCAATTCGATTGACTAGTTCGCCAGATTGAACCTACCGAATTGCTGTATAACCCTATGGGAAGCTCCCATAGGATTATTTCATCATTTTAAGATTGAATAAAAAAAATTCGATCGAATGGTCAAAATCATCGTTCAGTCGAATTTTTAATATTCGATTGTTTGTCGAATTTCGTTACAACCCTTAAAATATCGATATTCGATTTTGAAGGGTTAAAATTCGATCGAATTTGACCCAAATTCGATGGTTGAATAGTAAATCTTCCCCATGGTGTACAATTCCATGTAGGGTCCACCTAGCTGATGAATGGCTGGCATAGTACAGTCAAAAATGCTTAGAGCTGCTTGCACTTCTGCACTTCCTGGGACAGCAGCCAGCAGGAAGTTAAACATATGGGAGGAACTAATGTTGCTTTTTTGGGGAATATATTAGTGAAGCAGCACAAAGTACAACATTTTTGGCATATTTCTTCCTTCTGTATTTGGTGTATACTCAAATATTCCACTATTTGAGTATAGTGGAATGGCACATTTTTCTTTATGTGCCCTGTAGATTCCAGTGACAGAATATACCACATGCCGTTACCCTCTGATGAAAGCACTTCAAGAAAGATGCCGCCTAAAGCAATGTGTTTTATTTTATTGCCACACAACAAAAGAAATGGAATTCACTACTTGCACAAGGGCAAGATATGTGTATTGTTAGTATTTTAAAGGCTACATTTCACAATTGGAAAGTGTCTGTATCCGTGAAAAGAAGCTGCACGAGAAAATATAAGCAGCTAAAAGCCGCCCTCAGTCTGCCGAACCTTAGTTAAGGTGACCTTCCAACTCAGGGCCGGACTGGGAGGAAAAAGCAGCCCTGGCAAAAGTATGCAGCTCATGTATTCAAGCGCATGTAAAGCATGATATACATTTCCAACCGCAAGATTAACTAGAACTAATGTTTATTAATAGATATTTTAAGAGTCCATTATCATATAATCCCCAGCAATATTATACACCCTCTGTGCTGGAACTGGTCCTTGCAACAAATATGTCCCCCTAGTTTCTATCACAACTATTCTATCTGATGGGTTAGTGACCCTATACTTACAGTATATTCTAAATTTTCCTTTGTGTGCCCCCAGCTAGACCATGTACCCTGGCAGATAAGAGCACTTTAATTACCATGTGTATTACAGGGCCAAAGTGTGGCATACAAAATAGGCTGTCTCATGCAATTAATGCTACATATCACAATGTTCCATATAAAGGCTGAAGTGATTGTTCTGAGCATGAATCCTTCTGTTGCCAACATATAAGCATAAGGGATTGGGTATACACCAATCAACTCTAATATTACTAAATGAAGTTGTTCAGAATTCCTGGTTCCTCTCATATGCCAGTACAGGTATGAGTACTAACAAATGCAGGTATCAGCTTAATTGTGACTGGCTATTATGGGCAGCTCATTTACATTTCTAAAATGATCGGTTAATTTACATATTAAAGACATACACAATTTGCATTGTTTAGGTGAGCAGCCCATTTACATTTCAAAGCAAGTGGCCCATTTGCCCAAAACTACAGATTGCCAGTCCGGGTCTCTGTTAAATAGTCTCCGACTCCTTAAATAGTTTTTTTGAGTTGTTTCCGTCATGCTGGGCTGGAGGTGGCACAATCCCTCCATAAGCTAAATACAAATAAAAACAGGACTCCAGCATATGGAGGGATTGCACCATCCCCAGTGCAGTGTGACTGTAACAACTCAGGAGGATGATTTAATGGTGTTAGAGAGACACCTTCACTAAGTTTCACTGGGCTGGGGTCGCTTTGGGGGTCTTTTAGCTGCTTATATTTCTTGTGCAGCTTTTTTCACTGATACCGACACGTTCCTGTTTATTTTAAGATAACATATGCGGAGGACAAACAGAAATGTATTTATTTATTTATTTTTAAACTAGAACAACATTTTTACATGAAATGATGGAAAATTAAAACACCAGAATGTAAAATTGAGGTTTAAATGAAGGGTTATACATTTATATGTGCATTCTCCACTTAGAGAAAACCTTGATATGTATAGTAATTGCTTTTGATAATTTCATTTCCTGGTGTGACAAAAAAAAAAAAAAAAAAAAAATATATATATATATATATATATACAAGCTTTGTTTTCATTTTGCTCTAGTATAATCTTGAAGTGTATCCAGGATTGCCTCACAGTTGGTGTTAATTATCCGCTATGACTAGTGCTGACCATACACGGGCAGATAAAGCTGCTGTAACTTTTCCCCTCTGCTGCTAGATAGGGCTGATCTTCCTGATGAGGGAACATACGAGGGAACATACCCTAAAACATTGTGTGTGTGTGGTCTGTTGACACAATAAACACAGGAAGAGCAACTCCATGTGTATCTTTGAAAATGCACCATGTGCCATTGCTTTTTGTGTATTTGTCTCTTGCTGTGTGCTTGACACTCAATACCAGTACAGGTGGCGTGCAGGGCAGATGGAATAATCCACTGTCTTCAGTTACTAAGGAGGTTAATAAATATATTATTCTGGCTTGGAAATATATTGTCTCTTACTAATTATTAAACCGTAGAGAAGTTCAATGTTGCCAAATGGAAAATATGCCACCTACATTGTGCATAGGATAACTTACTTGGCATTCTTTTCAGCTTTTATTATGTGTGATACTGTAGGAAAAATCTTTGTATTTTTCTGGTATGTTAGCTCCTGGATACTTCACAGAAGGACTCTTCATGTTTGTTTTTTCTACTGCCTCACCTTTTGCATTTATTTGTAATTCAACTGAAGCCCAGCTTTTCAGGGTTGGGATTTGGTCAGTCTGAATTTATACCCTATAAGTCATGTAATTTTATTGCTCCGGGTAATTGGATAAAATTATAATCTTTTTGGATACACATTTTTTTTAAATATATTATTCAATTTTTCACTGGTATGGACATTGTTGATAGATGTAAGGTATGATAGTATAATTGCATTAATGGGTAATGGTGTGAAAGGGATGGCAAAACTGGAAGGAGAAAACAGTATGTTTTAGTGGTACAGTATATAAAGATAGTAAAGTGTCATAAATGATCCAAAATCAGCATGATGACTCAACAAGGTTAATGAGCCTACCATCAGTAGTAATAGTAAGGGCATAGATAGATGGGACCCTCTGTCACCTGTGGGAAAGCTGCTCTTTCCAGGGGCAAAAAAATAATTTACAAAAGTGGACTGAATGAGAGTTGCAGTCATATATTTGAAAAGCTTAATTATACATATGTATATTGTGCTTTGTTGTACATATTCTGTAATGCATTGTCAGGGCCATAACTACAGCAATTGCAACAACTGCACCAAACAACTAGTGTTCAGGTTCTCAAGCTATGCTTCTTTTCATCTGGGGTGACATTTTATTATTAAATGATTATCATTATTTCATTATTAATAAATAAATGATTTTATTATAATTGGTATAGAGGGATACACTCCCATCCTTAGGGGCACATTTGCAAAGAGTCGAAGTGTGTTTTCAAATAAAATTCGAATTTCGAAGTAATTTTGGACTACTTCGACTATCGAAATGCCCAAAATTAGCTTTGAATTGAAAAATTTTTAATTTCGAAGTACTAACCCTTTAGAAAAATTTTACTTCAACTATTTGCCACCTTAAAGCTGCTGAAATTCGACCAATAGTAAATGTGCCCCTTAGTGTGTGTCCATTAACAATCTGAACTTTTAAAGTTATGTTCATTTAAGGACAACTGAAGGTGGCAATCTTTTGTTAAAATTGGAGGTTTTTTCATTAACAAGAAGTAATATGCTTATGCAAGAAAGTTCAATTTTGTATTGTTACTCCTGTTAATACTTTGCAATGCACCTCAAACAACTGTGGTATTATATAACAAACATTTATAGACCTAAAAGTATTTTAAAGAAAAGATATAGTTTTTCAGTCCAATATCCAGTGGCGTAACTACTCCCTGGTGGGCCCCGGTACAGGTTGGGCACCTGGGCCCCCCGTCGGGCCCTTACTTCTATAAATCGCATGCTGGAGTGTTGATGGCATGTGTGCTGTAAAACCTCCTTCAAGGTAACCTCCTACCATAACCATTTTCGTGGCTACGGTGGGCCCCAAGGAGGTGGGGCCCTGGTGCAATTGCACCCTCTGCACCCCTGGTAGTTACGCCACTGCCAATATCCGTACTTGCGATATCTCATGTGTGTGCAGATGCTGTTTATTGAGTAAGGCCTGTTAGCTGTCTGTGTTATATCATAGAAGAGACGTGCGCAGTGGCAGGAATAAGGGAAATTGCAAACATTATATAAGCAGTTACATGGGGAAGGAGTTGCGGAAGATAAGAAATCTCTGCTAACACTGGCAAGGACTGTTTCTCCTTTTCTTTGTTTTTCCACTGTTTTAATGTTTGATTTAGTGCTTAATGCAGGATTGACCTCTTGGCCTGACCTTTCCCTATCAGCTGTAAAATAAATAACTACACTAAAACCTATATAAACTCTGCTTTAGATTAACTGTAGTTATGCCTGTCCTGAACAATAACCTTCTTTTCACTCCAGACATATGCTTGATCAAGTATTATTGAAGTGTACCTTATTATATTTATAAAGTGATTCATTCTGTTGGGTTGTTATGTCATTTTATTTAAACTAAGATGCAAGTGAACAAATACTGCTCTGATTCAGATAATAGGCTAGAATACTTCTCTCGCTTTGTATATTTCATGAGAAAGAAATAGCTGAAGGCACTCATTAGTGAGATGACTTTAGATGTAAAGTGGGATACAAACGATCGTTCATCTTACGATTTTTCGTCCGACATCGGTCTGATGATTGATCGGCCAGGTTAGAAAATCTTTATCGGTCCCCATGCAATCTACCTATGTTTGCAGGGCAAAGCAGGCTGCGATCCTTCAGTTTTGCTGGCAATATCGCCTGAAATGGTCTTTTTAGTTGATGTACACATCAGGCATTTAAACGATCGTTTTGAGACAATCGTGGTCTCACGATAACCATTGGATCTTTCAAAAATCTTTACGTCTATGGCCAGCTTAAGTGCACAATAGTGCGAGTAGTCTGAGATTGAAGAACCTTCAGATAGCGAATACCCTATGGCAGAGATCCCCAAACAAGGGTAAAAAAAAAAAAAGTTGTGGACCCCTCCGCTTACAGCTAAGCATTGACTTTGTCCAAATCTTTGCCCTACTGAACCAAATCTAAACCTTAAGATTAAATAATTTAGACTGCTAGACATCTGAAGGTGACAAATGAGAATTCGGGTTCAAATTTGCTTTGGCAATCTTTTATGAATTTGCAATTCAACCAAATCCTAAAAATGTGGATTAAATGTATTCTTGCTACTAAAGGGTTGGTTCACCTTCAAGTTAACTTTTAGCATGTTATAGAATGGCTAATTCTAAGCATCTTTTTATCTTTTTATCGTTTTTGAATTATTTGCATTCTGCTGACTCTTTCCAGCTTTCAAATGGGAGTCACTGGCCCCATCTAAAAGAAAATACTCTGTAAGGCTACACAGTTATGGTTATTGCTACTTTTATTACTCCTATTTCTATTCAGTCCCTCTCCTATTTATATTCCAGTCTCTTATTCAAATCAGTGTGTGGTTGCTAGGGTAATTTGGCTCTTAACAACCAGATTGCTGATATTGTAAACTGTACCACAAATATGAAACCATGAAAACCAGTTGCGAATTGTCTATCACTCTCTACATCAGGGGTCTCCAACCTTTTTTGCTTGTGAGCCACATTTAAATTTAAAAAAAGAGTTGGAGAGCAACACAAGCATGAAAAAGTCCATGGGGATGTCAAATAAGAGCTCTGATTGGCTTTTTGGTAACCCCTATATGGACTGGCAGCCTACAGGAGAGAATGTTTGGCAGGACATCTGTTTTTTATACAACCAAAACTTGCCTCTAAGCCAGTAATTCAAAAATAAGCACCTGCTTTGAGGCCACTGGGAGCAACATCCAAGGTTGGGGATCACTGCTCCACATCATACTAAAAGTTAATTTATAAGTGTGCTAGTGTTGTTTATTTATTTATTTTTGTCACAGACTCCAGGTCCATGCAGATGACTGGTAGCACATTATGCTGGCAAGCAGTGGTATGTTAGCACAGTAAGTCCTTGGCTGCATCAGCTCTCTAGAGCCATACACAGTAACATAATCCTACAGGGACAGAGCACAACCTATGTATGGAGACAGCTGATTGGAAAAGGCTTCTGTATAATAAAGTGACCCCTACTTCTCCACTGTATAACTATGACACTGCAACACCTGCAGAAAACATATACAATGCTGCTATAACTTTTAGACCATATTAATATCTTACTTGTAGCTTCACCTCATTAAGCATAATGCAGAAATTAAGAAATTAGATAATATTGCAGTGCATGCACCATTACAGAATCAAAATTAATTTAATGGTGCAAAAGACGCAGCTAATATCTTAAGCTGAGGAAAAGTAGGGTGACCGTGCAGAAGTGAAACATTCCCGTACCAGAGGCCACCCCTTCAGAGGAAAAGGACTTTTATTTCTAGCATGTAGGTGGTTCATCACAGTGAGGACAGTGAGGTTGTGGAATGCACTGCCGGGTGATGTTGATGCGGATTCTGTTGATCCCTTTCCAAACACTTTTTTCAGTTCAGTTTTCAGATTGTTCCTCAGAAATAAAGATTTTGTTTCAATTACTTTCCATTATTTATTTTTTACTGTTTTTCCACATTTTTAATTAAAATTGAATGTTTGTCTCTGGCAGCTCAGTAATTCAGGTGCAGACTCTAAACTGTTATAATTTTGCAACATTTAATTGATACATTTCACAGCAGCATCTCTGGAGTATTGGCAACTATTGTATCAATTCTAACAGCTGCCTGTAATAAAACCCAGAGATTCTGCTCAGCAGGGACAAAGATAAGAAATGTATCCATTAAATGTATCAGTTTAGAACAGTTTTGGGTTATTTCTGGTGATCTATCTGAAAACAACTACTTGGTTGAAGGTGAACAACCCCTTTAAGAGGGGTTTGGATGATTTTTTGGACAGACATAATATCAAAGGCTATTGTGATACTAAACTCTACAGTTAGTATATGAGTATATCATTTATGTGAAAGTATGGAGGGTGTGTGTGTATGCTGGGTTTTCATTTGGAGGGGTTGAACTTGATGGACTTTGTCTTTTTTCAACCCAATTAAACTATGCAACATTACAGCAAAACAGATATTTCAGAGATTAAAGGGGTGGTTCACCTTTTCGTTAACTTTTAATACAATACTTAGGGTGATTTTTTGAACTATTAAGCTTTTTATTCAGCAGCTTTCCAGTATGTATTTTTTTTTAGCAGTCTACTTCGTAGGGTACAAATTAACCTAGCAACCATGCACTGATTTGAATAAGAGACTGGAATATGAATAGGAAAGGCCTGAATAGAAAGATGAGTAATCAGAAGTAGTAATAACAATATATTTGTAGCCTTACAGAGCATTTGCTTTCAGATGGGGGTCAATGACCCCCCATTTGAAAGCTGGAAAGAGTCAGAAGAAGGCAAATAATTAAAACACTATTGAAAATAAATAATGAAGAACAATTGAAAAGTTGCTTATAATTAGCCATTGTACAATATAGTTAAAGGTAACGTAAAGGAGAACCACCCCTTTAAAAAATAAATAAAAACCTAGCCTTTAAGTATAGTTTCCTAACCACCTTTGAACTTTTAAAGCATATAATTAGCCGTGGGTTACATAAAAAAAGGGTTTCAATTAGAATAATAAGCCCCTGATTTGCAGTTGATGTTTCTTTAAGTTCCTAGAAATTGCAGGACGTGCCAGCAGTGTAAAGTGGTTAATGATAACTGTAATTGCTAGGCAGATTTTACACTGGCAGCTAAAGATGAACTCTAAATACTACTTAGTTGTTATCAGCAGTAATTGTAAAGTCTCTAAGGGACAATCAGCACAGTTCTATCCATGGAAGAAATGAAACCGTGCACGGCTGCTTTTGTGCTCTCCAGCTGACTGATAATTCCTTGTTTTTTAAATCACCAAGTCAGTACTACTATGTGACAATACAAGTTGTATACTTGAAACTGGGAGACTGTGTATAAAACAATAAATTGCTGGGGTGTAAAGAGAAGCTCCCAGGCAAAAAAAAATCAAAATTTGTAATGATGATGCATCCTTACTTTAAGGAAAATTATACCCCCAAAATGAATATTAGAACCACAGATAGTTTATATCAAATTAAGTGGCTTATTAAAGAATCTTACCTACCTGGAATATATATTTAAGTAAATATTTCCCTTTTACAT
>CM044432.1:146251133-146269625 GCA_024363595.1 Xenopus borealis | reverse complement strand
TGGATTTCAGTGCAGAATTCAGCTGGAGCAGCACTATGAACTGATGCATTTTGAAAAAAATTTTTTTTTCCCATGACAGTATCCCTTTAACTTTCAACTTGGGCAGCTTTACACTTTCCTACACAAAAAGAGCCAAATGTATCATGTTTCCTTATTGCAGAGCCCTTGCTCTAGGTTCTTTAAATATTTGAATTGTATCATTTAACACAGGCTGGTTTACTTGTGTTAAAGGACTGATAAAAATCAGTTTTGTAAGGTTTTCGGTATGTTCATATATGGTCCCATTGATCTAGTTGGAGGCTCATCTTATTCATACACATAGTTGAATTGCATGCAAGTTGCAGAGCATGTACCCCCCAATGATTCAGACACAGAGGTCTTGCTTTTGCTGCTTTGTATTTGTTGAATAAGGTGCCTAATATTTGGTGCTGTTGGGTGTATTGGGTAATTGGGTGGAAAGAAGCGTTTTGATCTCTGCTATTGTATTGGCTGTTGGGATTATTACTACTGTTTAGCATACAAAAGTATAAATGCTAATGTGCAAAATCTATAAATACTAATCCGCAAACCCTACACTCCCCCCTTCCACTGATAACCTCCAGTAAAAGTGAAATCACTCTGCAATTGAGATCCTGTCAGCAGCCATCAGTTCTGTGATTTAGAATACCACTGGATACGTTTCAGCCTATGAGAAATTCCGCTAGATGGGAGTGAAACTTGGTTTTCTTTTCTGTTTTATTTTGCTGTTTATTTCTATCTTGTATCACTCCAGATTTTCATATCATTTTTATATTTCTTCCCACTGGTAGCCCTGAAATAATCAGAGAATGTTTGACCTGGTATCTGAGTACCCAAGGACAGAATTCATTCCAGTGTTTAACCATTTCACTGCTTGCTGTCTTGTAACATGGTCTCTCCTTGCTGTTTCTTCCAAACTGGAAATTCTGTGTTTTTTTTTTTAACTTATTTGTAAAGGGGTGTGAATCATGTCAGCCTGTGTGTTTTTTGTTTTGTTTTTTCTGTGACAAGATTTTATCTTCCAGAGTTTTATTTTTGGAGCAGCTGTGTGGGATATTTTCAGTACTAGACAGGAGGTTAGGAGAACCTGATCCTTGGGGCCATTGGCTGTATTATTTTGTGTCTGGCAGTAGATCTGTACTGTATATGCTGCTATAGGGAAAACATTGTCACTTTAACGAGTAAGGGTGAAGACACACAGAGCTACTAGTAGCAGCTACTTCTCACAGTAAGAAAATTCTAGACAATACCCTGCCATAGACGATACTGAGAATTGCCTCTGCTACAACGGGCATGTTTACTAAGATTGGAGATAAATATCTGGAGAAATTTCTGGAGATGTTGCCCATAGCAACCAATCATATCTTTGCTAACTTATAGGTGGCTGTTTAAATCTAATTGCTATGGGCAACATCTCCAGAAATCTCTCCAGATATTTATCTCCAATCTTAGTGTCAGTAAATTATTTTTCCGTGTTGTTTATGGCAGGGTATTTTCTAGCGTTTTGTAGCTGTGACAATAATAGTAGCTCTGTTACTAGTAATGTAATAGACCTTAGTGGTAGAACGGTGAATGCAGATCACTTATCATCAGTAGTAGTAGTAGTAGCAGTAGTAGTAGACATAGAAACTGTTGCTCTGAACCACACAGATGTTGTTAATTATAGATTTTAGTCCCTCAACTCTGAATTTGATGGGACAACTTTGAAAATCTGTTGTAGGTAGGTCCATTTTGTGTTCCGTAGGTTTAAAAGAGCCACAACACAGTCTGATCTTGTAGGTAGCCTTTCTCTTGTTTTAAAGGGCTAGTTCACATTTAAAATACCCATGTAGACATTGATATTTGGAGACAATTTGCAACTGGTCTTTTATTTTTTCATGGTTTTTCAGTGATCTAACTTTTGTTCATCAGCTCTGCAGTTGGTATTTCATCAGCTATTCTGTTGCCATTCTTATTTACCGTAGCAACCAAACATTGGTTTGAGTGATAAATTGCTCTTCTGCTACCACACCATTCACTAGCAGACATGTTGCATATAAATATCCATAGTATGTGCATTGGGTAGAGATTGTCAGACTCTTCTATATCAGTATGTGTATGCACAGATACTGTTGTGGTTTTCCCATTCACTGCTAATAGGTGTTTCTGTAAGGAAGTGATTCAGGGCAACACTTTTGAAATAACAAATAAAGTGGTATAGAGGTGATACATTTATTGGCTAACTAAGATAATTATAGCAAGCTTTCAGAACATTTTACTTCCTTTTTCAAGATGATTACAATGAAGCTGTGGGCAATGCAGCAGCTTCATTTTAATTAGCTTGAAAAAGGAAGTAAAATTTTCTGAACGTTTGCTATGATTATCTTGGTTGGCCAATAAATGTATCACCTTTTATACAATGTTATTTTCTATTTCAAAAGGAACAGTAACCCCAAAAAATGAAAGTGTTTTAAAGGAATGACAATATAATGGCCTGTTGCCCTGCACTGGTTTGCTTCAGAAACACTACTATAGTTTATATAAACAAGCTGCTGTTTAGCCATGGGGGCATCCATTCCGGCACAGGATACACAGTACATAACAGATAAGTTCTGAAGAATCTAATTGTATACTACAGGGCTTATCTTCTGTGTATCCTGAATGGCTGCCCGTTGTTTGCACAGCAGCTTGTTTAATATAAAATATAATTATAAAATATAATTGAATCTCTGAAGCAAACACACCAGTTGTAAGAAAGAGCGCAACAGGACATTATATTTTGCTTACTTGAAAACACTTTCATTGTTGTGTTACTGTTTCTTTTAAGCTATAGATGTAACTATGTCCTTATAAAAGGAGGCTAACCCCTTTCAGGAAATAGTAAAAGGGACATTATTTACACCCCCACATTCAAAATTATTTCAGTGAATAGGGTTTGTGCTAAATATACTTTGTCTATTGATTTCAGTAGCAAATATCTGTTTTTTTTTTTTTTACTTATTTTATTAAACCGTACAATAAAAGCATTATGGTTGAGGAGATATCCTCCTCATTTGCATGCAAATGAATTCTGGGAGGGAATCCCTTTATTTACATGGAATATATATATATATATATATATATATATATATATATATATATATATATATATATAATATATATTTTTTTTATAGTTATGGTTGTGATTAGTATACTGCACTGGCTGTACTTTAAAACCCTTTCAGCCTCTAGGGCATTCTATGTAAATGAAATTTTAGGAGTGATATTTAGCTTTATTTCTAGTTCAGTAACTCATTTTGTAACTACATTCTAGTTCCTCACTTGTACAAGCACAAATCAAAACAAATGAGAAGTCTAGTCTAAGAAGTTTCTGAATTATGAGCTGCTCCTTATCTCACAGCCTAACAAGCTGGTGCTGAGGTTAAGGGGCAGTTTGTAATTTTGTACAGTGGGCTTCTCAGTGGACTGCTTATTTGTTGTCATTGTGCTGATACAAACCAGGAACTTGAATGAGGCTTCACTTTTAATTAGTGATTTTCCCCTGTTTAGTGCAAGAAATAACAATAAACTATATATTTCTTAATTTAAACAGGCAAAAATTATGTTCAAATTGGAGCAAATTCACTAAATTGCGAAGCGTCTAACGCTAGCGCTAATTCGCCAGCGTGATGTCAATTCGCAACTTTGCCGATTTACTAACAGTGTCCCTGGCGAAAATTTGCTAGCGAAGTAAATAGACTTGCGCTACTTCGCACCCTTACGACAGGCGAAGTTGCGCACTGACGAAGGGACGTAACTACGCTAATTCACTAAGATGCCCATTTTACTCTTGCGCTAGACGTTACTTCACCAGGTCAGACCTGACAAAGTTCGATGGAATGGATGAGTTTGAAAAAAAAATTTTAAGTCCCAAAAAACGCTGGCGTCTTTTACCTTTTGTAGGGTGATAGTCTGAAAAATAGCGAAAATAGTTTTGGGGTCACCCTCCTTCCCCCCTACATTTCCTAACATATGGCAACTCAACTATACAGTGGGCACATGTTTAGGGCAATAGGACAACTTTATTTTATTTATTAAAGGTTTCCTGGGCTTGTGTAGTGGAATGTAGTGGCTGTAACATAAACCTCTATTATACGCGTAAGTTCGCGCCGTATGCAAATTAGGCATCGATAGCATAAATGCGCTTTGCCTAGTCAAGTAATGGTAGCGCAACTTCACTACCGTTCGCCGCCCTGAGCGCGAATTTGCATTTTAGTGAATTTGCGTAGCACTGGCAAAAATTCGCCTGGTGAAGTGCGGCGAACACCGCTGAAGCTGTCGCTAACGCATTTTCGCGATTTAGTGAATTTGCCCCTTTGTGGGTTTTTTGTTTATATTGTTCAGAAATAATATTTTTCCGTTCATTGCTTTTGTTGTTTCTAAAATCACAAAGAAACATGGAAGTCAATTTAGCTACAACACCTTCTGCCTGAATCTCCTCAGACTGATTGAATTTATTTTAAATGCTTTACTGCACCGTGGCTGCTATTTGTCCATTCAGTGTGGCACCCACAGTACGAACTCATAGGACAAGTTTGTTTTCTTTACTCTTCTTATGGCAGCTACTGGATATATGGTATATATAAGTGGTCCCCAACCAGTAGCACGTGAGCAACATGTTGTTTATCAACTTCTTGAATGTTGCAGTCAGTGGCCTCAATGAAGGTGCTTATTTTTTAATTCCAGGGCAAGTTTTATTTGCATAAAGCCAGGTGCACTGCCAAACAGAGTCTACTCAACCTCATGTTAAATTTGAATGTGGCTAACAAATAAAAAAGTTTGGGGACCCCTGGTATACATCATTGAGAGTTCTTTGATTCACTTTGCTAAGTATCACCGGGGTTACCCTGACCGAAGCCCTTTTGAAGACCCTCCAGCCCAGTTGTTTTTTTTTATTTGTCAAGATTGGAGGTTAAATTTAAAAATATTTTGTGAGTAGCCTTTGAATCCAACTTTGACGTTATTTCCCCACCTTGTATTATAAGATATTTATGTTTTATTATTTTTTCCTAAAACGTTTCATATTATGTGTAAGAATGCATATTTTTGTAATGCACAGTATGATGGGAAGAAAAAGTAATTTATGAAGTTATCAGTGGATGGGTACAGACAGATCGAAAATCAAGGATTTTGGCTAAAATCTTTGAATCAAGCAATGCATTCAAACGATTTTTATTCCATTGAAAAAGGACCTATTCAAACTAAAAAAGCACAATCGAAAAAGCACTTTATAAAATTTGATGGTCGAATTTGGAATTTTTTTCAATTTGATGCCCCCTACAATACTTCATGAAAAGCTTCTTTTGACCCTTAAGCCAATTTGGTTGGATCAGTACAATTTTTCACGTATCACATATGTGACAAATATTGTTAACTGCCTAAATTATTGATCCCCAACCAGTAGCTTGTGAGCAACATGCTGCTCTCTGACCCTTTGGATGCCACTCCCAGTGGCCTAAAAGCAGGTGCTTATTTTTGAATTCTTGGCTTAGAGGCAAGTTTTAATCATATTTAAATCGGGTGTACAGCTAAACAGAGTCTCCTGTAGGCTGCCAGTCCATAGAAGGGCTACCAACTGCTCATAACATCCCATATTTTTCACCCATAGGAACTTTTTGCATGAATATGTTGCTCTCCCAACTGTTTTTACATTTAAATGTGGCTCACTGGCAAAAAAGGTTGGGGTCCCTGGTTTATAGCTCAGGCAATATGATTCACCCCATATATCAACTTAACTAGATTAACTTGAATGGACTCTAAAGGAGATGGCCATACTGTAATTCTGAGCTTTCTGGATAAAGGTTTTCCAGATACAAGAGCCCATACCTGTATTGGCTTTATTGCATGTACAGGGTTTACCAATTGATTGCTAAAAGCTTGGCTATATTATACTATGTCTGTTCCTTTCTACCAATTACCTGTCCACTAACATCTGTCATAAAAACATGCTGCAGTTGGTAGGAGGTGAAGTAGGTAAGTAGGGACTATGGTGCAATAGAACGGGGGGGGAGGTGGGCCTACGGGGGGGTTGGGGGAGGGAGTCAGCGCCTGGGGGGTTTAGTTCTCCTTTAAACTGGCCATGGGCTCATTTGGCAACATCACCAAACGAAGCGGATCTTTCCCCGATATGCCACTAACACGGCAGGGCTATATTGGGGTTATAACATTCTGTAATATGGGCGAACAATCCTATGCGATGATGCCAAGGGGCTCCGATAGGTCGGTCGGAAGAATCAAACCTTCCCGATCTATATTGTGTCCAGATATGGATCGGGAAGGCCCCCATACATGGACAGATAATCTGTCAAATTTATGCATCCTAAAGGTATGCTTTTCACTGATCTGTCTTTATGCTAATTCAGTCTAGAGAGAGAGAAAAACAGAAACTACCAGGGGAGCAGGGGGTGCAACTGGGCCAGGGCCCCCCCAGCAGTCTCGCAGCCGACTGGAATCCGCTGCAGCGGCGCAGAAAATCAATCACGGCGATGGGGGGGGGGAAGGCCCGCACCAGGGCCCGCCCCCACCTGCTTCCGTTACTGAGAGAGAGAGAATATTCTATTAATTTAGATATTTTCGCAAAACTTGTATAGTATTCCATTAATACATATTAGTATGTATTAATGGAATACTATATATTGGCACTTTGTTTAGTGCAAACACTAACAACAGAGCGAAAACTGTAGATATCCGCATTCTCTACTTTGTCTCTATACACCTGCTCTCTTGTGCTACTTAACTTTCTAAAGCTGGCACACTTGGCTTCACTGCATGTTGTCGGTATGTTCATACCAGGGTCAGTACTTTGCTCTCTGGGGTCCATCAATCTAGTTAGGCACAAACTCTCATATAGAACACAGTACCATATGAGAATTTCCAGTTGCATAAGAATTTGATAAGTGGCTATACCTTGAGATTTAGGGAGCTAAACTTCATGGGAGATTTTGATCAGATTTTGTGGGTTAGACTTTATGTAACCCACAAACAGTTGTCACGCAACAGCACAAAATAGCACAAGCTTTTGTGGGGTGCTATAAAATCTTGTCCTCCCTGCTTAATTTAAGTTAAATTGTGTGTTTTGCTTACACATTTTATATCTAACTGATTTTATCTTGTCACATGCAAACAAACGCAGCTTGCAGAGTTACCTTCTGACAGGTGTGTCATGTTGGATTACTACAACCAATTTGTAGGATGTGATTTTTGCTTTGTAACCAGTATTTGTTAAATTATTGTTAGACCCCTGTTCATTATAAATTAATGTAAAGTGCTGCGTAACTTGCTGGCTCTATATTAATAAATGATGATGATGCAGTCTGCCAGTCGGACATAATCCTGCAAATTCTCCCATGTAGTTTCTTTTCTATGATTGCATTCCATGGGATTTGTAAACTTGAATCATAAATTTCTGCTTATACTTATACATATGACTTATGTGTATTCCTAGAATGCCTCAGGATAAACTGTAAATAAAAGTAGATCCTGCACTGCTAAAGTCTATACACCTGTAGGCTAAAATATGTATTTCTGCATGCAGACAGGAGAGTTATCACTATGGGATGTATGTGGGATAGGCGGAAGAGATGGTGTTTATACTGCTGAAAGCATCTGAATGTAATGCTTTTTGCCTCTCGAAGACCATTAAATAGACTTTATGATTGAGCATAGATTAATACAGGATGCTGCAAGCATTCTCTTCTCTTGTACTTCAGCGTTGGTGATCTTTACACTGTTTCAGAAGTTTAGAGAGTTTTAAAGCATGCTTAATAAGTCTGCCTGTTCATACAATTTAATAATATCGAACTGAATCCTGGATTGGGTGCATCCCTACCTAGAATGCACATCTAATGTAATTGGGGGATAGCCACAGAGAGTGAATATAAAAAGATGACTGCTTTACATCACACTGCTATCTGAAGTTTGCTGACAGGTCGGAAATGCATTACTTAATAAAAATATGTTCTCTCTAACTGTCAGAGGCATAGGAGCTGCTGACAGTAGACGAGTCAGAAGGTAATACAGGTTCCACAGACATTTAGCAAGTTTGAAATCCAGTCAGGTGCTCTGCTGAAACACATCAGTGCATCTGAGGCATCTCCCTACGTGATTCCGTTGTGCATATAGTATAGCATCACACTGATGGCCAGCAGCACACATGCACCTCTGGAATGCCCAAGTATAACTGCAGATCAGATGAATGTTAATACTGCTGTAGCATCAACAATTCCTCTTATGAAAAGCATTTTGTCAATGAAGCAGTACTGATTAGACATTAAAAGAATCGTGTTCTTTTGCTAGAAAGCATGCGATGTGCTGAAATCAAAAGAAAAACCAATATGGTGCACAGGTACTTGGTGAACACTGTTGTGCATCAGGTGGCCCATAAAGGCTGAGCTATTGACCTATAATTGAAGTACATAATTTTTTTCATATTATGATATACTGTCATAATATGAGGGAAGAGATCTTCCCTCGTATAATTGTTTTAAAATGAACCCAGAAAAATATTATATTACTTGCTAGTACTTTTATTAAACATCATTGTTTTCTTTGCTATTTTTATCATTCCACATATCTCTCATCACTATTGGTTTTTCCTATAGCTCATTCTTTACATTTCATATCACTTCTATTCAAAGAGACTGGCCTTAGTAATTTTCCATGCCATGTCACTTAGTTATTCTATATGTCCCTTCACTCATATCTCACTGACCAGTTTGCTCATTACCAATAAAGGCTATTCCTCTTCCACATTTCCCTGGGTAATTCCCTGAAGTCGATCCACTATGACTGAATCCCTATGCCCCCAATTCAAATAACAATATTGTTCAATGTCAGACCACCACAGAATACAGTACTACCTTTATGAAATACATAAAAGATAAAAGTAATACCCTGCTGTACTGCTGACCTCCTGCTGTGTGGTATGTACATCTGGGACTTTCCTGACTTACCCTATGCTAGCTGTGACCCAACTTGTCTGCCAGGGTGTTGCTGGTAACCTCTACCTACTAGTTGGGTTGCCAAACTGCCTACAACACTAGTATTAATCGAAACGTAACCTTCACCTATAAATCTCCATGGGCTCTGAAACCCAGACTCTGGATGTATGTACTTTATGTTACCCTTCTGACAAAAGAGCAAGTTACTGGTAAACAACTTTCTTGTTTAGGCATCAGGGCTTACCTGTTCTAGAGAGAGAGAGATTCTGCAGAGAGAATCGATGTACCACTTCCACCTGTGTCAACACACATTCATTATATTAAATATAATTATTTTCAGCCATCCACATTCATTGCATGAACACACGAGTGTACAGTACACGTAGAGTTGTAGTAATTTTACATTTTGCTTGTTTGCCTAGCTTCTATGAATACGATTCTGGCTTTGCTCGGTATTTAGCCTTGCCACCACTTTCACTGGCTCTTGTTGCCTTGATGCAGCTTTCTTATTACCTCCCATAGCCTTCCTATCGTATTATACTCCATTGGAAGAATCCAGCTGCAGGAAATGACCTAGTTTCAATGGGGCATGGCCAGGTCAAAATAGCCTGTTTATTAACCTGCCACCATATGCCTGATAATTAGAGGTTTGCTGAAACAGCCAATTATACTTATAAATATCTAAACTGTAGGCAAAAGCTGTAAATTTCCAGCCATGGTGTCTTAATTACAGATATGTTTGTACCATGTGTCTCACAGCCTCATCTGCACAAAATGTTAAACTCTAAAGTATTCCATTTACGAAATTGTAGAGGAGAAGTGCTGCTAAAATACCCATTTTATGGGAAAGAGGGGCTTGCATCTTTAGGGGGTGTATTTATGAAAACTCAACCTTTTTTCACTGTAATAAGTTTTTTCCCTTTAAAAACTCAACCAGATTTAATAAATATGTACCAACATATGTTTCCATCTCTTATTAATTCATACTTTATCTGAGCATTAATCTGAAATCAGCAAGACTGGGTGCAGAAAAGAAAATACATGAAATCAGGTGTCTCTATGCTTTCAAAGAATAACATGCAGTTTAGGTTGCCACTTTTTCAATTGGGGGGAAACGGGATGGGGGACAGGCCAGTGATGCCAGGGACAGGCCTGATGACGTAGCAAACAGCTGATATCCATGTCACTAACTTCAGTGTCCTGTCCAGATTTCCTAATTTGGAAATCCGGACTGGCACTTTTCACCTGGACAGCCCTTCCAAAATCTGGGCTGCTGGGTGAAATCTGGTGGCATCTCTAATACAGCTGCATTTTCAATGAAATCCTGATATGGAATTCTGCTAGTCTGTTCCAATTCCAGTCCTATCAGCTAATACAGGAACAAACTGTCCCATGTGTAAGAGGGCTAAGCCATCCCGGGCTTAACTTTGTGCAATTTGTTTATTTCTTGCTTAGGCCAGTTCTGTTCACATAGAAAAAAACCCAACCATTTTATGGCTCAATTTGTTAATATTTCAGTGCAATGTCAAAGCATCTAATTTAATTTTAATACCAGTTTACATTAGAATACTTTCAAAGCTTTGGCTTCATATACAATATACTGTACAATATACTGTCTCCTGCAGCATTGTAATATAACAGCACAATACAGTTATTGGATACTCAAAATGCATTTAATTTCTCTGCCCAAGTCTTTCTAATGTACATTTCTTAAAAGTTTTTTTAATAAATGTATTCTTTATGGAAAGCCATTTTATCTGTTTATATTCTCTGCACTTCATGGTTCTTGAACAATGTAGCAGGCGATTAAAAGACAAGGGGGAGGACAGAGTTGTGCTGTTCAGGGCCAGAAAAAAAATGGCTAAAACAAAATACTGCAGTTGCATTTACATATAATTTTAAAACCATTGCATATTTGAAATACCGTATGCTGGAAAGTTGTTTAGAAAAGCATTTATTAAAGTTATTAATTATCCCTTTGAGTTGAAGCAACCCAGAATATATACACATTCAAGTGCTTTTCCCTGTTGTCATTTTCTACTAAGGAAATGATTAATTTTCTCTTGCAATATGGCTTAGCCATTATCTGTTTGGTGTAAAAATACCTTCACCAATGAACATTTTGCGTCATTTAGAGCAATTGAACATTTCTTGTTGTTAAAATTGTACAACTATTGGTGGTTGAATTTGAATAGTTACTTTTCATTTCCTTCTGCAAAAAGGCAGGGTATAACTTTGTGTTCATGACCTTGAGACTGATCTATCCGTAATCTAATATTTTGTCTCTTAGTGGGAAGCTGGTGTCCCCCAAATGGAAAAACTTCAAGGGTCTAAAACTTCAGTGGAGAGATAAAATCCGTCTAAATAATGCTATTTGGCGTGCCTGGTATTTGCAATGTAAGTTATATTTGGTACAGTGTTGCATTAAATCACATTACATCACATAGGTTTAGTATTTATCTCTAGTCTTTTATGCAGGGAGCCAGTGGCTTAATCTACCAAATGCTTTGCTAGAATATTTTTAGTGCTTTTTTTTACAGTTTTTAAGCTGTTAGTGAATAAAAGCTTATATAAATAACATGCTAGCTAGTCTCTGACAGCTGTTCTGTGAAGCCACACTGTCACAATATTTTAGTACAATGCTGACTTCTGAATTCCTGTATATTAGCATTAAAGGAACAGGGCTATAAAATAACCAAATACATGTTCATGTATAATGTGCACATAGGCTTTCAAGTATTTAACAGTATAGATTACTTTCATTTTGGTTTGTTTTACATTTTTAATTAAACATTATTTTGTACATTTTGTTGGGGAATTGCTTTTCTGTGAGCTAACAATGGCATTGCCACCATGTAGCCTTACAGCTGTCACCATCAAACAGCAAAGACTTTTGTCAAGTATCAGCGATAATCTGCAGTTTATGTAGAGAAGAAGAGTTCTAGTGACCAGGGACAATGAAGATAAGGAAAAATACAGAAAAGTGACAGAAGGAAGATGTAATGAGCACGGGAGGCAGTATGCTGAGGTGATACAAGAAAAAGAGAGAACTAATCAGTAGTGCAGACAGAGTAGATGAATAAGTACCATGTAGAAAAACTTGGAGCTGGGTATACAGAAAAAATAAGTAACAAGGAAGAACAAAAGATGTATTGAGCAGAAACAACAGAGGAGATGAAGAAGAGATTAGGGGAAGATGGAAAGACATAGTTTACAGGGAAAACAGAGGAAAATTTGGAGGGGATAGTGGAAATCAGGCTGCCGAGATTAATGAGGTGGAGATCTAGAGAGGGGTAGAGAAAATGAAATATTGGGTGAATCTTCTGGGCAGGGTTATACATTGTTGTTTTTCTTTACTAGTAAATGTTTTCAAATAGAAATAAGTATATTTCCTTGTAATTGCCAAAAATGTAAACAGCATTCATGTCTGCCTGCAGATATAATAAAACGAAAGAATCCTGTGTGCAACTTTATAACCCCACTAGATGCATCTGTATATTTTGAAGAGCACAGACGGCCTGAGGTATGTAATGATTTTTTGATTGCTATATAGAACAATGTGTACCCTGTAATAGGCAGGCTTACAAGCTGTTAAAAGTTTTATTGGTTGCTGTGGGTTACTAGACCAGTCAAAACATGTGTTCATTTTACTGCAATACCATATATAGGTACGGGTTCCCTTATACAGAAAACTGTTATCCAGAAAGCTCTGAATTGCCACAAGGCTATGTCCCATAGACTCCATTTTAAGAAAAGAATTCTAATTTAAAAAAAATATATTTCCTTTTCTTCTGTAATAATAAAAAGGTTCTTTGCACTTGATGATCTCTAAGCTGCATAAATCCATATTGGTGGCAAACCAACCTATTGGGTTTATTTATTGTTTAAATTATTTGTAGCAGACTGAAAGTATGGTGATCCAGATTACAGAACCCATTTCTTGCCCCAAGCATTATGAATGATAGACCCAGTACCTGGATTTCTGAATGTTTATTATGCACCACATTTGATGGCAAAACAGCAGTTTGTATTTCATCCCTTGTAAAGTACTAATGTCTGAGGTTTATATTGGAAAGCTTCTTTAGTCTAAAACGGTTTCTACTCTTCCCAGGCAAATGCCACTGATGGAAAGTATTGGAAAAGAAGAATTGAAATTGTGGTCAGAGAATATCATAAGTGGAGAACATATTTCAAGAAGAGGGTAAATGGATTCTCCACTGTATATTTCTTTAGCCAAAAACTTGACATCCCCTTTTCTTTACTGAGACTTTTAATTGTAATATTTTTTTGTTTTTAACATTTTTAGAGTGATGTTTTAATAAAATACAACCTAATTTCCAGAAAAGTTGGGACACTGTAAAATATAAATAAGAGAATGAGACTATTTGCAAATTATTCAAACCTTCTATTTAATTGTAAATAGTACAAAGGCAACCTAGGTAGTGTAGTGTTGACATTAGATAGGTTGTCTTTTTGCTATTTGCAATTACGTATAGGGTTTAAATAATTTGCAATTCATCCCATCTTCTTCTTATTTACATTTTACACCATCCCAACCCCTTTTTTGAAACTGGGGTTGTAATTGGGTTGCAAAATGTCTTGTTTTTCAAGGGGCTGTTCGGCTCAAAAACTACCTGCCCTGGTATAAGCCCCTACATAATGATTCATGCTCCTGATATCATGCACCTCCTGACATCATCATGCCACTTCTTTGTCTGACTTTTGCCTTTAAAGGAACAGTTCAGGGTAAAAATAAAAACTGGGTAAATAGATAGGCTGTGCAAAATAAAGAATGTTTCTAATATAGTTAGTTAGCCAAAAATGTAATATATAAAAGCTGGAATGAGTGGATGTCTCGCATAACAGAATACAACACAACATCCTGCTTTTCAGCTCTCTAAATCTGAGTAAGTCAGCGACTTGAGGGGGGGCCACATGGGACATAACTGTTCAGTGAGTTTGCAATTGATCCTCAGCATTCAGCTCAGATTCAAAAGCAACAGTTATGACCCATCTGGCCCTCCCTCAAGTCATTGATTGGTTACTGCATGGTAACCAGGGCAACCAGTCAGTGTAAACAAAAGAGAGCTGAAAGAAAGAAGTAGTGGTTCTGTTCTGTTAGGTTAGACTTGCAGTCACTCCAGTCTTTATACATTACATTTTTGCCTAACTAACTATATTGAAAACATGTTTTATTTTGCACAGCCTATCTGTTTACCCAGTTTTTACTTTTATACTGAACAATTCCTTTAATAACTATAAAACTGTGGAGTTGGTTTTATATATATCAATTCAAATATTATGGAGGCCTCTCCATGCTACTACAATATAACCTCTAAGTAGATCAGTGGTCTACTTAGAGGTGCCCATAAAAATGGCTTTAGGGGCCACATCCAAAAGGTCTCAAGTAGATCAGCCCTGAATTAGATGACTTGCATGTTGCCAATTTCATGCCAATGTCATTGGCCAAATGAGTTTAAAGGTTTCCATAGATGTAAAGATCCACCATTCTGTTGACAAACTAGTGAATCTCTCCCCAATATGCCCACATTGAGGTGGGCGATATCCTGCTGATCCTATTGTGGGCCCTAGGGGCCAAACATCAGATCATAATGCATCCAGTATGGGTGGTCGGATCGCAGGACCACATCAACACACAGGCAGGATTTTTTTACCCTGCTGAACGGTATTTGGACAGATATCGATCGAGGAAGCTCGTCGGATGGCTCCACACATGGGCCAATCAGCCTGTGTACGGGGGCCTTAACTGTATTTACCCCCTCTCAATATTTCATACAAAGGAACAGTTTCTAATATATTTAGTTAGCCAAGAATGTAATCTATAACTAGGCTGGAGTGACTGGTTGCTTAACGCAATGCAGCCTCCTCCTTTTGTAGCTCTCTAACCTATCAGTCAGTAACCAAGTCCTGCAGATAATCTGTCAACTTGTCCTTTGTTTACTGTTGCACAAACCTACCTCAACATAGTTTCTGATAATGTGTAATGTTTCCTACAGTTGCAGAAGCACAAAGATGAGGATCTCTCCAGCCTGGTTAAAGTAAGTAGCCTTATCCCTATAAACTCATTGCTAAGTGGCAGAATGTCAGTAACAAGTTGGATAAATAAAATGAATTTCAGGTAGAAGCCTAGTGGCAAATGATCAATTTAAGTAAGAATTCACCACTGCAGTCAGCCTTGCATTTGACTGGTTGATACTTGAACACCTACACATACAGGGCTAAGGCCCTTGTATTTGTATACAGAAGCCATAGACACTCAACTTTTATCAGATAAGATGAATGCTTAAAGGGATTCTGTCATGGGAAAACATGTTTTCTTCAAAATGCATCAATTAATAGTGCTGCTCCAGCAGACTTCTGCACTGAAATCCATTTCTCAAAAGAGCAAACTGATTTTTTTTATATTTCATTTTTGAAATCTGACATGGGGCTAGACATTTTGTCAATTTCCCAGCTGCCCCGGTCATGTGACTTGACTCAATGTAACTGAATGTACCTGGTGGGACATGGTTTTTTACTATTGAGTGCTGTTATTAGGTCTACCAGGCAGCTGTTATCTTGTGTTAGGGAGCTGTTATCTGGTTACCATGCCATTGTTCCGTTGTTAGGCTGCTGGGTGGGGGGAAAGGGAGGGGGTGATATCACTCCAACTTGCAGTACAGCAGTAAAGAGTGATTGAAGCTTATGATCTTGTCATTTCCCATGACAGTATCCCTTTAAAGTAGTCTTCCTCACAGGTTTGGGCTGGGATTCAAATGTCCTGGCATTTCAAGTAGTCAGAGGCCCAAACAGCCCCACTAGCCCAATACATAGTGATTGTTAATGGCATCTTACTGAAGTCCATCTGGCATTTGCCAGAATCAACAAATTAACAGTTTGGTGGGGGATTGAGGGGAACCCTCCAACTTGCAGTACAGCAGTAAAGAGTGATTGAAGTTTATCAGAGCACAAGTCACATGACTTGGGGCAGCTGGGAAATTGACAATATGTTTAGCTCCGTCAGATTTCAAAATAAAATATAAAAAAAATCTTTTTGCTCTTTTGAGAAATGGATTTCAATGCAGAATTCTTCTGTAACAGCACTATTAACTGATGCATTTTGAAAAACATTTTTTTCCCATGATCCCTTTAATAAAGTGTTGAGTTATGGGTTCAAAGCCCAAAACCTCTCTGTAGAGGACAGTGTTACAGGAAGCTTTATTCTTGTAGCATATCACTGGTTATAGGGTCTAATTAGTTTGCAGTACTATCCTATGAAACCTTAGCCATAAACCCATACCCAAGCCAAGACCAACACAAATTTCAGTGGCGCAATGATTTGTGTGCCCATGCCTGACCCCTCGCTTTCTGACCCCCCTGCAAAGCAAATGTGCATATATTAGAATCATTGTGGCACACATTTATGCTGGCCACAGTTGTGGGTAGGTAAAGGAAGGGAAAGGTTGCAGGAGCTGGGCTAGCAGCAGTTGGGCCTGCCACCCACCACGTCTGCAGACTATTGTACTAAACCTAACTGATTTGCAGATTTCGGGACAGCCCTTCCATCACTAGCAGAACCTTTGCCTCAAGTGATTCACCATATTTCTCAGACAGTTTGTGCTAGGATTCACAGTGTGACATTGCAAAGTTTGCTCCTCCTTTTATAGATAGATTTGTTTTATTTATTATTTTATTGTGCTACGCTTTTGTGTCTGCAATACTGCACTTTTATTCTGCCAGATGCTCTTTATAAAACTTCCAATGCTCAATATGGCTAACGTTAGGGAACGAACGAATGAATCTAATAATTGTTCTGCAGGATGATGATATTGTTCCATGGAAGAGCATTGTGGATGGCAGGGATACCCCAGTACCGATGGAGGAGGAGCCTCTTCTCGATATGGAGATGCTTATGGCAGAAATCAGTGACACTTTATTTTCTACTATTTATTCACATCAGCACAACCCAAAAGACACCGGTATGTGTTATACACAAATGCACACACAAGGAGCATAATCCCATGGTTAGTTGTAGTCATACCCTGAGCATTGTAGGCTTTATTTCTCAAGTACAGGAGAATTCATGCAAGGGGACACTATACTAAACTGTGTTTAAAGAAAATTGCAAATTGTAGTTATTTTGAACTTATTTTGAATAACCGTTTAATTGCCCAAGTTTTGTTTCTTTAATACAGTGTATGCTGGCAATGCAGATATGATCCAGCCAGAGCTTTTTCCATTGCAACCCAACTTAGATCTGATGGATACATTTGAATCCTTTCAAGGTGGGTGTAGGTTCATAGCTGAAATGTATTTTAAAAGGGACACATGCCCCAATATGCTCTAAATGTTGGTCTACTGCCTCTCATTCCAGAGGTACAATAGCCTTCTTATACAATGGTATTTTGGTTTGATTTGCCACTGTTGGTGTCATCATCAGGCATACACATAATGCATTACTTACTCTACATGCTGTGTGTAGCATGTAATAACAGGGGAGGTGCTATGCTTTCTACTCTTTAGGGTGGTCTTGGTCAGGCCTCTTAAGCTCCTGTCTGTAGGAAATGGAAATAGGTCAAAGGCATTGACCCATAAGCGGAGGAAGCAACAGAGAACTGCTACAGTTTTTTTAAATATCAACAGAGTAATTCAGTACAAAATACTACACCAGATACGCTGTGTATCACCCCCATTAGACTTTCTTAAATGGGAAGAGCAATGGAAGATTCCTGCCCCCAATGTGGACAAACAAATGCAGCCCTCTTCCATATGATCTGGTCCTGTCCATGTCCATAGTCAATTTCTGGCATTACTATTACAAACATTCTGGTAAATGACCTAGAGTTCCCTTATATAACATCAGCTAAAATTAGTCTTCTGAGTACCTTGAATGATATTATCCCCGCTAATTACTCCCGCAACTGATGCTGGTTCCTGCTGTCCTATGGCAGTAAACACATTGTGATGCAGTGGATGGGTGAAACCCTGCCTTGTATTCCTTCATGGCAACAATTTGTTAATTATGATCATAGACCATAAAAACCATAGCTGACACTAGGGAATAGATCTAGCTCTAGATTAATGAAACAATCTTTCTGTTGACAAGATATCAACCTATGCAATAACCCATTTGTCTTTCTAGATATTTTCTCTTCTAGTCGTCTTCCTTCTGGAGGCTTTTTTAATTCCACCTCTAATGTTTCTGCCGTCCCACTGTCCGATGCAGCATTACGTCCTTGTAGCCCTGTATCACAGGTAAGCAGCATGTTCAGAAAACATCTGTCTGTCTGTTCCAAGTATAATTCCATTATGGGAGTTGAGGAAATATTTGGCTGTAGAGGAGAGGAAATATTTATTTTTAATGGTGAATCCATGGTCATTTGGATGTCTTCTGTTATTAAATGTGCTGTCAGTGTTGCTTAAAGGAACGCAAACATAATTTTTTTTAATTAGTTTTTTTCTTTTTAACGAATATAAACAAAAACAGAGATAAATCTTTAAAATCTGTAAGTTTTTA
>CM044432.1:146159603-146172082 GCA_024363595.1 Xenopus borealis | reverse complement strand
TTAATATCATTTTAAATGACAACCATTGCTGTTCTGTGTTTTTAGCAGAAAACATAATGCCAAAATCTATGCTCTGAAGGGCAGCCCTTAATTTGCTTTTCGTGGATGTATCATTGTGGGTTCGCAACAAATTATACCATATATGTAAGCAAGACCTTTGTCTAGTCTGTCCAACTACCATTTTATTCTGACACCATATGTGCTAATAAATCTAGGTACTTTTTTACTTCAATCTTGTATACATATTTCATTGGCAAATAAAAAAATGTTATATACTTGTATTGTGTTTAAACACCTAAGTATTCTATCCTGTTAAGAGTAAACTAATAGTTTACATGTCGTAACTGCTATAGTGCTCTCTGGCCATCAGCTAGGACGTTTATTATACTTCTTTTAATAAGCACAAATAATTGACATTCTATGATTGGAACAGGAATGTGTTTTCCTTCATATTCTGCTCACCCTACATATAAAACTGCACTGGGCTTTCCACAAGCTGCACAACTTCACCTGCTCTGTTTCCAGCACCCAGAGGCAAAACTACAGAAGAAGCAGACCCTGTGGCTGCTGGGGGGGCACAGGAAGTATAGGGGCCCCATGAAGACCTAATTCAGATACAATTTGAATACTCTTACAACTAGCATGTCTAATCTCACTGCAGTGGCGTAACTACTCCATGGTGGGCCCCGATACAGGATGGGCACCTGGGCCCCCCACCTCTATAAACCCCATGCTGGAGTGTTGATGGCTTGTGTGCTGTAAAATTTCCCCCTTGATCACTGCCTGCCATAACCATTATCATGGCTCCGATGGGCCCCAAGGGGGTGGGGGCCCTGGTGCAATTGCACCCCTGGTAGTTACGTCACTGTCTCATTGTTCCAAACTGTGGGAAATGTGCAGCGTTTGCATGTCAAGAGCGGGCGAGGGCCTGTAGTAAAGTGTATTTCGAATTCCTTCTTGATCTAAACTGGTGGTTAACCACTAATAGTGGTAGATCACATATAACTGATACATGAGAGTTCATGGGAAGGTGTTAGAAAGTACAAGACAAGGGGAATGGGCAAAGACAACAGACAAACTATGGGAACAATAGGGGTGTCCATTAAACAACTGATTAAGTAGAACAAAAGTGGAACAGGGAGAAAAAAGTATGGGGCAAAGGAGAGGCTGGAGCACCAAGAGGCAAAGGGAATAAGCATAAAAGGGAGTTGAAAAGGCAGGAAAATTACTCTGAGAGATAGATATAACCAACATATGGGTGAGGAAATGATTTAAAAGCTAGTATATGATGATGCAGACAATAAGGAGAAACTAATTCAAGAGGTATAGGGAAATATACATAAAAACAATAAACACAGGGTGGGGGAGAAGAGTGATATGAGAAAATGAGCAGTAAACTGAGCAGAGAGGGAAGGAAACAGCAGAAGAAATAGTAGAAATATTAAATGAAGGGAACAGAGAAGGCTTGTGATCCTGTTTGTGCTTTATACAGCCATTTTGAACACTTCTTTTTAAATATATTTATTGCAACATTTCCTTAGTAATGTTATGGGAGGCTGTGGAGCACTGAAAGGGGGCTTGAGCTAAAACATGTATGAAAAGCTCTATCCCTATGTATCCTTTCCCATCATTCCTGGGCACAACTATTAGGGTTGGACTGGCCTCTATTAAAAAAAAATCCCTCCCTACCCCTGTTATCTTTGTTGAAGAACAGCTCATTATTTTCATTGACTTTGCTCATTGTGATCAGGGTGTAGAGTGTAGCTTTAGTTTCATTGCAAATGTTGCCCTGTTTAGAGCAAGTAGCAAAAATGAGAGCTGTTTCTTAATTCAAACAGGCAAAAAGTATGTTTAGCGCCATCCCTATTTAATGAACCAGTGTTAGAAAAAGGGGTATACTGTCCCTTTAAAGGGATACTGACACCAAAGATAACTACACTTCAAAACATTAAAGGGGTGGTTCACCATTGATATAGCTTTTAGTATGATGTAGAGAAGAGATATTCGAAGAAAATCTGCAATTGATTTTCGTTTTTTATTATTAAAGGTTTCTGAGTTATTTAGCTTTTTATTCAGCAGCTTTTCAATTTGCATCTTAAGCAATCTGGTTCCTATGGTCCAAATTACCCTAGCAACAATGCATTGATTTGAATAAATCAATGTGAATTAAGAGGGACTGAATAGAAGGATCGGTAATAAAAAAGTAAAAATAACAATGCATTTGTAGCTTTACAGAGCATTTGTTTTTTAGAAGGGAGTCAGCGAAGCTCCTTTGAAAGCTGCAGAGTCTACTTTTTAAGCAACTTTTCCATTGGTTTTCATTATTTATTTTTGATAGTTATTTGCCTTTTTCTTCCGACTCTTTGCAGCTTTCGAATGGGCGTCGCTAACACTCCATCTAAAAAGCAAATGCTCCTCGAGGCTACAACTTTATTGGTATTGTTCATTTTTATTTCTCATCTTTCTAGTAAGGTCCTCTCCTATTCATATTCCAGTCTTTTATTGAAATCAATGAACGGTTGCCAGGGTAATATGGACCCTAGCAACCAGGTTGCTGACATTGCAAACTAGAGAGCTGCTGAATAAAAAGCTAAATTACTCAGAATATCCCTCCCTAAATCATACTAGAAGTTAACTCAAAGGTGAACAACCTTTTTAAGGGGGTAATTTATCATAATCTTCTCACAATATTCTGAAAACTACTATGAGAAATCCTATTTATCAATACATTTTTCCAAAAATTTGTTGTGTGTGAAAAATTGATAAAACCGTGATCAGATTTGTTGCCAAAAACTCCAGCTTTTTCGGATTTGATGCCCGAAAACTACGAAACCCAGCGCAGTTCAGGATACCAACGGGACATATGCCATTGACTTCTACATGAACTTGCCAGGTACTTCTGAGTTGGAGTACTTTTTTATTACACTTTTACCACCATAGGACTTCCCGGAAAAAAAAACTACATTTGCATATTTGGAGCGATTGGCTTTAAAGAGGGGTTTCAACATTTTTTTTAGTCCAACACAAAGACAGATGCGTTAAGAGAGAGAGTGCTACATATCAGAACAGAATTATAAAATATTTTATTTTATCTTGATAAATTAGAGGAAGTAGACATTTGGAAATACCAGTTTCATATAAATTTAATGTGACTAATCCTTAAGAATTTGAAACCAAAGTAATGCCATACATGTTAAAAATGTACATAATTAGCTTGGCTTAAGGGAACTTATACATTACTCCTGTAAGAAAGTGTGTTTTGAAGTACTCAAAACAACAGAAGCGGACTTGCTGTTAATAAAATGACCTAGGTGTCATCCCACTATGTAGAAAGGACCTTGCACAAACTCTAAAGCAGATGAACTGGATTTAGAAATATTACATTTAACATCCACCTGTTATTGATAGAGTAACTCTGATCCTTGCCTGTAGTCAGAAAAAATGTCCAACAATACAGTAAGGGAAACCCCAAATTTAGAATATGGTTCAGGATTCAGCTAAATGTCACCTTAGGATAATGGCACGTGGGGCAAATTTGAGTGTTTTATCTAATTCACCCCCTCTGCTTTGAATGGCATTCACCTAAGAGCAAAGGCGTATTTTCTCCCAGGAAAGTGTTCCAGTCCTAGAATAGCCTGTCTATAAAATGGACAGGAGCTTTCACACGACCCACAGAGCCACAAAAAGCCTGTCTGATAAACTCTCACAAGCATCCTGTGTGCCATTCCCCTTCTCATGGATTTTTTCCCAAATGTAAATATGCAAATTAGGATTCCGTTTCTAAATTAAGAAATGATGATGCATGCTTCATACTGCACAGCACCATAATATCCATTTTACTGAACTTTCCATTTCCTTCAGCCTCACATTCACTTTCCCTCTGCCTCTTTTGTTTTCCTCTCATACTGGGACATCAGTACACATATAACAAGTGGAAGCAGCGCACACTCTTTAGTAAACAAATAGTCCAGCTCACCTGGTGCTCAATTGTTTAAGGGCTCAGCAACCCTCTTGTGCAGGAACAGATAACGGATAACAATGGCACTCCCGGTAGATTTAATGCAGGGTTACCCCTTGCTCTTTATTAAAGTGCAGACACAGTGTCTGCACTTTAATAAAGAGCAAGGGGTAACCCTGCATTAAATCTATGGGAGTGCCATTGTTATCCGTTATCTGTTCCTACATCAGTACACATACCTTTCATCTTCACATTGTTATGCAGTACACCTTTATATTTCCATTATGTGAGGAATGTCAGACCTTCTTTTGTTTCCCTTTTATATAATGGTTTCGGTATATGTAATTTGGTATTTGGCCATTTACAGCAGGATTGGGATTGCCTGAATCCTTGTAGCTGGCCGAATCGAATCCAAAAAATCATGTGACTTTTCGTCACAAAACAAGGAAGTTAAATGTTTTTTTGCTGTGCACTATGTATACTCTTTTACCCTCCCCCTTGCTAATTTGCATATGCAAATTAGGTTTCGGATTCAACCAAATCCTTTTTTTTTATTCAGTGCATCTCTACTAGCAAATATTGTCACTTAGCAACATGTACAGTGGCACATGGGGCTTTTTTCCCTGTCATATTTTAAAGACATAACACCACATCCCTTTAAAAATTATAGGAACATGTCAGTATCAAGTAGGTGCTGCACCTGGAAGAGTTAACCTGACCCTCCGACACTGCTAAATGATCTTCTGTGCTGTTTCAGTGATGCTGGGCTGGGGGTGGCGTGAACCTTCCATAGGCTAATTACAAATGAAAACGGGACTTCAGCCTATGGAAGGATTGCTCCGCCCCCCAGCCAAGCGCCACTGAAGCAATGCAGAAGATCCTTTAGTAGTGTCAGCGGGTCAGCTGCACACAGGTTCGCTGGGCATTCTCCTTTAAAGCACAATCTGTAAAACAATGACACACACTGCTATGGCCTTCTTCCCAGGTGGAATATTCAAGAAATTAAAGTTTCTCAGCACAATTCTGATGTTTGTTTTTACACATAATCACTTATAACTAATATATAGTATTATTATATATCACTTTAAGATAAAATCTTTCTCTCTCAGCATAAAACTAAAATCATATGTCGGCATGACACAGGAAAGTGCCTAAGATATCAGCAAACATCCAATGTTTAATTTTACCCCTGTTCAAGGATGGTCCCCCTATACAGAACTAGGTGAACGGTCATTTAATACTTGTTATATCTAAAACTGAATACTCTTTTCTAATTGGTTATAGTGGTAAACCACCCTAATCCACCTTAAAGCATAATCATGAACTAATTCTGTATGGACTCGACCTATAAATAAACAGTCTGTCCACCAATATGGTAGAACAGAACAATAGACACATCCTTGTGTCTCGAGTCTGTTCTCTGCAATTGCATTCCTTTGTCTTCCTGCAGTCTATTTTATATCTGTACATTTGACCTTAACAATTCTTTGCTCCATTTTTTATAGAACATTAAACATCGGAGTGTTATTTTGTTAGCTAGTTAAGGGAATAGAACTCTTACAGTAACTCTTAAAATACCATACGAAATGTGTCCATCATAATATGCCAGCAGTGCACAATTCTGTATAAATAGAGGGCCTGAAATCCTTTCCGCCCAGGGGTGCAACAAATTGCATGAAAAGGAATTATTAGTACAGGAAAGTGCTAATTAGAACTATACTACGTCCTTATTGTATTAATCCAGGGGTCCCCAACCTTTTTTGCTCGTGAGCCACATTTAAATTTAAAAAAGAGTTGGAGAGCAACACAAGCATGAAAAAGTCCATGGGGATGTCAAATAAGAGCTCTGATTGGCTTTTTGGTAACCCCTATATGGACTGGCAGCCTACAGGAGAGAATGTTTGGCAGGACATCTGTTTTTTATGCAACCAAAACTTGCCTCTAAGCCAGTAATTCAAAAATAAGCACCTGCTTTGAGGCCACTGGGAGCAACATCCAAGGGGTTGGAGAGCAACATGTTGCTCACGAGCTACTGGTTGGGGATCACTAAATCAAACAAGGGCTTTACAGCAGTCTTGTTTTGCTCACAGATCACAACACTCAGCCACAAAAACCAGTGAGCTGAAAACCAGTGAGTTCATTTCTTGGAACAAAGTCCAAGCAAAAAAGGAAGTTTGGGTTTGCTAGTGGCTGAGGAGGCACCTAACCAGGATGAGATCAGCTGATAATCGATTCGTAGAAATGTACCTTCTTTGTGCATCATTCTTAACATTTATATCTAAGGATAGTAAGCAATCCATAAATTAGATAATGTATTAAAAAGTTCACATTGCTACTGCTTCATCTTGTAGCATTTCACACATTTAAAGACACATTTCAGTCTTCTCGCAGGTAAGCTTCAGGTATTTCCTCTTCCTCTGATAAGCTGCTTCTTGGGCTCCCTCCACTGGGAGGGTTCCCTTTATCTTCTGTAATAGTTCTTTTAATCTCTTCAGTCTGACTTGCAGCCAACTGGACCTCCGCCATATGAGCCTGATCTCGGGCTTCCTGCACTTGGGTCTGGACTATCTGGATGTGATTTCGCACAGTCACTGAAGCCTGGTCTGCACCTGCACAATTATTGGTTAAAAGTAATACAGGCAAATTAACATTTGCTTTTAAAGGGGATATATATATGAGGATCAGTGCAGTCAAGAAACGAAATACAAAATGTACTACATAAACCTAAGAATCTACAAACATATTAAGTCCACAAATCCACTTACATTTCCAACTTAGCTGGCAGTTACAAAGACCTACCAGAAAAGTACTCTATATTAGAAGACAACAATGACTGCTTATTTGCAAATATAATATTAAAGGAATTGTTCAGTAAAAAACACAAACTGGGTAAACAGGCTGTGCAAAATAAAATGTGTTTCTTTTATAGTTAGTTAGGCAAAAATGTAACGTATAAAGGCTGGAGTGATTAGATGTGTAACATAATAGCCAGAATACTACTTCCTGCTTTTCAGCTCTCTTGGTTTCCATGGATTGGTTACCAGGCAGTAATGGGTCATAACTGTTGCTTTTGAATCTGAGCTGAATGTTGATGATCAATTGCAAACTCACTGAACAGTTATGTACCATGTGGCCCCCCTTCAAGTCGCTGACTGACTGAGAGCTGAAAAGCAGGTAGTAGTTCTGGCTATTATGTTACACATCCAGTCACTCCAGACTTTATACATAACATTTTTGACTAACTATATTAAAAACATTTTTTTTATTTTGCACAGTCTGTCTATTTATCCAGTTTTTATTTTTACACTTAACTGTTTCTTTAAAAAATGTGGATACGTTTCATCTTTAAGAAGGCCGTACACAGGCAGACCCTTCTGGCTCTCCAACCAACCGGCCTATAGGCTGATCACACACCACCACCATACACAGGAATGACCAAATGTTATGCCCCTCTCCTTTATGCCTCCATATGCGGATATAATATGTATCCACCAACAAACTACATTGATAGATGAACTGTTCAGTTTGGAAGTGCAATCCAATGGAATCACAGGATAATCGATCAAACAGTGTTAGAATTAAAGGACAAGGAAAGTTAAACTAATGAAGTAGGTAGAAATGTTGTACATTTTGTTTTGTGCTTCTGTACCAGCCCAAGGCAACCACAGCCCTTTAGCAGTAAATATCTGTGTCTCCAAAGATGCCCCAGTAGCTCCCCATCTTCTTTTCTACTGATTCACTGATTCACATGCTCTGTGCTGCTGTCACTTACTGAGCTTAGGGACCCACTCACAATATACAGTACATATAGAATAGAAATGTCACATTATAAGGACAATTAGTCATTAATACAGATAATTACTACATCGAACAACCCGAGGTTCTATCACTCTTGACTCTTTTCTTTCTTTTTATATGTAATCGGATGTTTAAAATGCAATAAAGAAAATCTGTTATAATTACTACATCGCAGCACAGAAACCAGTGCAACTAGCATCAAAATTTAATAATCAGCCCTGTATCATCATCTTATATTACAGGCCAACCTCCTTTTCTGCTTGATAATTTGTGACGACCCCTAAGCTTAGCTTCTCAACAGCTGCTCAGAGCCCACTGAGCATGTGAGTGTCACAGACACTTTCCAAGATGGTGACCCCCTGTGACAAGTCTGAAGTTCTGGATCATTGCTGCTATTGACAAGCTGAAACTTTAGGCTGGTGCAATAAGTTCAGTATTTAAAATATGGCATTTTAGTCCTATTCATTTTAAGGGTTTCCTTGTCCTTTAAGAGATTAGTAATGAGTTAATTAATAGGCAAAACTAAATTTGCTATATGGCTTTCATTTTAATTCTCAATATCATCTATCCTAGATTTTATAGGAGCATAGAGAATTTATTACATTAAAGAGGATGGAGCAAAGGAGGAATCAAACAGAGTATCACTGGCTGTTGGGAAAACCAACAGCCTTAAGAGCAAATTGATAAATGTGTGGATGGTATGTCACAAGGTAAAAGAAATGGTTTTATCCACACATGACATTAAATAAACAGGAGCAAATTAATGTTACTATCTCCTACCTGACACCATAGGAAAGATGAGTTCTGCTTAAAGGGGAACTATTGTGAAAATTTTAAATAAGTTTCAAAATACTGAAAATAAGAAACTTCCTTTAAAATCATTTAAAAATTCTGTACAACAAACGTTCTGATCAATGTAGTTGATCTTCACTATTCCTCTCTCAGCATATGTTTCTCTTCATTCTGTCTTCACTCAGGAGTTGGGTGTCAGATGAATGATCCAATATATCTTATAGAGGGCTCATTTTGCCTAGACGATGTATTAGAGCCCACTCTATTAAAATCACCAGACATCATGTCACTTTACATGGAGGAATGTGACAAAGTCAGTTATTTTGTAGATTTTGTTTGTACTGGAATTAAGTTATTAAGCTCCAATACATCTGCTATGAAAGGAAGCCCCCACAGAAGATATATTGGATATAATGGTCAATGAATATCTGACACCCAAGTGCTGCATGAAGACAGAATGAAGAGAAACAGATGCAGAGAGATGAATAGTGAAGATAAACATACTTATTTCAGAAACAATGCAGAATTTTAATTGATAGCTTCTTACTTCAGTATGAGGAAGCTTATATTAAATTTCCATTCTTGTTATATTTCCTCTTTGATTTACTGACTGTAAAAATGCTTCATAAGGGCTCAGTGCTGCCACATCCACATCACAAGCATCAAATCAGACAACAAAGTTAAAGGGATACTGTCATGGGAAAACATGTTTTTTTTCCAAAACAAATCAGTTAATAGTGCTGCTCCAGTAGACTTCTGCACTGAAATCTATTTCTCAAAAGAGCAAACAGATTTTTTTATATTCAGTTTTGAAATCTGACATGGGGATAGCCATTTTGTCAATTTCCCAGCTGCCCCAGTCATGTGACTTGTGCCAGCACTTTAAGAGGGAACTGCTTTCTGGCAGGCTGTTGTTTGTCCTTCTCAATGTAACTGAATAGTACGCAGTGGGACATGGGTTTTTACTATTGAGTGCTGTTTTTAGCTCTACCAGGCAGTTGTTATCTTGTGTTAGGGAGTTGCTATGTGGTTACGTTCCCATTGTTCTGTTGTTAGGCTGCTGGGGAGAGAAAGGGAGGGGGTGAGATCACTCCAGCTTTTAGTACAGCAGTAAAGAGTGATTGAAGTTTATCAGAGTACATGACTTGGGGCAGCTGGAAAATTGACATGTCTAGCCCCATGTCAGATTTCAAAATGAGATATAAAAAAATCTGTTTGCTCTTTTGAGAAACGGATTTCAATGCAGAATTCTTCTGGAACAGCACTACTAACTGATGCATTTAGAATTTTTTTTTTTTTTTTACTATGACAGTATCCCTTTAAAGTAAGAACAACCAAGATGTTTGCGAAACATAGCAAAAGGAAAACTTACCAGATTGGTATGCTGCTTCTGCTGCCATCTCGGATAGGCTCATGGCTCTCTTCCAGCTAGATTCATACTTCAGATACTGTTCTTTTAATTGCTTCATCTAGAATAGGGAAGATAAGTCTTACATCCACATTTCAAGGTTGAAGAATGGAAGTAGACACTGGGTTGGTTGACATGGATTATGGCCCAGGTGTAAATTGCCCAATGTTTATAAATCAACAGTGTTAATGTCTGATGTGTATCATCACTAGGAACTGTGAGCTTAAAGGAGAAGGAAAATTAAACTAAAGAAGTAGGTAGAAATTTTGTACATGATGTTTTGGGCTTCTGTACCAGCCCAAGGCAACCACAGCCCTTTAGCAGTAAAGATCTGTGTCTCCAAAGATGCCCCAGTAGCTCCCCATCTTCTTTTCTGCTGATTCACTACACATGCTCTGCTCTGCTGTCACTTACTGAGTTGTGTCTTTTGCTTCCACACTTCTTCCTGTTACAGTCAGAGTTGAAATATTTCTGGTCAGGTGATCTCTGAGGCAGCACACAGACCATCAAGAAATGGTGGTTCAAGGCAAGAGATGTAAAAGGGCAATATGTACTTAAATATATATACCAGTTTGGTAAGGTTCTTGAATATGTCACTTAATTTGTTATAAACTATCTGTTGCTCAAGTATTCATTTTGGGGGTATAGTTTTCCTTCAACAATCAGCCCTGTAGGTCAACCTCATTTTCATTTTAGTGACGACCCCTAAGCTTAGCTTCTCAACAGCTGCTCAGAGTCCACTGAGCATGTGAGTGTCACAGACACTTTCCAAGATGGTGACCCCCCTGTGAAAAGTTTGAAGTCCTGAATCATTGCTGCTATTGAGATGCTGAAATTTTAGACTGGTGCAAAAAATTCAGTATATAAAACATGAATTTTTTAGTCATTCAATGTGACGTTTTGGGTCACACCCCTTAATCAGACATACACACCTCAAGAGCAATGTTTAAAGGTATCACCAATGATGCACCATTTAGCATATAATGAAAAAAAACTGAACAATCAAGAAAGTACCCAAAATTATTTTAAGGGAACATTACCAGATAAGAAAATTATGAGGTAAGAAAAGCTGCCTTGACCTACCTTTAATTTCTTTATCTCTTCCTCTTATTCTATTTGCTATATGACAAGGTGGTGTTATTCCATCCAGACTTTGCACCAGGCTTCTTAGGAAAGAGCCAGGGAGTGCTGGTGAACAATTTTCTATTGCATTATATGAATATGCCACTAGATGGCAATACTCTGTTGCAAGCTTTTACCCAAAGTGGTTTATTTATCAACACTGGGCAGCAGTAACCAAAAACAACCAAGAACATTTGTCCTTTCATTGTTCTGAAGATGCCTGAAAAACCTCATCACTGATTGACTGCTATGAGTTAATGCCCAATGTTAATAAAGAAGTTCCAAAATGTTCTATAAACTTGTCAACAGGACAGAGCTCTTGTGGCTTAACATTAACTTATAGGTGTAAATGTGAATGATGTTAGCAGTTATTTCATCTATGGTGTGATGCCTTTTTGAACTGTTCTTGCAAGTTGGTGGTACCTGTAACTACATTGTTAATGTCTGTACTTGAACACCTTGACATTGGAATGAGCTATACATTTGCAGCAATTACACTCTTCTGAGAAGGCCACCCTTTTAATATAAATTACCATGACAATCATACCTGCACACGAGCTCCACTGATAACTTGCCAGATGGCACTTTCTTCATTTGAATTAGTTTTATCAAGAAGGGAGGTGTACTTCTGCTGCAGAGAAATCAGTGTATTCACAGCCTACAGACAAAGTAGAAACATCCTTGGAATTGTTCTGCTCAACAAAAAGAGTTAGACTTTTTGGCATCAAGTACCCCTTGGTACATATTAGTTTGTATTTTATCCCTTGTGAGTTATCCTGCAACAGAAGTGTGCAATACCCTGTGCTATCACATACACAAAGCTTACACTATGGTCAATTTTGCCTGAAACCAGTTAAGCTTCCTATATGAATTTTGGGGTTGTGGGAGACACTCCACACATGCATAGGGAAAACATTGATTGTCATGCAGCATGTGCCTCCGATGAATGTTCTATAGAATGAACATACTGAGCATTTAAGTTGTGCTTTCATTTTAATTTTAACTGGATGAAAATAACAGAACTTCCTACTGACCAGACTTTCCAGCTAAGCCTATAAAACACAACATTAGTTTACAATTGTAATAGAAAATAAACAAAGAGACAGATCTATTAAAGCTGATGCCTGTATCAATGTACCACTGTGTTCTTAACTGCTTTGGGCAGCTGAATGACATTTTTCCCTGTGTTCAACAGCACTGCTGAGAAATATCATATGTTGAATTTCTTACTCCATAACGCAAGACAAAATGTTAAATTATTACATCTAACTTTACAAACTACTGGTATGAGATGGTTAGGTGCCTAGTGAAAAATCTAGCCTCTACTGCCTTTGGTGGTACAGTATATCTACTGGGGCTGCTTCAGGAGTTTCTACCTTTAAATTATCAAAGGTCCCAGAT
>CM044432.1:146128779-146139951 GCA_024363595.1 Xenopus borealis | reverse complement strand
CATTAGCAAAACTGTAACAACACATAAAAACCACAGACGTGTTCAAACTTTCATAACCTGGCAAACTTTGGAAAATGAATATGGTAATTTAGAGGTGTGGCCACAAAAATGGTCATGTAAATCTTTTGGTCCCTCTTTCTATTTTCTAAATGTTGGGTGGTATGATACATGGATCATGTGGTAGTTATTTACTACTTTTCACAAAATGAACTCAAATGAAGGAGTTAATGAAGTTTACTAAGAGGTATTGGGAATAACATACCTGTGTTCCAACCCCATGCATTGTACTTTTACATCTGTGTATTTGGATACAGGGCCCCCACAAAAGATCACAGGGCTCCGTATTACAACATTTCTGGGCCCACACAGGGACAGAAACAAACTAGCTGAAATATGCTGGCTAATTTCAATCCTACAGCAGACCGTAACCTCCTCTCTTTAACACATTGAATTGACTCAGTATGAACAGACACAGAAGGTTTGGGCTAAGAATAATGAATCTCTGCATTTTGAGCCGAAATCAGCATGTTCTGTTTGCATTGAGCCAATTCAGTGTGGAAAAGAGTGGAGGCTTTTGCCCACGGTAGGGCTGGAATCAGCCATCATATTTTAATTAGCTGATTTCGGTCCCCCGTGTGGCCCTAGCCTAAAAACATTTTTGTTAAAAGGATTTTAAGGGTGCCACCACGTCAGGGTAGACTTTTTACCTATTTTATTACATTCCAACCTGTAATTTAAATGTTTTATAATCTTCTTTTATGTGATGAAGTCCACCTATATGCAATCTAAGGGGCAAATTTACTAAAATTCCCCCAAAATCCCTTGAATCTCTTCGAAATTTGAATAGTTCTAGGCTATCTTTTTCCTTGTTATTCGATTTCTTGATGAAATCGTACGATCGAATACCGATCGTTCGACTTCAGGAAAAAATCGTACTTTTGCCTTCGAGCCTCCGAAATTCGAGGCGTTCGATTGTACAAATGGTATTCGAGCAGGTCTTTGCAAAATAAGTCTATGGGGGGGGGGGGGTTCCCATAGGCTTCTGTTGGTATTCGGTAGGTTCAATCTGGCGAAGTAGGCATTCAAAGAAACTTTAAATTTAAAATCCTTCGATCATCGAATGATCAAATATTCGATCATTCGATTTATTCGCTAGTTCGGATATTCGGTATTCGATGATCGAAGTGGCCAAATTTGCATATTCGAATATCCAAAAAAATCGTACAATTCGATCTCTTCACACAAATTTTGTAAATTTGCCCCTAAGTGTCACATGATCTGTCAGTATAAAGACACCTTTTCTGAAATGCTCCAGAGGCTGCAACACCACTAAGCAAGAGGCATCAAACCATGAAGACAAAGGAGCTCTCCAAACAAGTCAGGGACAAATTTGTTGAGAAGTACAAGTCATGGTTTGGTAATAAAACAATATCCAAATCTCTGATGATCCCCCAGAGAACCATCAAATCCATCATCTTCAAATGTAAAGAACATGGTACCACAACAAACCTGCCAAGATAGGGCCACCCACCAAAACTCACAGACTGGGCAAGGAGGGCATTGATCAGAGAGGCAGTACAGAGACCAAAGGTAACCCTGAAGGAGTTGCAGAGTTCCACACCAGAGACTGGAGTATCTGCACATAGGACCACAATAAGCTGTATGCTCCATAGAGCTGGGCTTTATGGAAGAGTGGCCAGAAAAAAGCCATTACTTAAAGTTAAAAATAAGAAGGCACGTTTTGATTTTGCCAAAAGGCATGTGGGCAACTCCCCAAATGTATGGAGGAATGTATGGAGAAAGGTGCTCTGGTCAGATGAGACTAAAATTTTACTTTCCAGCCACCAAGGAAAATTCTATGTCTGATGTAAACCAAACACATCCCATCACCCCAAGAACACCATGGCCACAGTGAAACATGGTGGTGGCAGCATCATGCTGTACTGAGGATGTTTTTCAGTAGTAGGGACTGGGAACCTGGTCAGGAAGATGGATGGAGCTAAATACAGGGATATTCTACAGGAAAGCAGAGCAGTTTTGCATTGAGGAATGGGCACAAATCCCAGGGGCAAGATGTGGCAAGCTCATAGAGACTTATTCAAATGCAATTGTCATTGCCTCTGCTATCCCAGCTGCCCCAGAAAAGGTAATGCTGTTGCTATGGCTTGTCTTCTGCGCATGTGCGTCTCGTCTTTTGCGCGCACAAACGGTGTGTTCAAGGAGATGGGCAGGGTACTGGAAGTCAGGAGGGGGCCCTAGGTTGCGTCTTTTGCACGCACTCAGAATGTTCGTGGAGGTGGGATGGAGGTCAGGAGGGGGCCTTGGGGACAGGGGGCCTGGGCCCCCCAGTCTAACCCTGGTTATGCACCTTGAAGATTTATTTTATTTTGTCCTATTTGTTGTTTGCTTCACAATAAATAATCTTCAAAGTTATAGACATGTTCTGTAAATTAAATGGTGCAAACAAGTTGTGAGGCAACAAAACATGAAAAATGCCAAGGGGGTGAATACTTTTGCAGGCACTGTATGTTTATAGTGGCCCACCAATGTCTAGAGATACCCATGTACCATAGATATCGGCCACTTGGCCACATAGGTATAAATTTCGTTGTGCAGTGCACCGTGTTGGCCAGTTCATGTTGCATGTACAGATGCTGTTCCAATTGTTTGTGCAAAGCATCCATACTATGTGTGATCCCTTGCTTGGTGTCCATCAGGCAGAAAGCCTTGTTGCTAACAAAATCCCACACATTGCATCCATTTTCTTCTGAAAATCAATTGGAGAATGATCTGATTCATTACTAATTTATTAAGGTGCTTTAAATGTAAAAAGTAATTCTGTGTTTCTTTCTCATTACCATGAAGAAAGCAATGTTACACCATCACAGGCCATTACTTTTTTTTTTACCTGTAAAGTTCCATGAACATTTACAAACTCCATGTGCAGATGACTTATAAACACGTCTGAGTAAATAACAAAAACACAGGTATAGAAGCTCCAATATATGGGGATGCTACTATGGATAGTAGATTCCATGCCTCTACATGGAGTGTGAGAGTGTGTGTTTCTTGGGATAATTTTATGGAGACTTTTCATTTTCTTTAATAGCTTCTATGTCTTTTCTAAAGTTCTTTTAAATGGAACTAATGTCTAATATTTTATTTACCCTGAAATTAACTTTGTGTGCTTCAATTTTGCTTTCATTGTATGAGGTCAAATCAAATTTGTGTTGCTTCCCTAGGCACCAGATCACTGAGCATCAGTTCTATCCAAACCTAACCTTTTGGCAATCTTTTATAATCTATTAGATTTAAAATAAACACAATTATGAAAGCCAGATATAGCCTGAGTAATGAGCTTTATCTGTTCTATTCTGAAATATAATTAAAACTTTGCCTTGAATATCTAGTCTCTTTAAACCTACCCCTCATATGAGGTATGTTTAAAATGCGAAAAGCCATCTTATCTATAAGTTTGCATCAATGTCAAGCTTAATTTTCAAGTGAAATTCACAAACATTTTGGCAAAATGTAAATCCACCAGTGTGTTATTCCAATGGCCCCAATTGTTTACTGAGAAAGAAGAACACTGTATCAACAAGTGAACACATTTATGTGCCATTTGTCTTTATTGAAAAAAACAAAGCTTATTAATAAAATAATAGCTAGGTTATTAGATAAATGCTAAACAGAATGTTGGGTAATGTTTTGCATACTGGGTAATGACACAGATAAATTAAATCCATCATCATGTATGTGGGATGTGAGAATATGAAGTAGATCAGTGATCCCCAACCAGAGGCTCGTGAGCAACATATTGCTCTCAGACCCATTGCATGTTGCTCCCAGTGGCCTCAAAGCAGGTGATTATTTTTGAATTAGTTGCTTGGAGGCAAGTTTAGTTGGGTAAAAACCAGGTGTACTACCAAAATGAGCCTGTAGGTTGACATGGTTAACATAGGAGCTACCAAATATCCTATCACAGCCCTTATTCAGCACCACCCAGGAACATTTTTCATGCTTGTGTTGCGCCCCCAACTCCTTCTACATCTAAATGTGGCCCAGGGGTAAAAAAAAGGTTGGGGATCCCTGATACAGATAATGAGACACTAATGTGGCACTGCACCTTTAAAATGGTAATTTACCAGCCTGGACCTTGGTTTAACTGCTTGAAGTATTTGAGGTATCAAAGTGGTTTAATAACATGCTAGTGAACTGACGTGTTTGTTCATGATTGCAAAGATATTATGCCAAAATGTGTCATACTTAGTAAAGTGTTGTTGCAATTGCAGATGATCAATGTTTTAAATGAAAGTTTTTACATTTTGCTCTTAAGTACAGGCCCGGATTTGTGGAGAGGCCACCTAGGCTCGGGCCTAGGGCAGCAGGATTTTAGGGGGCGGCATGCTGCCCAACCACACCCACATTGGTTCAGAAATTTAAATTTCTTGTGTGCCAATTTCCACAGGGGTGACAAACGACAGCGGGACTAGGGGCGCCCGCTAGGTAAATCCGGCCCTGCTTAAGTAAATATGTCCCATAGCAAAGTCTGTATATTAGCCTAGTGAAAATAAATACATCATTTTGTAGTAAGTAAAAGCATATATGATCAATAATTTTCCAGCAATGAAGCCTTCTGCTTGTATTAATTCCTTAATAGCGTATGAAGAAGTTTGTTCTGTTTAAACTTTGGGTAAACTTAAGTAATGCTTAATTGCATAAGATTAGGGTTGCCACCTCACCCCTTTAAAACCGAACACATATGGAATACACAGCCTGCATGGCTAATTAGCAATACATTTAGATGCATGCTGCAGACTGAACTGATTTATGTGCAGCCATGCATCATGCATCTAAATAAATTGCTAATTAGCCATACAGGCTGTGTATTCCATATGTGTTCGGTTTTAAAGGGGTGAGGTGGCAACCCTAATAAGAATCCATCATCGTTACTCCTCTTGATAATCACTATTCAGCAAAGTCCAACGTGGTTTTGACAGGCCGGATCATTTTAGAACCATGAGGTAAGTAGTCCAGCCAGCCAGCATAAGGGCTCCCAGCAACACCGTGTAACTGAAGAGTACAAAAGCCAACATCTCTTTCAGCACCTCTAGGAAGTGGATAGCGAATGACTTCTTGCCAACCATAGCCACCATAACTGCTAGGATCCCTCCTCAAGGTTTCACCACTGCCCCTGCAGATGATAATATTAATAATTTATCAACATATTCCGCAGCATTGGACAATAAAAGGGTGTACAAATTTAAAAGAGGTTTGTGCCCAAAAGAGTTTTCATTCTAAAAGGAGAAGGGGGTATTGATGGTGTGGAGATAAATAACATATAAATAATCAGTCAGAAAATGGTCTTCTCAGTGCCTGACAGTATTGTCCCAATGGTGGTGTAGAAAAGTCTGAAACAGCCCCAATTAAAGACTATAAAACACTCACAGGATTTAAAGAACTGCCAAATGAAAATGTAAATGCGAAAAAAAAAAAAGATGTATTAAATGGGTTTTTCACCTTCAAGTTAACTTTTAGTATATTGTAGAAGGACCAATTCTAAGAAACTTTTTAATTGGTCTTCATTATTTATTTTTCATAGTTTTTTTTAATTATTTGCAATATTCTTCTGACTCTTTCCAGCTTTCAAATGGGGGTCACTGACCCCATCTAAAAACAAATGCTCTGTAAGGCTACAAATGTATTGTTATTGCTACTTTTTATTACTTATCATTCTACTCAGTCCCTCTCCTATTCATATTCCAGTCTCTTATTCAAATCAATGCAGGGTTGCTAGGGTAATGTGTACCCGAGAAACCAAATTGCTGACACTGCAAAATAGAGAGCTGCTGGATAAAAAGCTAAATAACTATAAAACGACAAACAATAAAAAAATGAAAACCAATTGCAAATTGTCTCAGAATATCACTCTCTACATTGTACTAAAAGTTAACTCAAAGGTGAACAACCCATTTAATTGACATCTCAGTCTCATAAAGAAACCTTAATTTGGAGTGAAAAACTGTGAAAATGTTTTTGTTGTGTACACCAGATAAATGTTTCTTTGTGAAGCCAAAAGCTCAGTGACAAGTTATAAACCTTTAATTCTTTGACTTTACATTTTAGCATGACAATTCTTTAAATCTTGTTAGTGCTGCCCTGTTCATATATACAGGTATGAGACCTATGATCTAGAATGCTCAGGACCTGGGCATTTCCGGATAATGGATCTTTTTGTAACTTCACACCTTACGTCTGCTAGAAAATGATGTAAACATTAAATAAACCCAATAAGCTGGTTTTGCTTCCAATAACGATTCATTATATCTTAGTTGGGATCAAGTACAAGGTACGGGTTTATTGTCACAGAGAAAAAGGAAATAATTTTAAAAAATTTGGATAAAATGGAGTCAACGGGAGACAGCCTTTCCACAATTCGGTGCTTTTTCGATAATGGGTTTCCAAGATAACAGATCCAATGTGTGTTTATGTAGTGTAAGGGCTCCTACACACGGGCGTTTTTGACCTGCGCTCCCCTGCGTTGTGTTTGGCTGCGTTCAGCCGCAAGGGAGCGCAGGTCTAGACGCACCTCATTTTGTTCAATGAGGTTGTACCCACGAGACGCGTGTAAGCGCCGAACGCAGATTCAGACGCAACATGCTGCATTTTTCCTGCGTTCGGCGCTCACATGCGTTCGTGTGAGTACAGCCCCATTGAAAATAATTGAGTGCGTCTATACCTGCGCTCCCCTGCGTTTGAACGCAGCAAAACGCAACGCAGGGGAGCGCAGGTAAAAACGCCCGTGTGTAGGAGCCCTAATGGGGATAAATGCACAATACAAGGAGCACAACACTGCCGTATACACTGTACAGCTTGTTATTATTTATAAAATTAAAAACTAGTTGTGTAACTAACAGGAAGAGTGGGATAAAAAAAACAATGGGCATTATAGTTATGGTCAATAATTAGCATTACCAGAGACATATACTTTTTGTTGAAGCCAAAAGGAATGAATTACAAATATCTATTTTTTTTAATCTTAGTAATTGTGTATATAAGTGCTGTATTAGTACTATCTTAGAACATAATACTGTTATTGTGTGTATATAATTTAGTTAATTCAGCCTTATATTTACTGGAATTATATGTTAAATAGACTAATCTGTAAATGTGTAAGTATAATAGATAACTACGAACACAGCAGAATAATTACACATAGTTTAGTCATCCTTAAAGAACACATTCATGTACAAAATACTGGCACAAAAATGTATATCCACATGTATTTTATTATTATTATTATTATTAAGCTTTTTTACAGCTTAACAGGGTCTTGTTAGGACTGCAAACGGCACTTTGGATGAATATGTATTAATGAAATGACATTTGAAGGGAAACTAAAACTGGACTCCTAGTCAATTTGCTTGAATGTTTTGATGGTTTATTGACATGCAACAATAGATACAAATCCATCTAAGGAAGGACAAAGGCTTTAATATGTAATGCTCTAATTGCTTATGATGCACTTTCTCTGCAGTATATGGGCAGTAAAGTGCTGCAGGAACAAATGCATCTCTTTGGCCTAACTTAGAAGTTAATAGTGCAGTTATATATCTCAATGGTAACAGCAATATTGTTTTATCACACAACCTATTCTAATGACACTAATGCATCACCATTTCTGTTAGCATGTGTAGAAAATGATCAGACATCAAAAACATCTTGTTAATAATCCTCTATATTCTATTCTACTAAAAAGGTACATTCAGAATAAAAAACACTACCTTTGCATCTCTCACCTACACCAACTTGCAGCACTGAAATCATTTACTAGGCAAACTTTAAATAAAGTATTTCAGGCGCAGATTATGTTGCTGAACTCATGAATCTTACCTTAAACTGTAGCCGTGTAACTTTATATTTTACTTGGCGCTCCCTCCCTTTCCACTGGAGCTGCCTCTGTGTGACTCTGCCTTTCTCAAGCTTGGTGCTACAGTCTGATCCTCTTCCTCTCTTCTAATCCCCACATCTCACAGTAATGATATTTAAAATTACTAATGGACTGGGTGTGGCCTCAGTCCAAAGATAACAGATGATGCAAAAGTTATTTTGGAAATGGAGAAATAAAGATGCATTTATTTGAAAGGTCCGTTATTTACACAGCTAAAATGGAGCAGTTCGTTTGTGTTTTAGAATTGATGCTTGCCATCTTATTTGGTCACGAAGGCAAGGGATTAGGATAATAATGTTCTATGAAGTTAACAAGAATGGGGAAAAGAGTGGTTGTGTGAAAGTTAATAAGAAAGGGTAGCCAAGGCAACATCACCTGGAGGAGCGGGTTCATTTTAAGCCAGTGCTCAAAAAGATTTAATGCATTTATATTCAGACAAATTGTTGTCAAAGAAGTGGATACCTAGTTAATAACATAATAAAAATAAATACTAGACATTAGAATGTCCCTTTAAAAAGGTGACATTAGCATTGCTTCATATGCCTTTAAGCATACCACCAAATATTTTGGCAATAAAAAGAGGGAAAAAAAAGTTGCCACGCTCAGCACGGGGAAATTTATTGGTCAAGCCCATTTTTGTGGCTACACCCCCTAATTACCATTTGGCAGGTTATGAAAGTTTAAACATATTTCTGTGATTTTTTTTTTCCAGTTATTACACTTTTGCTAATGAAGGTGAATTTCCCTTTAAGCTGTGAGTCTAACTTTTCCAAAGGAACCTGTTATCTTATATTGTTACAATTATTTATTTGCTTATCTAGAAATTGTTACAAAAGTATCTTATCTGCTGCTGTGGCTGTTCTTGGCTCTCTGCCAAAAGCCAATTAAGTTAGAAACTTTGTTTCTTTTTCTAGCTGTTTAGTGCAGAGGAAAAACAGGACTTTCTATTACAAATGAGGGACTGTGGGTTGAGCTGTCAAAAGAGGGGCTGTCCCTCTAAAAACAGGACAGTAAGGAGGTATGTTTAAAAAGGTGTTTCTTTCTAAATTTATATGACCAAAAGTATGTAATTGTGGCAACAGAAAATGTTTGACTATTATGTAACTGCCAAGAATCTTTCAGTAAATATAAAAACTGTAATAAAACAAAAACAGCTGCTTTGTGACACCTTACATCAATTATACTTGAAGACGGCACAGCAAAATGATATAAATGAAAGGGTAATCTTAACTTATACACATTCATTTGATGTTCATGAAATGTATCAGTTTACAGTGAATATATTTAATATGGCACATCTATATTATTATTAACAAGTATTTTTAGAGCGCAAACATATTGCACAGCGCTGTAAAATGAATGCACTAATATCTGCAGGCTATAGCTGAACAAGTAGCAGTGCAACTATAAAGCTGTGTAGCTATAGGAGAAAAGAGGCAGAGCAGGGCTTGCAGCACTATAATTAAGACATGCAGCACAGAACACATTTATAGTTAGAATGAGGAAGAGCAGAGATCTAGCCTATCACATGTCTGGACATAGTTGCTGAAATTACATGAACTGGCAACTGAAGTAAACCAATAGGGATCCCATAGCAGTACCCACTGGAGTTTAATAACAAGTCTTTGGAATAGTATGACTCTTCCTATTTAAATGGCAAAAGCAAAACTATCTAAAGTTTTGCTAATATATATTACCCAACAAATGAATCATTAGTATCCTTTATGTGCTGTATATAGCACCAACATGTAAAACACTTTGCAGTGATTATACATCATTCACCTGTCAGTCATTGGTCCCTATCCCAGTGAAGCTTACAATACAGTGGAGGCAATTAACCCAGCTGCACCCCACCTCTGCTTAACCTGCATACTCTAGTGCAGTGATCCCCAACCAGTAGCTCGTGAGCAACATGTTGCTCTCCAACCCCTTGGATGTTGCTCCCAGTGGCCTCAAAGCAGGTGCTTATTTCTGAATTACTGGCTTAGAGGCAAGTTTTGGTTGTATAAAAACAGATGTCCTGCCAAACATTCTCTCCTGTAGGCTGCCAGTCCTTATAGGGGTTACCAAAAAGCCAATCAGAGCTCTTATTTGACATCCACAAGGACTTTTTCATGCTTGTGTTGCTCTCCAACTCTTTTTTACATTTAAATGTGGCTCACGAGCAAAATAAGGTTGGGGAACACTGCTCTAGTGAGTATAGAGTTGACGAATTTTCTAGAAAAAAAATACAAAATTCCTGTGATTTTTGTCCTATTGATAACATTGGCACAGTCATTGGGCAAGCTGGTAAAATACTGGCCAGGTGGCAACCCTAATTGACTGGCAGTAACAGTATGTGGAACTCTATACAGACTTAAAGGAAAACTATACCCCCCGGACAATGTAGGTCTCTATAAAAAGCTATTGCATAAAACAACTCATATGTAAAACCCTGCTTCATGTAAATAAACCATTTTCATAATAATATACCTTATTAGTAATATGTGCCATTGGGTATTCATAAAATTGCCATTTTAACACTGCAAGCTGCATCTGTATCCGACAGTTGTGTCAGATGAATGCTGCAACACCATCAGACTTTTGTTTTTCTTACTTTGTTTTCCATCGCATCCATCTTGACACCTGCATTTTGGCACAGCGCATCGGATCCGACAGAATGGAGTGGAAAACGCTTGTCTAGTTCTACCCTTAGGGGTAAATTTATCAAAGAGTGAAGTTAAGAGTGAAGTTCCGCAGCTCTCAATTCATTTCTATGGGATTTTGAAAGGCGTATTTATCAATGGGTGAAGTGAAGTTTCACCCTTTGATAAATATGCCCTCAAAAATCCCATAGAAATGAATTGGGAGCTGCGGAATTTCCCTCTAGTGGCGGAACTTCACTCTTTGATAAATATACCCCCTAGAGTTGTAGTAATTCTGGTCAGGTGATCTCTGAGGCAGCACAGAGACCATCACAAAATAATGGTGCAAGGCAAGAGATGTAAAAGGACAATATTTACTTCATAATCAAAGGAATGAGGAGAGCGATCCAAGGCAGAATAACCGCTACAATGGAGGAAAGAAGCACCATGACAATCAAAGCTTGGTAGTGCGCTGAAGTAATCTACTTCAATATTTACTTAAATGTATATTCCAGTTTGGCAAGATTCTATAACTTAATATTATCTAAACTATCTGTTGCTTAAATATTCATTTTGGGGGTAAAGTTTTCCTTGAAC
>CM044432.1:146068194-146086257 GCA_024363595.1 Xenopus borealis | reverse complement strand
AAATATATATTTTTATGTTTGATATTTTTGATTTATTTTTTATATTGCTTTTCTTTTCTTTTTAATTTTGCTCATTATGCAGCAGGGGTTTACTTTTTTATACACAATTATTGAATGAGGGGGTTGGTATGGGATAAAATCTATTGTGGTTTTTAGGGGTAGATATGTGCTTTTCTTTATTTAGTGGGCATTAAATTTGATTGTTATTTGGAAGCACATGCACATTACACACGTTGAGTAATGTGGGTAGGAACATTAGGGGTTTATAGATTTTCTTTAGCCTTCACTGGTTATACTGTAAAATATGGTCACAAGCAAAAGTTAGGCCAGCGACAGCAAGCCGTACCCTGCATCACTTCTACTCTCTCTACACTGCCCATACTCCGGCAAACCCTCTCTTCAGCAAGTAATAATTATATATATACCCACTTGTACCTCTTGCCGTTTCATGTCCCCAAACTGCGATTAGACATCACATTACTTGCTGCACTACCCATGTAATTTATTTAATTACATGCCCGTGTGGCTTGTCTTATATTGGTAAAACTGACCTTACACTAAGGCTTAGGATGGATGCACACCGATCGGCAATTAGTATGCCCTTTGGAGATGGCAAAACAACTAAGCCAGTTGCAAAATATTTTTTAGAGCAGGGTCATAGGCTCCCTACTTTTAAATATATTGCCATGGAGATCGGTCTAGCATCCTACTCCAACGTGAAGTTTTTTGGATTAAAAAGTTAAACACACTAGTCCCGTTTGGCCTTAATGAAAACTGTCCTTTGACATCTTTTGTATGGCAGAGATGATTTGTGAAGTTTTGTTACTATGTTGCTATTCACAAAGGTCTGTGTTACTATGTTACCACTTGTTTAGTTGATATTTTTAGGTTACAATGCCTCTGTTAAATGTCTTAACTTATTGAATATTCCGGTAAAAGAACATCTACTGTATGGAATAAGGGTAGTGTTTAGACACAAAGGATATATATTTGTATTGGTCATAATATGTTTCTGCAGTTTTGTATATTGTTTTGTGTATTATATTGTCGTTGCATTTTTAATGTATCCTTTATATCTTTTTATGGCAGATGAGGTCTGCTTTTTTTCCTGCTTTTACTATTTGGTGATTGGTGCACATGTTGGTGCTTGATTTCCTCTTACAATGCTCACATGAATTTATCTGACACACATGATTGGGTGAGTGCCTCCTACTTTGGCTATTTAAGTGTTGATTTTAAAACATTTTGTGTCTTGATAAAGGTCCTAGAAGTGGGCCGAAACATCGGCCTGTTTATTAATTAACTTAAATAAAACTGTGATATTTTTTGTTTAAACAAAACACTGTTGGACAATGAGCCCTGCATTTGTGTGCAGGACACTTCATGCTGTTGCCGACAAGATCAAAGTTTTGTACTAAGATACTGTTTTTTTTTCTTACCAGGTCTCCTAATTGGGAAGCCATTTTCTCCACCTCCTCCTGGTAAGATTTCTGTGCTGCTTCATAGTTTCTTTTAGCTTCAGCTCTCACTAAAGCAATATTTTCCTCTAGTTCCTGTACCAGATCTCTTGCTTTTGAGTGCTCTGCACGAAACTCATCTAAATTTCTAAAAATACAAATTTTATTTTTGTAACAACATTTTATGTAAAATGTGGTTATCATGCAAATACATTGAGCAGCGTGTATATACGTTTGTTTATATTTTATTGGCCGAGATTACCTTTCCCTAGATTGCAGCTCCTCATTTAACTTTGTCAACTGAGCAGAGCTATCACCAGAAGACTGGATCATTTCAGATATCTGTTTCTCTAGTTTAGTTTTGGTTGATAATAAGTTTTGTTCCTTCTCTTCGGACTCCTTCAACAATTTTTCCAGAGCTGGAAAACAAGAGCAAGATAAGTAACAATAAAAGTAATTATTATCAGTACTTAGTACGGAGTGCTAGTAAAATAAACAAACATATTTCCAAAATACCCAATATTTCCAACTAAGCACAGTAGTAACAGTGCTGCTGCAATTTTTTGCAATATAGTGTTACAGTGGAATATATTCACTGCGTAAACCTGAAAGTAAATAGAGCGCTCACACATAATGTAGCATTAAAAGGCTCATATAATATTTCACACAGTCCACTCATAGCTAGTTTGGCAGCTAGCTATCTACAGAGGGAAATGTAACTTCAGGTACATGCAAGCTTTATATCAAAATAATAAATACATATTTTAAAAGAAAATGAGCATTTGAAATCACACTATAAGGCAGCCCGTATCTAACTATTAATAATATCCAATGGGATCTATCACAGAGATTAAAATCAACTTACAAACACAGCGTGGCTTCAGGAGATCCAGCTCTTTGGAAATTTCCTCATACTGCTTTTCTTTCTGCTCTAAATTATTGACAGTTTCTGTTTAAAACAAACAAAACATAATTGAACGTTTCAGTGTTAGCAAATAGACCCAGGAAGTAGTGGGTGACTGAATACAATTTCAAATCTAAACAGAGTTTATGTGGAGATTTCAGTGGTCTTTTTCTCCCTGCCTTCTCTGCAAGTAAGTTATTCAGTGTGAGGGTAACACAAAACACATGGATTAAGGGCCAGGAAAAAGATGGCCAACAAGTGATTGTCTCTCAAAAGGGACAATTTTTTTTCTAACATCAATGAATTTGTTTCTCAATATAAAGTATACATTAGGAACACAGAGGCTTTGCACCTCTGTTACCGTCTATAATTCTGAACCTCGTCCCCACCCCCCTTTGCAAAGTGGCTGTAGGTGTGCAATGTGATGGAATGCAATTTATAAAATTAATTTATCTTTCCTAGGGTCTGCAAAAACCATACACTAAGTCATCAAACATAGCAGAAAGCTGTTTACAGCTCCTGTGTTACATTGTTACATTGATGTGTTATTTATCATTAGTGCCCTATAACTAGAGACACATAATGTATATTCCCTCCATAGAGAGTGATCGTGAGGCAGTCTGCTGGATCAGAGACACCTACTGTCTGGAGTGCACTGAAGGAGAATTTACATTTTTTAACAATGCAAACTCTCTCTTTTAAAACAATTGAATGCAGTTTTCTGAGCACTTTTGTAATCTACAATATTTCTTTTCTAGTTTTCAAGTATTTCTAGTTGTCCTGTTTGCAGGAAATACAATAACCTCTCTGTGAAGAACAACCTATGCTGCTTAAATGAAAGTTGCATTCTTTAAGAGGTGAAGTTGCATTCTTTAAGGGGTGGCCTCTAATTCTTTGATCTTTTCTTCATTCTTTGAATGAATTATCTTTCAATAATATCCTCTAACATACTTGTAAATTAACAGGTTTACCTTTCCATTACATATAAATAACTGTTTTTATGCCGGACTCAAAACTGACCTTGCAAAGTTTTTTGGAGCAAATTTGCACTTTCAGATGAGTTAGTAAGACCCTTTTTCTAGAAGATAAAAATGGTATAGCATAAGCATTTCAATCCAGTATCATTAAAAAGCAAGACAGATTATATTTACAATCATTCATTTAATTTCTGTATTGTAGAACATTTCACTGCATATTTCAGATTAAAGGCATAAGGAACCGTTTTCCCTTTTCTGAGGCATTCAAGATAAATCAAAACAGATCAGGGCACTGTTCTACTATTGTGGGAACACTGTTGTATGGAGAGCAGTTCTAGCTAGGCAAATAAAGCAGAAAAACTGCTAAATATGCCCACAGAAAATACTATAGGAACTGTATTCTAACCCTTATATTCGGTCTGTTCAACTGAAATTAAACAAGCAATAGCCATACTTGAAAATGGAATACAGCTCAACATTGTTACTGATAACTACAAAAATGTAAACATAAAAAGGTGTTTTTTTTTTTAATCAACACTAATAATCAGTCAAAATGTATGTTGTCCTTGCTCTCCAACTACCAGGTATTCCCAAAATCAATATCTAAAAATTGATAAGCTTAAGAATACTGAAGGTGGTAAATTCCACTGCACCAATGTCTCCTATTGACAAAATTGTGGAGGATTTTTTTGTGGCCATTTACTACTGCCAGTTGCAAAAAAAAACCAAAAACTGAATGTATAGGCAAACTCACTGGGTATTTTAGCTCATGTTTCTTTGAGGTAAGAAGTGAGGTAACACAGATCAAAGAAATTTGCTCCCGGTTTTCCTCCTGACCCTTTGCCTTGAGGCATCTGCCTAAGGTATACCTTTAGGGCTCTTACACACAAGAGTCTAAAGCGGAGCTCCCCTGCGTTCAGTTTTTTTCAGTGGGGCTGTTCTCACACAGGCGCATGTAGGCACCGAACGCAGGAAAACTGCAGCATGTTCTGTCTCAACCTTGCGTCTGCACCTGCCTTGGGCAGTGCAATGCAATATGTGCCAATTTTTAGCCCCAGACTGTTCTCTGTACTTGAGTACAGTGGAGAACAAGATACCCTGTGTGCCATTAGCGTAATACTTTTTTGTAGAAAGTTCAGAACATCATAAAGCTGATCTTACCAAGTCTTGTATTTCTTTCTCCCAAGATTCTTTAATCTGAACAAATGAACTTAGTTTCTGCTCAGACAGAGAAAGCTTTTCTCTTTGCTCCAACAACTCCTTAGCCAAATCATTTGCCTGGTTAGGTTAATGAGATGAAATGAAAATAGCAATAAAACAAAATAAAAAAAAAAGGAATGATGAAACGAAAGAATGCAGAAAATAAACTAATTGCGTTATTTCACAGACGGAACACTGGGAAACAATAAACTACACGAGACTATGAATAATTAAAGCAGCAGCATAAGACTTCAAAGTGAAGATATGGCTTAAACTTATTTTCAGGGAAGCATATTACTGCTCTGTGCTCCTTGGCTTCTACCTTAAAACACTGAAGTTTCAGTGTTGTTGCTGTGGTTTACTACTGTTCCTGGACAAATGTCGTGGCTTTTTTTCTAAACACAGATAAAGTTTTAATTATGTATAAGCATTTTCAGACTTAATGTTGCTAGCCTTTAATGGTAATGTCAAAATTTGCTTTACTATTTCATTGGTACTTTTTCCAATTTAAGTAAATAAGTGTTCCTTTTAACACTTCCAAAGTATAACAAACAAATAATATCATGGCTGGAAGTTATAACTATAAAATAAAACAAATAAAATAACCAAAATAAAAATAAAGTAAGCAATGGTGAATGGTACAAACCTTGCTAGTTTCTGCATTCCTTTCAGCCTCAAGACTTTTAATTTTAACTTCAGATGCCTCAAGGTTCTCTTTATATCTCATGATTTCTATTTTACATTCAGACTCTGCTTTCTGTACTGAATCAAAACTCACAAGAGTCTCTTCTGCAGATTTTATTTGCTCTGTTAACTTATCAATGATCTGACTTTGCTCTTTGGATTTGGCTTGCAAAGCCTCCAATTCCTTTACCTTAATTTCAGTGTCATGGAGTTTATTTAAAGTGTCTTCCATTTCAACAAGATGTTGCTCTTCTGCAGTTTCCAACTTTGATTTCATGGTCTCTAGCTCCATTTCTTTTTCCTCATTAAATTCCTGAAGTTTAGTCTTCAAGTCTTCTATTTCTTTCAGATGGAAAGCAAGCTCTTTATCTTGTGCACCCTTCTGTGTCACCATCTCTTTTTGGTGTTCTAATTTCAAATTTTCTATTTGAGCTTTAAACTCAATCAATGCAGAATTTTCTGCACTGGTGCCTTTATTGAAAGAAAGAGTTAGTCCCTGCATTGCCTGCTGATGTGAATTAATTGCACTCTCTAATTTTGACTTCCAAAGCTCAATTACATCTGAATTCTCCTTGTTTGCATGGTTCAGCTTTACCCTTAGTGTTTCATTCTCTTTAGATATCTTCTCTGTAGATATTTTCAATGCCCCTATCGCCTTTGCATGGTTTTCTTCTGTATGTTTAAGCTTATTTTTGAGAGAATCAAGTTCGTGAGTGTGTTCTTTAGTCATTGCAGCAATGTTTTCTTGTAAAGAATTGACTTCTTGCAGTAGAGAAAGCGATGTGTCAACACTACCAGCTTGCTTGTCACCATCTATTTGTCTTTGTCGTAAATCCGCAACTTCTTTGGTTTTTAGAGCCAAGTCTTTTTCTAATTCCATGATGCGAGATTTTTCAGAAACTGTTGCCACCTGAAGTACAAAATTCATTTTTTGGAGAGACAAAAAGTATATTAAACAAACTTTAATTTTATACAACAGCAGAGTAGTTCAGTAATGTATGATTAGAAAAAAAAACCTCATATTGAAAAATAAATATATTAAGTATTACCATTAGTTAACATTGTAACATGCCATTAATATTCCAGGTGTATAAGTATATACATTTCCCCACTATGTTGGAGACAATCTTAGTCATTGATTAATTTATAGCTCTACAAAATCTTCAATGTTTAAAACAGTACCATAGTTTTAAAAGTATCCTATACGCTCATGGAAATTGCACCAATAGAGGATTTATATAAACAAGCGTCCGTGTTAATTAATTTAAAAACATTACTCCCTTAAATGGCAGAATTAAAGCTACCAACTAAGCTGACTAGGGCACACAACACACAAATAATACCTCCAACAAGAAATTATGTAAAGAAAGAAAAAATGTCTCCTACTCATATGTATCGGTGGAGAAAGGAATTTTGCCCAGTAAGCAATATCCCCATACCTCTGTATCTGCTTAAAAAAATAAATGAATGTTAAACACTATATACAAATACATACTGTACTGGTCTTTTAAATAGAACACCAAAAAAGTAATATGTTATCGGTCTACACTATAATTATTTTTTAAGGGGAATTAAAGCATGTTTTTTTTAGGTACATTTTGTTACCTGTACTCAGACTATTATGGAATATGAACATATCTGTTCAAAGATTTTTGATTTGATGTAAAAGCAATGTGCTTGCAAAGTGATCTTTTACGACAGATCCAACATTCTTTAAATAATACCTATGTTTAAAAAAACAAAAAAAAAAACAAAGTAAAAGGAACTCTTTAAATACCAACACTTTTTAAACATTCCGCAAAAGTTCAGTCTTAGTATGTTATGGAAGATTTAGTCTCCCAAGGTAAAGTGCAAAAATATAAAGCAATTCACATAAGGCACTTGCTTACATAAACATTCCATATAACTTGCATCTTGTACACATTGTCGCCAATTTGCTGTTTGCAAGGTGCAAATTATAGTGAGTATAGACATAAGGAATCTCTGGAATTAAGGCATCCTCTCTTTGCTGTACTTGCTTTGCATGTTGCACCTAAAAAGCACACAACTGACTGCATCAGAATGATGCAATTCATAGTCATTTATTTCTGATCTAACAGTGATATATACTGAGAAAATGTTTGATCTAATGCTGCATTTTGCAGGGAGAATGACTGCCTGAGTAAACACACAGCTATGTAACTAGTTTCTGGGAATAGGCAAAGATTTATGTTAAACAGGAAGAACAGTGACCGTAATATTTGGAAGAGATGATGATACAATCTTGAAACAAAAACATTGTCATGCCTCCCACATTTGCTGTGTTTGATTTAGCAGCACACTTCAGTTCAGCATATCTCTCAGCTACACCTTCCCCTATTCTCTCAGATATACCATTCCCAATTCTCAGTGCAATATACTGGGGACTGTTGAATGGAAAATATTTTTTTTTTATCTAAAAGTATTTACAGGAAGCTCCAAGCCATCTTTAAATTAGAATTAGATCACTCAATCTAAATCTTATCCAACATTACCAGAGATATTAATAATCCATTCTGTTCTGAGGAGAAGCACGACATAAAAATATGTAATACATTTTGTGTAAGACAACAAATGGTTTCTTCCCTTAATCCTAATGTAAAAGAGATACTGACACCTGATATTAAACACTTTTTTTACATCTATTATTATATTGGCTTTGAAAGCTACTTCTATCTTTGCCATAAAGTATTTGCATGATGTTTTTACATTACCTGTCTGATCCCCCATGTTCCTGTATGAGGGGGCTGCCATATTTGTGCAGCAGGAGTCTGTTATCATTAGAAACTAACACACTGAGATGGGACTGTTAGGTTGGAAAAGTCAAGAGTGTCAGAGAGTCAGGCTTAGGAACTTCAACTAATAATTATATACAAAAACAAATCTCTCCGCAAAAAAGATCAACATGACCTATAGGTAACATATAGGTATATATATACCCATATAGGTACCTTCGTATGTTGAAAAGTCATGTTTCAGTGTCAGTATCACTTTAAGAAACAAGACTACATTATGGCAAATATGGAAACCTTCAATTACCTGTGATAAGAGGAGCCTAGCAGCACATTGTTCTACAGTTGTGTTTCTTTATAAACACTTAATAACAACAAACATAGCATGAATGTTTTTCAACATCACTACTAGCTGCAATTTGTATGATACAGACCTTGAAAAATGTAATGCAGATTTGCAACTGAATGAAATAGAACTGCAAAACTCCGTTAATATGTCTGATAAAAATAGTTGGTACTTTGCACGCTGTCTAGGACCATTTATGCAAGTAAACTGCTTTTTGTCTGCAAGTGAGAAAGACCAACTTCTTTGAATACAAGACAAATTGTTTGTGCTCTTCTTGCAACAGTATCAAAAATTGTTACTTCCTTTGGTGGATACAGAGGCGTTAAATTAGTTACATCATTGCAGAGCACATGAAAGAACAATATTAAATCCTCATGAAACTATTGCATGCTTGGTGATACAGAGATCCTTATGATGGCTATGTTAAGGCAAGGAAAGGTTAAAGGTATGAGGTGGCCTGGATACCCAATGACTATATGTTTCATATTGAATAAAATTACTCTTTATTGCTGTATATGGTAGAATTGCCTATACAACTAGGCTCAACGTGCCAACTATGGGCCCAGAAAAGACAGAGTTGATATAAAGTTGATCATTATCTTCCATGGTTAGATACAAGACAGACAAATTTGGTACCCAGATCATTCCCTGCTTTCACATACTCTTTCGATTTGGAATAGTTGCCGGCAAAAGTTTAAACCAGGGGTGTTCCTGGGCCACACTGGAAAAAGAAAAATTGTCTGGGGCCACATGAGATACACAAACACTTTTGTAAAAGTAAAGAAAATACACATAAAATAACTACAATACCAGTTGGATAACCAGTTGGAGCTATACACTGGAATATGGGACACCTGGATATTACAGTAAATACACTATTATGACATTTCCTCGGGAACCAAGCATTTCAAGCTGGACCGCATTCATACCCATCCTGGGCCGCATGCGGCCCTTGGGCAGCAGTTTGGACACCCCTGGTTTAAACAAACGCAGTTTCCCTCTACATTTTATTAATAATCCGGCATTTCAGATAGGGCAACAGCCTCGGTATTTCTCACATTGGTTGATTGAAGATAACTTACAACTATTTTATTTTCTAGAAAAAGGGAAAGGTCATTGATAAAGATGAGTTACAATCTGTTAAACCCTTCCCAACACTTGACTACATAAAATTTGCATAAATAAAGGCACTTTTTCCATGCCCTGGGTGGTGATCCGGTGTTCGGCAGAGATCAGACCCCATATGAATCTCTCTGTTCAGCAGAATCCCTCCCATGCATACGACTTCTCAAATTTATAACATTTTATGTAAATCGCGTGCTTCTGGCTATTCCCATTCCCTCATTTATTGACTTGTAGGCCTCAGATCTAGATACTCACTTCCAGGAAAATCAGCTTGGTGATATCATGACAAAGTTACTTAAGAATTCTAGATGCTGTAGAATACAGGAGACCAATTACAAAATAGTATCACAATGGTACATTATTCCGGCCAGGCTGAAACATATGTTTACAAACACCAGTGATAGATGCTGAGATGTGGTATAGGTAAAGGCTCCCTATTGCATATATTCTGGACCTGCCCACCTTACTGGACTGGGGTGCACCTAACGATACATGAAATTTAGAATTCTGATTTCCCTGATGACCTAGCGTATGTCCTGTTGTTTCATATTGACAAATCACTAGGTGTTTTCACATCAACAATCGAACCCCCATTTGTTAAATGCTGCCAAACTTTTAATTCCACTTAAATGGAAACAAAATACAGCTCCCACAATCCGTGACTGGTACTTAAAAGTAGATGAGTTACATAAATTTGAGAAACTTTCCCTAGTTTTAGCGGATTCTCCAGATGATCACTATGGTGTGTTGTGGCTTAGATGGCTTTCCTTTAAAGAATCTGACTTTTACAAACTAACCTCTAGTTAATATGTTGGCTGAACACTTCCCCTTCCCCCTTGAATCTTGTAAACCACCTTGCTTCCTTCGTGTTGGAGCTCTTAGGGTTGCTCCAGTGTATTGATTATTCTTGAGATTGTTATTTTTATTGTATATATTTCTTTTCCCCTTCCCCTTTTTCTCTTCTGTACCCCCACGATTCCTCTCTCTTCTGTTTAAAACTTAATAAAAGTTTAATTGGAAGGTTTACTATTGCCTGTGGTAAGCACATTTACCAGACTGGATTACTTTAAAGCTCTTCTACAACTTCAATTCAGTAGTGTTTTAGTGATTAGGCACAGACAACCGCTGCTACTTTTAGTAATTATCAAAATAGCTACTTTTAAAAAATCCCATCTCAGTGTTGTTCATGGAAAGTGTCAAAAGCTTTCCTGTACAGGCCTGAAAACTGGAGTGTTTCCCAATGTTTTCAATGAGAGGCAATTTGCAAGTGGGTAGGGGCACATGGGCAGATTTAGTCGCCCGGTGACTAATCGACTCCTCTTCGCGGCGACAATCTACACGAACTGCCTTCGAGCCAGCTACAATGAAAAATCGCCAGTCGGGATGTCACTCGCGGCAGTTTGTTTTCACAAGGAAATTTCAGACGACTTCAGAAAATGAAGCCATCCCACTGGCTATTTTTACTGTAGCCGGCGGGAAGGCAGTTCAGGGATACTGTCGCCCCAAAGAAGCGATTAGTCGCCAGGGACTAAATCTCCCCCCGAATCTGCGCGTGTGCCCCGCCCCCTACCCTTAGAAACTGCAAATTTCTGTGTGCCCTTGATCTGTATTTCACAAAACTAATGCCTTTATCCTAGCACTTTTAAGTATTCATGCAAACAAAAGCAAGAACAGACTACTTTTTTAAAGACAAGTTATAATTAAACAAATATAACTCTTTGAGTTAATTATATAAGTCTTTTCTTTTGCTATTTTTTTTATTCTAGCAACAGAAATGGAAAAAAACAATACTTAACTAAAGGAGTTATTATAATGTTAGATACCACATGGTGGCTCTACTTAAGCTGATCAGACATTCTCTGCACTGCACTGACGAGCCTCAAGAAAGGCAAAACCGGTCTGCAGTTGGGAAATCTGATCAGCTATTATCCTGGCTTTAGCTTGAAAACCCAGTGGGTGAGCTTTAGCCAATAGGATAAACCCATGCAAATGGGATTTTCTTGGAGCACATTTGGAATTCATTCCCAGAATCCTTTTGTTATATAATGTTAGATATAACACAAGGGGAATAAAGGCCACGTCATTTAGCATGCTGCCAACATATAAACATCTCTCTGGATCTCTGAAATTCAAGCCTTCTGTATTAGTCCCAGAAAGATAAAATCCTTATAAATGTTAAACTCTACATGCAATGACATCCATCAAATTCAATTAAACACAATAAAGCTGATATTAGTGCACACCCTACCACCGTAAGCAACCTTTTGCATTTGCATTTCCAGCAGACAAGGGGCCTAAAATGCACTCATTACTTACTTTGCGAGATACTGGCCGTGTTTTGGCCTGTAAATAACAAGAAATATCAATAGTGCAAAACACTATACACAATTACCGGAGACCTTGCAGTATCCAAAACAGTAAAAAATCAAGCACGATAGAATATGACTATGGGGGCATTAAAAAAAAATCAATATCTAGTTATGGAGTAATTTATTAGCATTACCATTCCCAGGTTGACAGGTTGGATATTTCCAAAAAATATGGGATCATTGGATCAAATATAGGGGTCCTACCTTAGAATGAGAATTCTTTTTGTTTTTTTGGAGACTGTAATTAACAATGTCTATAAGCACCTTGTGTTTTGACTGGGAGGGCCTATATATCAAAATGTAAACTTGTGAATTAGAGGTTTTGTTTTTTTTTTTCTTTTTTCAAATTTAACAAACTTAATTTTTTTTTTTTTGCAAAACTAGAAATGGGGGGTGGGTAGAAATCCTGAATTGTCTAGTGCAGCTGCCAGTGACTTCTACGTGAACTTGCAAGCTTCTAGACATCAAAGTTTTACATCAGAGTTTTTTTAATTATTTGCACTTAATAAATATTGAACATTCAAGGTTTTAAAACCATAATTTAAATGTTCCCCAATGCTCCACAAATAAAAACAGAACAACAATATAATAAAAAGCAGCAGACGTTGGTCAAAAATCAGTTGCCCCTTTCTCCCAGAGTAGCAAATATTAAAGCACTAAGTTATTTAACATGGAAAGTCAGCCTTGGTTTCCCATGAAAAATAACTCTTTATTCTTTTACTTCTTTTTCACTGTAGAAATCAATTTGTTTTACAGCCATAATGGGCTGTGAGTACAGAATATTCATAGCTGTACCTACAAACAAAAACATTTATTCCTTACATTTATAACATGCAATAATATTACATATAAGAATTTGGGCATGTAAGAGTATAGACCATCAGTGCAGGACACTTTGACACTTTTTTTAAAATAACAGTAAAAATGTGTTTTAGTTAACTCCTCTTCTGAGAAAACTTCTAAAACAGGGGTGTCCAACTCCAGGCTTTAAGAACCATTAAAGGTCAGCATTTAAAAATATCCATGTCTGAAGGAGAGGTCACTGTCATTTTGATCACTTTTGTTATCTGAGAATAAACTGAAAATGTTGTGTTTAAGGCTTGTAGTTGGGTACCCCTGATCTAAAGACCAAACGTAAAAACTAGATGATATGTTTTGGCTCCATCACTTCAAAATTAACTTTAGCTGAACAAAGTTATTATAAACAATGTTTTTCCAGGGGTGTTTCCATTAAATATTGAAAACCATTACCCTAGTATCTTCTAACTCTCTCTGAAGTTTGTCAGCTTTGGTCTTTTCAAAGAGCAGGCTCTGTTCAAGCTCCTTAATGCGGGCATGCTCCAGTTTGGTCTGCGTCTGTTAGTAAAAAGGGAGAGGAAGAGAACACAACAGTGCCACCATCACATGCCAGCACAAGAGGAAGGAGCTACATGCAGGCCGTGCTCCAGTGCCATTGGACCATAGATGAGCAAAGATGAAGCAAGAGAAAAACAAGGGGCAAAATTACTAATATGATGCTTGAAAAAGGGTGATCAAGATAATAAAGAAGACAGACAATGATGTGTTGAAAGACACACAGAAATGGAAATAAGTTGAAACATAAGATAGGTGCATGCAGCAAGTAAAATTACATTTTTCCAGAATTAACAAGAAATGCATTAGCATTTTATATTGTTAATAGTTTGGCAAGCTGAAATCTCCTCACTTGTTGTTAATACAAAGCGGAGTATTAAGACATAGTAAGATTTCCCTGGGCAGCAATATGATTAATGTGCACTAATAACACATACACTTTATTGGTGTTTTAGCACTTAGTATGAATCTATTTACATTTCTATTAATTGTTTTGCTCTTTACTAAATAATTTAATAGAAATATGTTTCACACTACAGAAGCAGTTTGTTAAAGTGTTAATAGTATATGGAGCAGCAATATATTGTTTAAAGCTAGGGCTTTTGGTACTCATTTCTGGGCACTCCAACAACAATTCTTAAAACTAACAATTTGGTATAAAATTTGGTATAAATTAGATTTAAAGATTTGCCTAGATATGGCCAAAAGTTTCTGAACACCTGTCCAACATCTTGTTCCAGAAACAAGTCTTCATGACAAGGATTCCACCAGATATTAGAACATTGTTGGCAGAATTTGCTCCCATTAATCAGAAGAGAATTAGTTATGATGGGCACATATGTTGGGCAATCAAGCCAGGCTCCTAGTTAGCATTACAATTTTGCCACTAGTTGTTCAGGCGGGTTGAATTCAAGTAAATGTTCAGTTCAGAAGTTCTTCTACATTCCAGCAACCCAATTCTGAACAGACCTGGCTTTGTTCAAATGGACTTTATAGTGCTGAAATAGGAAATGGATTTCCTCAAACTATTGCGACAAGGTAGGAAGCATGGAATGGAGAAAGAAGTAATTGTACACTGTAGCATTAAGGTTTGCTTTTACTAGGGACAGGGGACCCTAGCCTCCTCCATCAAAATTTACAGTTGGTTTTCTCCAGACAGCCACAAAAAAACAGATTTGTCTATCAGTGCGTAACACAGTGAAGAATTATACACTGCTTCAAACTCCTACGGAGACAACATCTGCAACACCTCTGCAGACAAGAAATGGTGTGGTGAAAACCTTTTTGCTAAGCCCAAACAGACATTGCACTTTTTAAAGACTTCTAAAATATGATCAAGCAGTCTGATAAGGTTGTATAATGGAAGACAGTTTTTTCAAGCAAGGGCAATCCGAATCAGAAATCCTCCAAGTTTCCCACCTTGTCAATGAACTCATTAAAGCTCAATACATAACTATGAATATATAAATAATATCTTGTGTGCCACTTTATAGCACACATACACAAGTATAACTGACCATATTTATTTATTTATTTATTTATTTTTAAAGGAAACTTTACCAATTTTTGGTCTAACATTCTTGTTTTATTTCCCTTATTTTGACTGTGATTATACTCTGGTAAGCAGTGACAGATGACTTGTGCCACTGTTTTCCACCTAAACACAGCTAATGTCAAAGCATCCTAACATGCCATAAACACAATAGTTCCCCCCCAACAAGGTAATTAGGTAATATAATTAATATTAACCTATTTTAGTCAATCAAATCAGCATTTCTTTAGGGAAGCATAAAAGTAATTCAACAGATCAATTTGGAGATTATTGCAGAACTTGTTGTTCATAAAACTGGCAGTCATCTAATAGCAAGGTGCTTCTTTGCAAAGTAACTAGAACGAGTGATTGGCACCATGACACATCCAGTTTTACAAACCTGAAAAGTATAACTCAGACTGATTTTAGATTGTGAAAAGCATTAGCAAGCAAGAAGCATTTCTGGCCTGTGAGGATGATGGATTTCAGGTGGATCTGCCAGCTCTGTAAAGCTCTATCTATGGTGACAATGCTGGAAAGAATAGCTCCTCTTTGTCCCATTTTGTACTGTTCCTTTTACATGTACATCATGGTTTAGGATCTACAGCTGAACAAACCTGTTGACCATATTTAATTACTGGACTTAATCCACATATTCATCCATGTGGTTTGAACGCATTACCATCAGAATTTTTTTTTTATTTTGATGCATACGTGCTATCAATATTTTACCTCTAAATCGCCCATTGTGATTGACTCTTCTTCAACACGGAACTGAAGATCTTCAACTTTCCTGGAATACATAAATCATATAAAAATTTAGCATCCATGACAACCTTACAAGAATTTTTCATGGAAAAAGACTGGATGATTGTATTCCCTTACCAATTACAAGCTATAAGATGATGATCTAAGTGCATCAAAGAAAATTCGAAAATACACAAAAATATTTACATAAACATTTAAGAAATGTAATCTTTTTAATATTATGGAGAGTCATAAGAAAAAGCAATTAGCCCACTTTTGCTTTAGTGTTTTTATTAATAGGGCCATCCGCAAATGATTAATATACCTCAGTATTGTCAATAATATACAAGAACAATACTGCATTTTTGCTTTTTACAGCATAATCACCTTTTCTCCTCTTCCAGTTGGTTTAGAAGTTCAACCTTTTCCCTGTCAGCTGCTTCTACCAAAGCACGCAACTGGTCCATTTTAGCTTCCATTTCTTCCACATACTAAATGCAAATAAAAAAAGGGATTTAACCACATGGAAAATATTTTGATGATCTTTTTCTGCATACGAAGCATGCCTGGAGGAGAGGGCTGGGGCTGCTGAATAGCTAGTATAGCATCTGAACTTGGAATTGATCTGCTACTGTCTACAGCAATCATTTTGCCACCAGCACAATTTCCAAATTACTGGGCAGGCAACCGCTCACAACTGGCCCATCACAGACTCTCATTATAATAGTCCTCACACTTTTGGTGCAATTGTAGGTACAACAATTACCACACCTGCAACTGCACAAACAGGGTGTTAACAATAAAAGAGTATTTGTGAATGAACCCCTGCCCCAAGCTGTTTTACACGTTTTTGTAAAAGCTATAGAAATTAAGTGAGAAGTACTGTAGCTGTGAAGCCACAAGCAAATATACAAAATATAAGCCTTTGCTTGTAAAACTAATGGTCGTCTTCCAATAGTCTAATATTTTAAATATGAAGTGTCATGCCTACAACTTATTAACCTTAGGATTAGTTGGCTACATAAATATATGGTCAAAAGCTGAATGTTTTTAAGTGGCTTGTACCAAACATGCATGAGTTTTACCTGGTCGTGCCCATGGCGTATCACTGCTAACTCTTGTTCAACCTCTCCCACTTGACTTGTGGCTTTGGCAACTTCAGCTCTCTCCATGTCCCTTTCAGCCAGAAGTTGTTCAATGTGTTGCTGTTTTTCTTTCAGAGCTTCTTGAAGAGCTGTTGTGCCAGAAATTTTTCTTGCATATCGGGAAGATGTTTCCGTTAACTAGAGAATAAGAATCAAATGTAATCTAATCATAGGAATAAGTCAAGACCAACCTATGAAATTATTATCATTATTGAGGAGGGTGTGTGTGAAATGAAATTGCTGCACAACCAAGTCTTCAAAATACCTGAGCATCCATGTAGAGGAAGCAAAACATTACTAAACCAAGAATTTGTCCATCGGGATTCAAATATAAATATTTGCATTATAAAAGCAACTGTTATTCTAAGCAGCTTTCCAATATTCCAGATGTTCAATGGTTATAATTGGTAATGTCTTGCAAATGCAACATCTGTCAGTTGTTTTGCTATTCTCTGCATGGCTGGTTCTTAGCATATGTACAGCTAAAACAATGCAAAAGTAGTCAGCTCTCCACCAGCCAGGACTTAATTTCCCACAATGATTTTCACATCTCTACTTCTTTACAAGTAGGTTAATTACAAAACATGTAGGCATTGTGTGAAGGAAGCACATTATTGTATTGGTAACAAATCATATATCTTGTATATATCTTGCGAACATATATGAGAAAAAGAACACTTAGAGGTGTTTTTATTAACATAGGAAAATGTTCCAACCTGTATGTTGACAATAAAATATTTCAACAAACTAAAATGAGCAGTATTCTAAGAAAACATGCAATAGACTTATTTTTGTAAACATTTTCTTATGGTTTTTAAAGGATATACTGCTCTCAAGGCATGGCATTTAAACTATGCTTGCTATGGGTTTATTACTCAAAGTTCTAGCACCCAGAATTGTAACAGAAAGTGGAGACAGTCTAAGCAAACAAAATGTAACAAGAGAACATGTAGGCAATGTGGGAAATTGAGCCACGGAGGAGAGCACGTTATTTTATTGGTGGCAAATTACATATTTTGTATATTGCCATGAAAACAGGTGGGCAAATGAACATTTAGGTGTATTTCATAAACACTGGATAAAACACATCACTGGTAAAGTTGTCCATAGCAACCAATCAGCAATTAGATTTCAACAGTCCCCTATGAATTAGAAAACAAAAGATCTGATTTGTTGCTATGGGTAACATCACTGGTGTTATTTGTCTCCAGTGTTAATAAATATGCCCCTTAATGGGGATGACCACCCAAATATAATATTTTGCCTAATGAAAGAATACAACATTCTGAGCATCTCTTCAATATACATTAATTATACATTTTCGGTGATTTATTTACCTTGTATATATAATTGAAATGCAGCTAGAAGCTGAACCTTTCTGTTCCCTACTTCTAACTTTTTAACAGATGTCTGTTTTCCTTCAGGCATGACAGGTCTGATAATTTACTGATAATCTAGGCAGAGAACAGCAAAGC
>CM044432.1:146040406-146057149 GCA_024363595.1 Xenopus borealis | reverse complement strand
GTGTGTGTATGCTGGGTTTTAATATGGAGGGGTTGAACTGGATGGACTGTCTTTTTTCAACCCAATTTCACTATGTAACTATGTAAGGCTATTGTGTTTTGCATGCCAGTGGAAAAGTAAGAATATATCCATGAAGTGGAATTAGAAAATCTTAAAAAATGAAAGTGAAGGGAGTTTTCAACAAATTATAAATATCTATACTATTGTGAGCTAATCCATACAGAATATTTTCATTTGCTGGCATTCACAAGCAGTTCTCAACTGGGTTGGTGGGAAAAATTATACTTCAAAAAGTTGTTGGAGACTGCAAGCTCACAATCAGCTGGAACTTTTCTGGGGAGAAATAAGAGGAGTATGGGGTAGGGGCTGGGAACCCCTGTGGCCACTTGGGTGTCAAAGTGACATAGCAGAAACAAGCAGTTTATACAAACTCTGCTAGATCAATATATAATTGCAATATACAAATGAAATGAGGATACGACTATGTATTGCATATAATGAAACCAATCACGGCTTGATTTCCAGTAAAACTACACTTATGCCACTCTTCACCATGTATTCAGTAACCTGCAGTCATCGCCATAAACTTTAAAGTTCAATTTTACGCAAAAATATTTCTGGTTAACAATCTGAAAACAACTGAATTCAAAAAAAGTGTTTGAAAAATGAACAACTCCTTTCAAGTTTAATGTTCCTGTTTTTAGTAGCGATGTGCAGGCCGACCTCACAATCTTCTTTGTTGGTGTTGGGCGAGTTGAGCTCTTCTCCTCTTCTCCCCGATCGCCACCGTCAAATGCCATCTTACGACTTCTGGGTTCGTTTTTTTATGGACGCCGAGCCTGCTTGCCCAGCCCCTTTTGTGACTTCATTGGCAGGCGGGTTGGCACGAGTCTATAAAAGCAACCCGGAAGTCGAATGCGGACGGGCACATGCTAAGGTAGGTTGTGTTAGGGTCGGGGGGGAAATCCCGACCCGCACATCACTAGTCTAGTGTTTCAGTCTTCCAGCTCAGAAATCCAGCTGCAGATTTTGAACTGTTACAATTAGCTAAATCAGTTGCACATTTCTCAGCAGCAACATCTGTGGAATATTAGCAACTATTGTAGCAATTCTAACAGCTGCCATAGCAGGGAAAAAATGTACCAACCGTACTCCCAGAGCCAGCCCCGGATTTGTGGAAAGGCCACCTAGGCCCGGGCCTAGGGTGGCAGGATTTAAGGGGGCGGCATGCTGCCCAACCACACCCACATTGGCTCAGAAACACTGGGGATACGCATGAGATACAACAGTTTTTCAATTTCCCATGCTCCAAAGAGTATGGGGGCGATGAACGCCAGTGGGCCTAGGGGCACCCGCTATGTAAATCCGGCCCTGCGGGCCAGAGCTGCTTCAAAAATACATAAAAAGCGAAAACTTCAGTATTATGAAACCACTGACAAACAGAAAATAGAAGTTAACTGAAAAAAAGTATATTTCAGGTGAACTATTTGAAAACTATTGAACTGAAAAGTTTGTTGGAACCTCTTTAATACAAGTCAATCAAAATATCTAGTAAGGCAATGTACATCCAGAGCATGACGACAGGAAGGATGGACAATGAATGCATTGCACAATACAAAGCAAGTAAACACAGTTAATAATATATAGATATATATGCTTGTTTTGTTGTATTTTTCTTCACAATACATTCAAGGTGCATGCCGAACTGAAACCTTGCTACCAACGCCTCTTTAACATTTTGTCTGTGCTAAAGGATCCTGGGAATTGTAGTTCAAGCCGCAATTGGAAGCCACAACTATCCTCCACTCTCTTGCGGGGCCACCATCGATGGCCACAGTTTCCGCCTATTGCCTTCCTTAGTCTCACTGCCCGCTCCTTCACCTGTGGTTAGTTGTTGTTTGTTTTCCCGCTTTGCTGTAAGACCACCATTTTAAATAAAACTAATATTGTGTAGGGCCTGTCGTCCTTCCTCTGCTGTCTTCCTATGTTAGCCAGGAGGGACCTTCTGGCCTTCTACCGCCTTCGACTTGTTGGCCTGACTGCGTTAATATAACAGTGCTTCATCTCCACTTCCCAGAGCAGCACAACATTACCCTACGCATCCCAGAGAGTGAGTACGTGCCTAGTACAAGTAACTTTGGTGCCCACTGTGTAATAAAATCCCTTAGCAGAATATGGGCATTGGCGCTATTTGTACCCGCAATATCAGAGGCTTCCAACAGTTCATTTTGCCTGTAGATACTGATGTAAGTTTCCCATAATGAATTTTGTACTTGCAGTGCCTAATCTTGGACTTTTGTCCCCCAGAGATGCTCAACCTGTAGCGATTGTGTGTATTGAGTGTGTTGTCCTAGAAACAGCATGTGAGCCTTACGATTGGACAACATGATAAAGGGAGCTTACGGGGTCAGGTCTACACTTACAAGCTCAATATGCAAATGCATAAGTCACATGACTTGGGGCAGCAGTGAAATTGACAATATGTCTAGCTCCATGTCAGATTTCAAAATGAAATATAAAAAAAATCTGTTTGCTCTTTTGAGAAATGGATTTCAATGCAGAATTCTTCTGGAGCAGCACTATTAACTGATGCATTTTGAAGAAAATAAAAATTCCCATGACAGTGATTTCTTTTAAAGTAGATGATCTTACCAGTGATAGCAGACGATTTAGCAGCAACTGCTCCAGGTTTCCCTATTCTGGAAGGTGCCTTAAGCCCACTAGGCTTCAGGGAACTCATTCTTTCATTGAAAAGCTACAGTTTCCCACAAATTATATTTTTGTAATCATTGATTGCACAGCGTCTGCTTCCTTCAGAAGGTCCAATGTTAACTGTAAAAGACACAGAGTAAAGGTAAGTATACAATCTCTATACCATGAGTTGTAAATACTAATTTAGCACAGAATATGCTTACTTAGCAGAGCCTTTAAGGGTGGGGGCACACAGGGAGATTAAGTCACCAACCGTCAAATCTGCTCTACATGCGGGCAACTAATCTTGCTGAAATGCATTCCGGCAAGAATGTGAAACACCAGCGGGATGGCATACGTATCGCTTAAGTTTTTCTGAAGTTGCCTGAAGTTCCCACATGAGGCAAGTTTGTGCAACTTCGGAAGAGGAAGAGATATGTATGTCATCCCGCAGGCGATTTGCATTCTTGCCAGGGAGAAGGCATTTGGGAAGATTAGTAGTCCGCAGTAGAGAAGATTTGTTGCTTGGTGAATAATCTACCCGTGTGCCATCACCCTAAAAAAGCATGTATTCCTTAAATCTTGCAAAACAACACAAACGACTTCCAAGCAATCATGTATAAACAAAAGATAAAGAAAGACCAATACAAAAAAAAAACAGCCCCATACTCATTCAGCAACAATATTACCACAACATCAATGCTACAATCCACACAGGGACCTTATTTTAAACCTAATGAAGATCCTTGCATTGATGGAAATGTTAGGGTGATGGCAATATTTTTTGCTACATAAAATAAGTATTGTTAAAGACGAATAACTTAAAGGGCAAGGAAAGGCAAAGAAATAAAATCCAATTTTTACTTTCTTTAATGAAAAAGAAATTATCTCCAATATACTTTAATTTTAAAATGTGTACCGTTTTTATAAGAAACCTGACTGTATGCAGTAAAATTCTCCCTTCATTTAGTGCTTCTGGCAGGGAAATCATCACTTATGAACAGCAGGGGGAGCCCCTACCTTACTTACCAGCCATTCAGAACTCAAGCAGACCATACTGAGCATGTGCAGTGCCAGTGTCAGACAAAGATGTATAACACAGTTACAAGATGACAGCCCCCTGTGGCCAACTTTGAAAGCATAAAGCATTTGTTTGATTAGGCTTGTGGTGCAGTAAGTTCATGTTTATGTTTAGTATACAAAATACAGCAATTCTAGCCTTATTCTATTTTACACTTTCCTTGTCCTTTAAATGTTCTGGAATGGCTAAGTCAAAGTCCTGACCTCAATCCTCAAAACTGAAATAATGTAGAAAGGCCCAAAGCAAGTGGTTCATATGTGGAAACCCACCAACATCCAAGAGCTAAAGCTGTTCAGTATGGAGGAATGGGTTAAAATGTGCAGGGCTGATCATCAATTACTGCAAATGTTTAATTGCAGTTATATTGCTGCACAAGGGGTCACACCAAAAATGAAGTGAAAGTAAGTGAATACGTATTCACTTACTTTTGCAACATGCAGAAATGTTATTGGATAATTCTTAGTCAAAAAATACATGAATATAATATTTTGCATTTCATTCTTCATCTACTCTTAGGACATGGTTGAAAAGTAGATGATGTTTTACGTCACATTGATATAAAAATATAGAAAGTTTTAAAGGGGGTGACAAACTTTCAAGCAACACTGTAAATCTTAAAAAAAAAAAACAGGAAAACATTACCCAAGTGGATAAATTAAGGTAGAATGCCTGCTTGTTTAAATAAAAAAGGACAAAGTCTTTTTCAGAATTCAGAACGTGTCATGTATAAAAGGTGATCTTTTTCAAACATCACCAGAAGGTTAATGGGGAATTACTAAACAATTTACTTTTATGCAATTTCATTAACATTTCTTCTATAAGCTAGAATACTGCTGTTTAATTTATTTTCAGATAAGAGAAACAAAGTATATACTTTTGTAAGTATTCTTATTTGCCTAGTGCTTACAGTGGCCATTTAAAAAAAAACAAAAAACAAACAAAAACTACTGTTTTCCCCAACTGGAGTGCACGTTCTATTAGCACACACCTCTGGTGGGGAAACTATTTGGGGGCGACAGGTAGAGTCCTGCAGCGGGTTGGTTACCCGTGGTTTACCCACAAAAAAGCAGGTACCCTGCGGAATGAGGGTAGGATTTTCAGTTGCGGGTATAGACTTGGGTCTGCGAACGTGGGTCGGGTTGCGGGTCTCATCTAAGTTTCTTATCTTATGTTATATTGTCTCTAGATTTTACTTCTTTTAAATGTTTGCAAAACTCGTTTCTGTCCCTACCTACTTTTGATGATGTCACTTCTGGTTTGCAGCAACATCACTTGTATTTGATGATAGTCCGTGGGTTGCGGATAAGGCAGTTGCGGGTCCGGGTTGGGTAGCAGATTAAAGTGGATTGAGGTTCGGGACACTGGCTGTGGGTTGCGGTCTTAGAAATTGGTTCCACACAGAAATCTAGCGACAGTTGCCCTTTGAGTTGCAGGGGGCAAAAATTACCATTGTGTAAATGAAGTGCCAATTAAGATTCTCATTTATCCAGGTCATGATATACAGGGTCTAGTAGAATTAAGTCAAAGGAACTGGACATTTAGAGTGGAAGATCGTTGTACTCTGTCCCCATGTCAGACTTCAACATGAAATATAAAAAATCTGTTTGCTCTTTTTTAGAAATAGATTTCAGTGCAGAATTCTTCTGGAACAGCACTATTAACGGATGCATTTTGAAAAAAATTTCCCCATGACAATATCCCTTTAAATTTTGTATACAAGTGTTTTGTCCCATTGAATAAAAGTGTAATTTCTAAATTCAGAAAAAGTGCATCACTGTCCAAACTACCTTCTCATTATCTGTACTGTATGCTCTCTCTAAGAGCTTGGACAACTTTTCTCTATTCGTTAAGTTAAGAGCCATCAGTATGTATATAATCAACAGTCCCAGTTTTCCCCATAGATATTGTGGCAGTGTGTGCGTTTTAATTAAAGCGACAATCATTTAATTTGCTTTCTTAAAGGAACAGTAACAGCAAAAAAATTAGCAAACCGTGTTTTAAAGGAAAGACAATATAATGTTATGTTGCACTGCACTGAAAAAACTGGTGTGTTCACATCAGAAAACCAATTATAGTTTATATAAACAAGCTGCTGTGTTGCCATGGGGGGCAGCCATTCAAGCACAGGACACATAATAGATAACAAAGAATCCCATTGTATACCACAGAGCTTATCAGTTGTCTGCTGTGTATCTTGTGCCTTCTCTCCTTTTCAGATTTGAATGGCTGAACCCAATCACAAACACATTTCAATAAAAAATGTCAAAAGTTCATCGTAAGATTTTTTTATACTTGAACATTGAACATAAACATGAACATTGCAATTGCTAAATGAACTACTTCTAATTATACCCAATGGTGTGCCAATCGAATAAATAAGAATAAAATGCTCTATCCTGCAATGGATGGAATTAAATTCTTTTACCTATAAAATGGAGTATCAATAACATGTAGAGTAAGTGGAATAAATGAATAAACACACACAAATGTAATACACAAGATCTGAGAATAATCAGTAAAATATACCTTTATAAAGTATTCTTAGCAGGCACTTGTGTCATGATGAATGACTATAGAATTTACATATTTCAAACACAAATAGCCGACATGTTGCTAGGTGGGCAAAATGTATACCTTTATTAACACTCTCCTAACATTACCCTAGGAGAGGAAACACAATATTCACCAAACAACTGTTATGACATGGGTGCTAGTTAACCCAACCAAGTCTGTCCAATGTCCTATTAAACATTGAACTATAAGACGACCAGGGCAAGCAACAGAAATGTACACCTAAATGAACTTTAGAAAATAAGTGAGATCATATTTTGTTTCACTGTGAAGATTTAAAACAGAATCAAAACGCATTCAAAACTTATTAAAGCACATTATTTTTACCGCGGTTGAGCTGGAAATTATGGCATGTGCTAATTGTAGTATGGTTTCACAAGTAAAATTAAAGGGATACCGTCATGTTTTTTTTTTTTTCCAAAATGCATCAGTTAATAGTGCTGCTCCAGCAGAATTCTGCACTGAAACTCATTTCTCAAAAGAGCAAACAGATTTTTTTATATTTCATTTTGAAATCGGACATGAGGCTAGACATGGTCAATTTCGCAGCTGCTCCAAGTCATGTGACTTGTGCTCTGATAAACTTCAATCACTCTTTACTGCTGTACTGCAAGTTGGAGTGATATCGCCCCCTACAGCAGCCTAACAAAAGAACAATGGGAAGGTAACCAGATAACAGCTCCCTAACACAAGATAACAGCTGCCTGGTAGCTCTAAGAACAGCAATCAATAGTAAAAACACATGTCCCACTGCGTACTATTCCTTCTACACACTGAGAAGGAAAAACAGCAGCCTGCCAGAAAGCAGTTCCGTCCTAAAGTGCTGGCATAGGCCACATGACCTGGGGAAGCTGGGACATTGACAGAATGTCTAGCTTCATGTCAGATTTCAAAACTGAATATAAAAAAATCTGTTTGCTCTTTTGAGAAATGGATTTCAGTGCAGAATTCTGCTGGAGCAGCACTATTAACCTTTTTCCATGACAGTATAACTTTAAATATCAAGTCAAGAATGTCATATGGTCATACTTGACCATGCAGTATTATTCTCAGAGAAGAACTGAAAATATGTTTTAAAAAACATAGAAGAAACAAAGACACAAGCTGCATAGATGCAAAAACAAAGTTTTAACAACTGCATCACATAGCACAGTCTTGTTCACTGGAGTCCCTGGACCATTGCATAGGACATAATCCTAATGAAGTACTTACACTTAAATGAATAACAGCCCTTGAACTGTATTAAACAACACTGAAACAATTAATTTCAGTTTTAGAGGTGCTGTTAAGACTCTTCACCAATTACTTTAAATAAATACGAGTAATATTAAACGATCCCCTTAAAAATCATGCAACAAATACTTTCCCACCATCGATAAAGTAAATCGCCAGTGGAAAACATATGCATTGCTTTATTCTTCCTAAGTCACCCCAAGTTTCCTCTTGAGGCAAGTTGTAGGGCAATTCGTCACAGGCGACTAATCTCCTTATGCTTCATTGCCCTTAACTGGTAAATGTTCTAAAAAAGTATCAGTCACGTCATAACACATCCCATTCCCACACATCCCATTCCCACGCCAGGTTTAATTGCACTTAAAGGAACAGTAACATCACCAAATGAAAGTGTTTTAAAGTAATGAAAATATAATCCAGTGCTGGTAAAACTGCTGTGTTTGTTTCTGAAACTCTGCTATTGTTTATATAAATAAGCTGCTGTGTAGCAATGGGGGCAGCCATTCAAAGGAGAAAAGGCTTTGAGATAATCTGTTGAACATAATGATGTAATTGGTTATCCGCTATTTAACCTGTGCCATATAGCCTTTTTTCAATTTCAGCCATTGCTACACAAGTAGCTTGTTTATATGAACTATAGTAGTGTTTCTGAAGTAAACAGATCAGTTTTATGAGTGCAGGGCAACAGAACATGAAATGTTCATTATTGTAATACACTTATTTTTTAGCATTACTGCCCCTTTAAAGGAATAGTAACAACAAAAATATTAAAGTGTTTTAAGTAATAAAAATAAAATATTCTGTTGTCTTGAACTGGTGTATTTGCTTCAGTAACACTACTATATAGTTTATATAAACAAGCTACTTGTGTAGCAATGGCTGAAATAGAATGCCGTATACTAAAGAGCTTAATTGTTGTATCCAGGGCCACCATCAGGGGGGGACAGGGGGCACAAGTGTCCCGGGCCCGGGGCTGAACGGGGGCTCAGCAGTGCCGCATTTTCCAAGAGCCGGACCCCTTATGAGACCCGTGCGGCTCCTTTCGATGTCTTCAATGCTGAATGAGGAATTGCCGAACAGATGCAAAGCTCTGAAGCGGGAAAAGACCCGAAGTCACGAAGGACCGACACTGAAGTCCTGAAGCGGTGAAAATACCAGATGTCACGAAAGGAGCTGATGCTGAAGTCCTGAAGCCACGAGTTCAATTCTACTGCCCACCAATGTTTTATTTTAATACTCTATAGGCCCCTGCCACCAATTAAAAAAAATATATATATATTTTATGGGGCCCCAATTTTTTTTTTTACTTTGTAAGGGGGGCCCTGACCATAATAACTTTTTATAACTTGTGTGTGTGTGTGTGTGGGGTTACTTTTTTAGCACTGATGTCTGTGTTGTATTTTAACTGTGATGTGGAGTGGGCGGGATCAGGGGTGGGGCTTGGGCACCAGGGTTGAAAAATTTTGCCTGTGCCTTTCCACCTTTTTCAGCTTTCAATGGCTACACTGCAGCTATTTTATATACAGCAGTGAAATTATTATTATTATTATTATTATTATTAACATGTATTTCTATAGCACCAACTTGTAGCGTAGCGCTGTGTTTATTAAGTATTAATTAAGTATTGAGCACGCTAAGATTTTTCTCTGTAAATAGAATACTAATGGTGCAATTCACATTAAATTTACACCAGATGTCGGTAACAACCAAAGTAAGCCACACGTAGAAAGAACTCAAAACAAATAAGTCCATAAATTAAGTTATGTGTAGTAAAGTGGAATAAAACAGGAAAGACACAAAGAAAAGGAGGTGAAAAGGGAATGGAAAGCCAAGAAACCTGCTGAAATTTGCCATAATTTAGAAAGCAATCCTGCTCCATATCAGTGCAAATTAATCAGCTGGTCTAGTCCTAATTGAGAGCCTACTAAAAGTTTTCTCATTACCAAGGTAACACACAAGAAGCATCTCAACATGGGTAAAAGCAAAGAATTCAACCTTATCATTACAAAACATATTGACTGCAGACGTATATCTAAGCTTCTGAATGTTCCAGTGAGCACTGTTGTAGCCATAATCCAGAAGTGGATAGAACTTAATTTCACCCTAAACAGACCACAACCAGGTGCTCCTTGCAAGAGAGGTCAAAAGAATAATCAGAAGAGTTGTCCAAGAGTCAAAGATAACATGCTGAGATGTTCAGAAAGACCTTGAATTAGCAGGTACAGTTGTTTCAAAGAAAACAATAAATAATGAACTCAGCTCGCAAGACTCCACTGCTGAAGAAAAAGCATGTTGAGGGTCATTTAAAGGAGAATTCAACCTGTGGGGGAAAAAAACCCTATCCCCCACCCCAGGTAGACCCCCCTCAAGCTAACTACCCCCCCCCGGGGAGATTCCCCATAGTCCATACTTACCCCTCGCCGCAGATTCTTCCAGTGGAGTTGCACGCAGCCACCTTCTTCAATCTCTGTAAGCTGACTGGGAGATTTTTGACATTTATGCGTATGTGGACCAGTTTGCCGGTTTGCACAAATGCGCATGCACGAAATTACACGGAAATTGCAGTTCTCCCAGTCAACTTACAGAAATCGCGGAAGATGGCTGCATGCAACTACAATGAAAGAATGTGCTGCGAGGGGTAAGTAAGGAGTATGGGGTAGCTCCCCCAGGGGTAGTTAACCTGGGGGGAGGATGGTACGGGTTTTTCTGCCGCAGGTTGAATTCTCCTTTACTGTTTGCTATACAGTATTTGGTAGGTATTTACAGTAGGAGGTTAGCTCCCGAGGGATTGAATTCCTCTTTAATTAGTTTCAAAGAATGAAAATAAAACTGCTTAAATTACCCACTCAATAACCGACTTGAATCTAATTGAAAAACTATGGAAAAAACTTAAGATCATAGAAGAGGCCCCTAGAACATTCAAAGTTTTATGACAGTTTGTGTGGAAGAATGGGCAACAAATCAACCTGAGCAATGCATGGGACTAGTTACTCCATACTGTTGGTGTCATTTACCAACAAAGGCTTAAATAGTATTAAATTAATTTCAGCAAGCGTGTTCAAAACTTATTCTGTGTCATTCCACTTTACTACACAACTTTATTGATGTACTTTTTTGTTTTGAATTATTTGTATATGTGGTTTACTAGTGTTGTTACTGACATCTGATGTAAATTTCTTGTCAATATCCCCATTAGAAATATATGTGAGAAAAATGTTTACTTGTTCAATACTTATTTGCCCGCTGTTCACTTTTGTTGTGTTTCTGTAGGAAACACACCAGTTTTACCAGTGGAGGGCAACAGAATATTATATTGTCTTTTCTTTATACAACTTTTAATGTTTTGGTGTTAACTGTTCCTTTAAAGAACTCTTTGTTTTTTACACATTTAAAAATGCGTTTAACTTCAAAATGCAATTCTATTCTAAGGTATTACGAATGAAAGTTAAGCATGCAAAAATGCAGCATGTTGTATGTTTTAAAAAAACAGTGAAAATTGTGCAAAGCAATTTTAGATACACAAGTACAAACAGGCAGACAATTATAGAACGAATTAGCTTGTGTGTTTAATTCGCGATAATATGTACATAAAAGACAACCCTGTATAAGAGGCCCCACAGCTTCTGATACCAGAAAAACAATGACCTGTGTTGCCCTGCGCTGTTAAAACTGATCTGCTTGCTTCAAAAACACTACTATAGTTCATATAAATAAGGTGCTAAATAGCAATAGCGGAAATTGTAATGGATAACAGATAACATTATGTTCTACAGAACTTATCTGCTGTGTAACTTGAGCCTTTTCTCCTTTGAATGGCTGCCCCCATGACTACACAGCAGCCTATTTATATAAACATTAGTAGTGCAGTTTTACCAGAGCAAGGCAACACTGCATTAAAATTGTATTGCTTTAAAACAATTTAATTTTTTGATGTTGGTCCTTTAAGGGCTCACATACGGGCAGTTTTCCTGCGCTCCTCAGCTTTGAGCTTTCTTCCATTCAGCCACAGGGGAGCGCAGGAGTAGACACAGTAAATTATTTTGAAGGGGGCTGTACTCAAAGCGACGCATGTAAGCACCGAACACAGGTTGGGACACAGCATGTTGCATCCCAACCTGCGTTGACGCTTACATGTGTCTGTGGGAGTACAGCCCCCTTCAAAATAACTGACTGCGTCTAATTCTGCGTTCCACTGCGGCTGAATGGAAGAAAGTGCAACTCAGGGGAGTGCAGGTAAAAACGGCCATATGTAAGTACCCTTAAAGGAGAAGGAAATAATATGCTAGGAGAAATGTTAGGCACCCCCAAGTGTTTGTATCCGCTTACCTGTAATCCCGGGCCGGCGCTCCTATCAGCAGAAAACTGCACTGACCCAAGGTTAAACCACTGAGCATCACGGATCGTTCTACCTCTGTCTTCCTCCATCGCTCATGCGCAGTAGAGAGGGAGGCTGAACTTAACTTCAACGTTGGCTAGAGTGTTCTACTGTGAATGCAATTTCGCCAGGAAATTTGAAGAATTAAGAAAATGGAAGTGGATCGCTCCGTGGTATAACCCCCGGGCCGGTGCAGTTTTCTGACATACCGGGGTTACAGGCAAGTCAATAAAATCACTTGGGGTTGCCTAACATTTGGCACCCCCGAAGTGCTCCTAGCCTTTCCTTCTCCTTTAATGAAGAAGGAAAAGTCTTAACTTGGGGACATATTAATCCACTAGCTGTCGCACATTTTAGCCATATTAAGTTGTACATATCTTTTCCACTACTCTTTTCCTACTATTCTTACCTAGATAGTATATTTAGGAAACCAACTAACTGACTTAAATGTGAGATGATGCACTGAAGCAATTATGCACTATTGCCTTACTATAATAAAAGAAAAACCTGAAGTGAGGCAGCACTAAATTAAATTGTATGGGTTCAAAATAATAGCTACGGGTGTTCACCAATCCCATTTGACAAAATATGCTGTGTGTTTTTTTCAGCTAGTAAAACAACACATACAAAGTTAGCTAGCACAGTGGCTATTTGTTACAAGTGATATGGGTGTGGGATCATTCAGCTGATTACTATGCAGGGTGCTGAACACACACTCTTTCTAGGTGGGTCCTCGCTAGCTAGCACAGCTGGATTTTTTTCAGATGCTCAGCCTCAGCTTACGTCAAATTCTTCAAGTCCAAACAGCTATGGGAGCTAAAAAGGGAACCCAGCCAGCAATAAAAATTAATGAACACAACGGGTTCCTCCAGTCTTAAAGTTCTACCTCGCCCCTGGGAAATAACCACTTAACATTAACAGACACGGAAAATACTGCCTTGCTTGTTTGCATCTAGTCTCTTCTTCCAAAAAAACTAGACAACCCTTGTGCTATTTTTGGATTTCTTAACTAAGTAGTATAAAGTGAAGGTACACCCACAACAAAATGTTTCCTAATAAGACAAACTTACCCAAACAACTTTCCTGGGCATTTGTTACAACTTTTCAATGGTTTTAAAGTTATTTGTACTGAAAGCAGTATCTGTCTGTCCCTTGATACAAAAATGTCTGCTTTGTTTGATTCTTCTGTAAATCAGCTGACTCCTGCTACATTGTTTCAAAACTCAGAACCAGCAGGGCAGAGAGTGACAGACATTGCTTTCAATACAACGATCTTTAAAACAAATGAAAACCCAATGAAATTGTAATATATATATATTTCTTTTAAAAATTATAGTATATTTTTTTCTATTTTGGGGTTTGCATTCCCTTTAACTGAACTTTTGTTGATTCAAAAGGAAAGTTCCAATAAGATGTGTGATTAGCTTTAGGCATAATATTTTTGTTGAGGGAGTATAGAGAAAACTGTGACCAATGTCTCCTGAAATAACAAGGATTTTCATTTTCTGCAAGAAAAAATATTAAAATACAAAGAAAAAAAAAAGAAATGGCAACTAATAGAATTCAGTAAAGTACAGTAAAATCCACAGCAGCACCAGGAAAAAAACAGTAAAACTCAACGAAATGTTATCAGTATAAACCATATTTACTGGAAAAAATTAGCTACTTTGCAAGCATATACCTGTTAATACAGTATGCTCTTTCTGGAAGATATATATATTACAAACTTAATGCAATCTACATGCAATTTGAATGGGCTACTCAGAATATTTGAATTAGTGACAGGGCTTGAGTTTGAGTGGGTCCAGGTTGAAATTTGGCTAACCATTGTGGGGTTGGGTGCAAGTTGAGTTTTTCCTGACCCACCCATAATTTTTTTAAATACCAACACTTGGAGCACTTCTAGGACAGTTCCCTATGCGCTATACCAATACCTGTAGCAGAGAAACAGAAGGCAAGTGAAACCAGTAGCGTAGTTAACTTTCCATGTAAAAATACCAGCCTTCCTATTGCCATGTTCTCTATTAAATATGGTAGCATGTGTATAAAGTATCAGTGTGACTGGTCAGGTGTCAAACATAGAGGATAGTTGGCATTTTATATAAAAAAAATATTGGTTACCAGAGCTCACCTATAAGTTAAAAAAACTAAAAACATTAGCGCCAAGTCCCCCCCTTGCAAGTTAAAAAAAATTTGGGGCCCCAGAGAATATTTTTTAAAAAAAAACCATTGGTGGCAGAGGCCTATAGAGTATTAAAACAACACATTGGTGGTCAGAGGTGGAAAAAAAACAGATGTTGGTGTTCAGTAAAATTGGACTTGTGGCTTCAGGACTTCAACTTCGGCTACCTTCGTGCCTTGGGGTCTCTTCGCTGCTTCAACTTCGGTTCCTTTTGTGGCTTCGGTTCTTTTTGCAGCTTTGGGACATCAACTTTGGCTCTTTTTGGGACTTCGGCGGAGTCTAGCGCTGTCACAGGGCCCAGCTATTTTTAAAAGTGCAGCACAGGGGGCCCTTCTTCCGGCAGGTACAGCAGTACCCCCTGTGCCCCACTGATAGGGGCCCTGTGTGGATATGACATAGGCATATGGGAATGGGTATGTAAGTGTCTTGAGGTCACACAGTAAACATGAAGAAGGGAAAAGACTTGCTCTAGCAAAGCCACGCACAGGCAGGTTATAGGACTTGCCAACACACGGGGCTGCTCTGTGCGATTTCTCAGCGACTGAACAATCCAGGTCGGACACGCAGCCGCAGGTGGGCATACAACAACAACGCACGTAGGACCCTTGGCGCGGTAGAGAAGTAGTATCAGCAGCTGTGACACTTCCCTCCCTGTACCGTATATACCTCGCCGCACATACAGCTGCTCCTAGTTTGTGCAGTAAGCGTTTTACTGTGTGTTTACAAGCAGAAGGGCCAATGGACTGTTCTTGTAGCGATTCGCTGTCACGTGACTGTGATCAAAGGAGCCGAAGTCGCCCGAATCCTGCATTGGTGTGCCCGTGTGTAGGCCTCTCCCCCAACCATCAAGGAAGCAGCGCCTGTACATCTGCTACTACCTGCCAAGCTGTCACTGTACCGCCTGTATCACATAAGCCCACACTAATCTTCCACACAGCCAGCGGGCTGGAGCGCTTCTCGCAGCTCTTACTACTCACCTTCCCCTCTTTGCTCCCGCAACAACAGCAGCCACTCGCTCAGCTCCCCGTGCTCTGCCGACCGTTCACCTAGCACTCTGCGCGCTCCCAGCAACACCAGCCCAGGCGAGCGCGCGCGTGAGCTTCCCAGGGCAGGAGAGGGGGCGGGGCGTGTGACGCTATTGTATGACACGAAAGAGAAGGAATGCGGAGGTAGCAGTTTGGCTGACAGACGTATTGAGAAATCCAGTGAAGTCGTCTGACCCATTCTTGCCAAGTGACCTCAGTGTAGGAGGCACACGGTCACGTGACACTTTGATGCTTGGGCGGGACATAGCGGTTATTTTTTTTCTTCAAGAAATTAAATCTAGGGGCAATGATGTTTAGCCCTTGTAGAAACACGCACAGATACATCTGGGTGTACATACGGTATACTCCTCGGTCACTTTACTAAGATTTGGTCTGGGGTACATAACTCCCTTTCCGCTGCTACTGCTGTTCAGAAGAGGGCGGCTGATAGGTCACGTAGGGAAGCTCCCAATTACCAGGTTGGTGATTCCGTCTGGTTATCTACTAAGAACATTAAGCTGAAAGTCCCTTCTCTTAAGTTGGGGCCTAAATTCATTGCGCCATATCCTATTGTTGAGATCATTAACCCCCTTTCTGTTCGCCTCAAACTGCCTGATAACTTCAAGATTTCTTACACTTTTCATGTCTCCCTTCTTAAGCCTGCTTCACATTTTCGTCAGTTTTCTGTTCCTCCTCCAGTATTGGATGAGGGTCACCCTGAGTTTGAAGTCCAGGAGCTCCTTGATTCTCGTCGGGTACGGGGTAAGCTCCAGTATCTGGTAAAGTGGAAGGGCTACGGTCCCGAGGAGAATTCTTGGGTTCCTGTTGGGGACATTAGTGCTGATCGCCTTAGAAGGCAGTTTCATTCCAAGTTTCCTGGGAAGCCTGGAGGTCCAGTGGCCCCCCTGGAGAGGGGGGTAATGTCACGAAGACTCACCCTGGTGGTCTAGTGGTGGTGCGGCGGGGACGCCCGCCGCACTGTTCTTTGCCGGCATCCTCTTCTTAGTGGGCCCGTGGTGCGCACTTCCGGAATTTATAGGCGCATGAGCGCTGGCGTAGTGACGTCAGATCGCAATGGCGCGAAATTCAAATATTTAAGGGGCATTTCGAGTTTTCATGTTGCCTGTGATAAGGTTTTTACCTGGTGCTCTTGTGTTGTATTCTGCCTTGCTAATCTGTTCCGGATTTCTGTGTTTTGACCCTGCCTGGCTTTGACTACTCGGTTATCTGTATCCTGACCTGTGCCTGTTTTCTGACTACTGATTCTGCCTTATCTGATTGATTACCCGGTTTGACCCTTGCCTGCCTGACGATCCTTGCTATTAGCCTGCCTCGATCCAGCCTGTCTGACCACATATCTGCCTAATCCAATTTGTTCCGTGACCCTCGGCCTTTAAAGGAAAACTATACCCCCGAACAATGTAGGTCTCTTTAAACAGATATTGCATAAAACAACATCAATGTAAAACCCTGCTTCGTGTAAATAAACCATTTTCATAATAATACACTTTTTAGTAACATGTGCCATAGAAAATTGCCATTTTAAAAAATAAGGACAGCCTCCTGGGATCCTAGGATCCAACAG
>CM044432.1:145986912-146001700 GCA_024363595.1 Xenopus borealis | reverse complement strand
GCACTCCTGTCTCTGACCCGCTTACACCAATATGGAATAACCATGACTACCCCCTATTGAAAATGCTAGGCCAAATGAGGCTATGGTCAAGCAGAGGGGTAACAACCCTAGGTGATGTTTGACAAGATGGTAAACCAGTCCCATTTGTGCAGTTAAGAGACCAATTCCAAATCCCTCATAATCAATGGCTGACCTTTCACAAACTTAGCCGTGCTCTAAATATCTCGCACAGGCAACAAAACATATCACTATCCACCCATCCCCTTTTGACAAGCACATAAAATGCTTGGTCACAATGTTATATGCAAGGTTGCTTCAAGAAGTACATGGAAATAATTTAGATGGGCTTCTAAGTAAATGGGAGGTGGATGTGGGCCCAATCTTAGATGAGGAATGGCAAGAAGTGCAAGAAGCCCCTCAATTAGTATCCCCCAATTATAGGTTAAGGCTAATTCAGCTGTACATTCTCCAGGGCCTACTACACCCCCGTTAGACTCCGCTATATTAATGCTAACTAGGGTTGCCACCTTTTCTTGAAAAAAATACCGGCCTTCCTATATATTTATCTTTTTTTCCTATTAATAACATTGGGATCAACCATCAAAAATACCGTCCAGGTGGCAACCCTAATGCTAACACCCCAGATGTTTGCACTAGGTGTGCTCTGGATAAGGGAACCTTGATACACATGATGTGGAGTTGCACTAAACTTACTGTGTATTGGAGGGAAATACTAGACACATTAGAGGATGTGTTGCAGGTAACAATCCCCAGAAGTTCCAGATCACCTAAAATTTGTGTCCTGGCCATAATCCAAGACCTCAAATTAGATCAATACCAGTCACTGTTTTACCTGGAGGGACTATTACTAGCTAAAAGACTAATTACTCAAAACTGGAGAGCAGAAACTCCTCCTACTTTTGCTACCTGGAAAGCAATAATGCGAGATACCTGCAATACTGAGTACCTAATATACCTTAAAAGGGGATTCCTGACTAAGTTTCATAGAATATGGGGTCCATGGTCCAACATTTACCCCTGACACTCAATGCAACATATCTTTATTAAGGATAAACATTTCGGTTCTCAGTCTGGAATATATGTTGCATGATATGTCTTCTGTTATAAGCTATGTATCGACATGTAACACAATGTTTTACTTGTTTTCATTAATGCAGTTGTAAAATACATGCTTTTACTTACTCAATAAACTACCCGAATTTTAAAAAAAAAATTTCGCTCATCACTCATACTTATATTTTAACAGCTATAAAAATGCAGAGCTGTGCAGCAATGTTCACAGGAGACATCTTACTCCAATTTGGATACTCTTCGGGTGAGTGTCAGCTGCTGAATGCACAGTTGAAGCTAGGATTGGCTTCAACTGTGCATAAAAAGGAAATGTAGCACCACAAGATGGCACCTGCCAACCCTGTTGTGTAGCTCTGCAGGTACAAACAAAGGGACACTTAACTATAATGGAAACTGAGGCCAATCAAGGAGGCAATGGGGGACAGATTTTATACTCATTTTAAAGAGTGACCGTAAAATTGTGTTTGTAGTAAGTTTTGCAAATCTGTGTTGAATTTGGAAGGGATTCCTTAATTTTGTAATGTACCAGATACTTTCTTTTCACTAGGAAAGCACCAAATCCATAATTTTTTAGATTCTGCTAAATATTGAATCCTCCACACCAGACAAATAAGAACCTGAAATAGATGTTCACCTTCCAACACTTTTTTTTAGTTTAGTTAGTTTCAGATAGTTCACCTGAAATAAAGACTTTTTTTCAATTACTTTCTATTATTCATTTATGACCATTTTGAAGTTTAAACTTTAATTTTTCGCCTTTTTATGTTTTTCTAAAGCAGCTCTGGGAAAGGGGTCTGTGACTCTCTAAGGGCTCTTACACACAAGCGTTTTTTTTTTTTTTTTTTTAAGTTGTGTTTATTAGTTTGAACACCGACATATTTACTGAGATAAACAATAAATCATTACTACATTGTACATGCATTTGAGTCATCATACATACATTCTCCCAGATGAACTGGGGTATATCTGACACACTAGCGTTTTTACCTGAACTCCCCTGCGTTCCGTTTTGCTACGTTCAGCCGCAGGGAAGCGTAGGTATAGATGCACTCAATGCTTTTCAATGAGGCTGTACTCACACGAACGCATGTAGGCGCCGAACGCAGGTTCAGACGCAACATGCTGCATTATTCCTGCGTTTGGCGCCTACATGTGCTTGTGTGAGTACAGCCTCATTGAAAAGCATTGAGTACGTCTATACCTGCACTTCCCTGCAGCTGAACGCAGCAAAACGGAACGCAAGGGAGCGCAGGTAAAAACGCTCTTGTGTAAGAGCCCTAACTGTTCTAAATGATACATTAGTCAATACATTTTTATATTATTTGATACATTTATTAACGTTATCCCTATGAGCAAAATCCTATTGGTACAATAGTCGCTAATATTCCCCAGATGCTTCTGAGAAGTCAATTAATGTAGCAAATTGAAATAGTTCAGAATCTCCACCAGGATTACTGATCTGCCAGACTGAAATAACAGCGAGGAACATTAAAATTTAGACCTCAATTTTGGAAAAACCATAAAAAAAACAAAAAAATGGAAAGCAACTGAAAAAAGACTATATTGATAAACACTAAAAAAAAACAAACAAAAAACGAGCAGAATGTTTGGAAGGTGAACAACATCTTTAATATCCAAATCAGAGACAAACCCTGCTCCCCCTATAACATGAATCATCTGGGAAAAAAAATTGGCCCTTTCTCATTACATGTGCTTTAAATTTATGTGGCATTTGATTAAGCTCATCTGAAAACTGGACATTTGACAGAACATGAATCCTGCAAATATAGTAGCTGACGCTGTTATGGGCGCAGGCAAAGCAAGAAGGCTGATGCAAGTGTAATGAAAATCGCAGGGTGAGAAAAGGGTTGCAACCTTTTCTAGAAAAAAATACCGGCCTTCCTATATATTTAAGTTTTTTAATTTAATTTAATTAATAACATTGGGATCAACCATCAAAAATACCAGCCAGACCGGTAAAATACAGGCCAGGTGGCAACCCTAGGTGAAAATCAGCCCTTTGTGTCATTAACCTAACCCTAAATGATTCATTTGGCAGCATTTAAGATTAATTAAAAAGTGATTCATTACTGGTACCAATTAAAAAAAAGGTCCACTCTCTTCTTCCATAGGTAAACTACCACCATGTCATTAGAGAGATAATGATCCAGTCCTACATATTTTTTTTTTTAAATGTTTAAATTTCTCTTTACTCTGAATGGTAACTAGTTTTGCCAGTGCAGGGCACCGGTAATTTATTCTGTCTTTTCTTTAAAACACTTTTATATTTCGTTGTTATTATTCCTTTAAGACATAGGTGTGTTTTGTACTCACTGGGATTATCATCAATTCAGAGGAGCAACTACTGCGTCTCGTTCTGTTATAATATTGATCTTGTCTGCTTTATTAAGGTTGCTTTACTGTGTGGGAATAGCTATATAGTGAATAAAGTATTGTAAATTAAAAGGATATTATAAGCGGAAGGCTGAGTGTTTTTATACACATTAATTCCATTAGATGTTACCACATGATTTGTTACAGGTATGTTTTTACACATTTAAAGGTACTCGCCCATTTCCCAGCCTCTTCCGGTTGCTGATTCTGTTGCCTGGTAACTGCCCCCTCCCCCCTAGCTCAGTTCTCCTTAGTTACGGCGCTAGCGGAGGTGGCAACCGCCATTTTGTAAGAGAAATGAGCGGGTCTAACCGGGAGGCAGCTCTAGCTGGGCAGCCCAAAGACGAGCGAAAGAAATCGGGAGGGGGAGTGATAAGCCGACTGAAGGCTCGGCGAGTGCAGGGAAAGGAATCCGGGACCTCAGACCAAAGTTCCATCACACCGTTTAGAGAAGAGGAGCTTCTGGGCTTGAACGAACTGACACCGGAACATGTTCTGGGCCTGAGTCGGGTTACTGAGAGTGAGTAATGCAAAAGATGACTGGGACATGGCATCTTCAGGTTCTTGCCACAGTGGCCACACTCATGTACTTGTCAGCTTGTGGGATTGTGCCCGGGACTGAACTAGGGAACATATTGTAACCACAACAAAACTCCGTAAGAACCAGCAAAGTTAATCTAAGTGTTTTCCACGCGTCATATGTACCTTATCTCAATTAGCCACTGTATCTTATAACTGTGCCCATGTTAATCTGTTTCACTTTATCAGATTGCAATCAGAATATGAATAGAAGCAGGCCATTGTTACAGCGGAATGTGCACATCGTGTAGTCTTAACAAGAACAGTAACAGCAAAAGATGCAAGTGTGTTAAAGATTGCCTATATAATATAATGCACTGTTGCACTGCATTGGTAAAAATGTCGAGATTGCTCCAGAAACATGGGGGCAGCCATTCAAGCACAGGATAGATAACAGACAAGTTATAAAGAATCCCATTGTATACTACAGAATGTATGTTCTCTTCTGTGTATCCTGTGCCTTTTCACCTTTTCCAGCTTTGAATGGCTGCCCCCACGGTCACACAGCAACTTATTTATATAAACTATAGTTGAGGTTCTAAAGCAAATGCACCATTTGTATCTGTGCAGGGCAAGACTACGTTATATTTTCATTATGTTAAAATAGGGATCAGGGGCGATCTTGGACATTTTGCCGCCCGAGGCTGCCTTCCTTTTGCTGCCCTCCACCACTGGCAGTCACCTTTTCAATTCCTGAGGGGGTCGGGAGCGGTCCACCTCTAATGCAGATAGCGCAATTGCGCTTTCTGTAGTAGAAGAGCCAAATTTCCGCATTCAAAAACTGAAATCGGGTCTTCCTCGGTCAACTAATCTCCCCGAACTGCGTCCCCGCTGGCTAAAATCTAATTGCCGGCGGGATGGCAATCAGAGATAAGTTGCCCGAAATTGCCTCACGAGGAAACTCCAGGTGACTTTTGAAAACTGAATGCTCAGAGTGTCATTCCGCACGAGATAACTCGCACGAGGAAGATTTGTCGCCAGGCGACTAATCTCCCCCAAATAGCACCGTGTGTCTCTTCCCTTACTGACTGCCTGCAGGCAAAATGACAAGTGTCCTTAATAGGTCATTTTAAACAACAACGGACAAGCACATCATTTAAATGTGGGAAGAAGATGACATTGTGAAATACCTAACCTAGTTTTCTGCTTTTTATCTCTTATTTAGATTACTTGTGCAAACCTGAAGATAATATCTTTGGTATTGATTTTACTCGCTTCAAAATCAGAGATTTGGAGACTGGCACTGTGCTCTTTGAGATCTCTAAGCCTTGCTCAGGTATGCCTTTTGTAGCACTTTATTTTATAAGTAGTATTTTTATGCAACACTCCAGAAATTCGGTATCTTTACTTGCACTGGGAGCAATTATGTCCAACACATTCAAACGCACACCAGTGAGCATGGTTTTGCTAACTGGACACAAGTTGCAGCCAGAATTTTCAGGGTATGAGTTACATTGTATATGACTGTTTTGGCCAAATCTGTTTCTTTTGACAGAACCCACTGTGGGCACCTTCAGGGTGATGGTAGATCAAGGGTTCCTTAGTTCTAGTAGATGCAGTTGGGCAAGATTCATCAGAACATACTGGACAAATAAAGTTTAGGAAGCATTTATGTACTTTTTTTGTGTGTATTGTGAGTTTCTGTTGGGTAGAATTGGCTGATTCCAGCATGAGTCAGCAGTTTGTAATGCACCGCTTATAAATAACTTGGTTGTTTGCAGTAGATAAAACATGTAGGGTTGAGACAGAAGGACGATAAGCCTCAAACTTGATAAATATTTTGTAATTTCAGTTCCCTTTTAATACTAATTTAAATAGTAAATCTGCTGAAGAAAAAAAATACAATGAAATAATTTATAGAGGACACATATGCTTTTAAAAGTTGCCTTTTGTACCACTTTAAAAGAAAACTATACCCCCGAACAATGTAGGTCTCTATAAACAGATATTGCATAAAACAAGTCATATGTAAAACCCTGCTTCATGTAAATAAACCATTTTTATAATAATATACTTTTTAATAGCATGTGCCATTGTGTAATCATAAATAAAAAATTGCCATTTAAAAAAATAAAGACAGCCTCCTGGGATTGTATGATTCAACGGTGCACACAAACATACCAAACAAACTATAAAGTTAGGTCACACAAGCCAATTAACAGACAGAGTTCATTTTGGGGGTTTAGTTTTCCTTTAATGAAAAATGTGCTCCTGTCTTTGGCTGTGAAAGACAGCTGACTGTCCTTTAACATTGTAGGATGCCTTCCAGTTAACATGTTGAGGTGGCATCCATGAGCTTGGTGGACATGACGGGGTCCCACAGTATGTCTATTCCTTTGTGAGATCAGAGTTGTGCGTGGCTACCCAAATGCTACAGACAGAGCCAAGTAGTGTTACCACTCAGAATTGCTATGTGGCTCATCACCCAGCAAGCCCACCTGCACTACTGAGCTGGCTGCTATCACCCCCCTCACTCTGGTTTTTACCAACACTTCCCCCTGCCATCTCTCTCTCTCTCTGTCTCTATTAGGAATTGTCCGAGAACTGTATAGATGTGTTATTAAAACTCGAACAGGGGAGGTGCTTTCCAATCTTTATTTTACTGTATGCACTGTACTAGTGCAAAATGCACAGTTGCAAATTGAATAGTAGGACCTTTAACAGAGACCAGGCTCTTCAGTCACACCAAAGTAACCACTTCATAAAACATATATTTTGTCTATAGGGAAACAAATATGAATACAGTTATTTCTTACAATCATGTGTCGTTATTTGCATTATATCAGTCCGTGAATTTTTTTTTTTTTACCTTATGCATTGGCAATTATCTCCCATGTGGTCCCCCTTAAAGGAGAAGGAAAGGCTAAAACTCAGTGGAGGTCATTTATCAACACTGGGCAAATTTGCCCATGGGCAGTAACCCATAGCAACCAATCGGATGGCTGTATTCATTGTTCTACTTGCAGCTGGCTTCAAAAAGCTAATCACTGATTGGTTGCTATAGCTAACTGTCCATGGGCAAATTTGCCCAGTGTTCATAAATGAGCCCCAGTATGCTTTATCAGAAAGGTCTATATAAGTACACCAGTAAACCCTCAAAGTAATGCTGCTCTGAGCCCTCTGTCAAAAGAAACACTGCATTTCTTTCCTTCTATTGTGTATACATGGACTTCTGTATCAGACTTCCTGTTCTTATCTTGAACCTCCAGGGCACAGGATGAGCATGCTCGGTTTGCTCCTCCTCCCTTCCCTGTAGTAATCTGAGCCCATAACTAAGAGTGAGCAGGGAGAGACTCAGGCAGGAAGTGATGTCACACCAAGCTAATATGGCAGCTGCTATCCTAAACAAACAGAGAGCTTCTCAAGCTGTTTATTACTATAGGTATGGTAAAGCTTTCTGCAGAATAAATATAGTTTTATAGCTTGCACTATTATGGCTAATCTTTTGGCAGTAAACTGCCTCTTCAAAGGCACTGACTAACTCAGAGTTAGAGAGCTGCAAAGCAGGAAGTTGTGTTCTGTTCTCTTATGTTAGATATCCAGTCAATCCAGCTTTTATAGATTACATTGTTGGCTAACCAACTCAATTAGAAACATTTCTTTTATTTTGCACAGCATATCTGTTTACCCAGTTTTTAGTTTTACACTGAATTGTTCATTCAAAATGATAATGTTATTAAGTCTTTTATTGGTCTGCTGCCCTTCATTTAGACATAAGGAATAAAACTGTATAAATCTGGTTGCTAGGGTCCAAATTAATTTTAATAAAAAAAATAAAATAAAATAGATGTAGTGTAAATAAAACTTATTAAAAAAACAGGTATGACCATAACATACGTCACCTACCCGTGAGACGGTTGTAACGGTTTCCATCTACAAGCTTCTTGTGTGCTCTTCAATGTGTTAGCGACCCTGTACTGAGTGCATCAGACTACGTCCTCGTTGGCAGCAAAACTTCGATAATTTTAAGTGACCTGATACGTCTGTTTTAGTAGATATAAACAATATCCGAGCAGATCTTGTAAATGGTATTGGTACTTAAAGAGATCTTGTCATGGGGAAAAAATTTTTTTTTTTCAAAATGCATCAGTTAATAGTGCTGCTCCAGCGGAATTCTGCACTGAAATCAGCTCAAAAGAGCAAACCGATGTTTTAATATTTCAATTTGAAATCTGACATGGGGCTAGACATATTGTCAATTTCCCAACTGCCCCAAGTCATGTGACTTGTGTTCTGATAAACTTCAATCGCTCTTTAGGGTCAGTCTACAGAAGCAGATTCAGGGATATTAGTCGCCCCAGCGACAGATCACCTCTTCTTTGGGGTGACAATCTCCCTGAACTGCCTTCTCCCTGCCCACCAGCCGCTTAACTGAAAATCGCCTGAAGCAATTCACACGGCTGTTCATTTTCCAAAGTCGCCCAGTTTCCTTGTGAGGCAACTTAGGGCGACTTTGGAAATGAGTGGCCACGTGTGTATTGCTGCAGGTGATTTTCAGTTTAGCGGGCAGGGAGAAGGCAGTTTGGGGAGCTTGTCGCCCCGAAGAAGAGGCGATTTCTCACTGGGGCGACTAATCTCCCCAAATGTGCTTGTGTAGACTGACCCTTACTGCTGTACTGCAAGCTGGAGTGATATCACCCCCCCCTTTTTCCCTCCCAGCAGCCTAACAACAGAACAAAGGTAGTCGGATAACAGCTGCCTAATACAAGATAACGGCTCCCTGGTAGATATAAGAACAACACTCAATAGTAAAAACCCATGTCCCACTGTGACTCCTTCAGTTACATTGAGAAGGAAAAACAGCCTTCCAGAAAGCAGTTCCCTCCAAAAGTGCTTAACCCCATGTCAGATTTCAAAGTTGAATATAAAAAAATCTGTTTGCTCTTTTGAGAAATGGATTTCAGTGCAGAAGTCTGCTGGAGTAGTACTATTAACGGATGTGTTTGATGTCTTGACTTGACAATTCTGCTGCATTTCTTAGAACTGCTTGTGGAACTGAGAATGGTCTGACAACTTGGGTACACTTGGGACATGCATACACGTGCACTAACAAATAATAAGTTACAAACCTTAAGTGCGACACATTGAGGCACAGAAGAAAGGAGGTCCTTGCCCTGTACAGCTTAGTCTTCCTTTCTGTTACTATTGTTAGTTTCTTGTAGAAAATGTGACTCAATTTCTGATTAAAATTCAACTTAATTTGTAAAGCATGTGCCTATTATGTGCCACTAGCACTGCTACTTAAACCACTCCTTAATCTTGGAACTATTCATATAGCATATGTCATTAAATGGAGCTCTGTTATTGCACAATAAATCTCTTTGCTACATAGCTCTGATTGGGTGATGCCTCTGCAGTATTTTACATGACACAAGCATGATATGGTTTAGGGCTCATCCAAACGAGCAGATTCGTGGAGACAAAACTCCACGTCATTGAGGCAACTAATCTCCCCGAATAGCTTGTTAGCGCTGCGCACTCGGTAGGCGTAAAGTCGCCTGCGCTTATTCACACGCAGCGGCGCTATTTTCAAAGTCGCTGAAAATTGCCTGCCGAGGAAAACCTAGTGGGTGCACAGCGCTAACAAGCTATTCGGGGAGATTTGTTGCGGCGATAAGTCGCCAGGCGACAGATCTCCCTGAAAACTCCCCGTCTGGCCTTAGCCTTAATGACATGTCATTCTCAGGGAACAGCTGATTATCATCTGGTATTAGCCTTAAAACATGGAAGCACTGTGCTGCATTGCTCTTTTGCATGAAAAAAACTGCATTTGTATAATTCAATTCTTTTAAAGCAAAACTATACCCCCAAAATCAATATGTGAGCAACAGATCGTTTATATAAAATTAAGTGACGTCAAACTGGAATAAATATTAAAAATTGAACTTTTACATCTCTTGCCTTGAACCACCATTATGTGATGGTCTGTGTGCTGCCTCAGAGATCACCTGACCAGAAATATTTCAACTCTAACTGTAACAGGAAGAAGTGTGGAAGAAAAAGACACAACTCTGTCTGTTAATTGGCTCATGTGACCTAACTTTATAGTTTGTTTGGTATGTTTGTGTGCATCATGAATCATACGATCCCAAGGGGCAGCGCTTATATGTTAAAATGGCAATTTTCTATTTATGATTACCCAATGGCACCTACTACTAAAAAATATATATTTTTATGAAAATGGTTTATTTACATGAAGCAGGGTTTTACATATGAGCTGTTTTATGCAATATATTTTTATAGAGACCTACATTGTTTGGGTGTTCTAGCTTTCCTTTAAAGTTCTCCTTTACATTTATACTTACAGAACAGGAAGAGGAGGAGGAGGAGGAGAATATCCATCTAGATGCAAGTGCTGGCCGGTTTGTGCGTTATCAATTTACTCCTGCGTTTCTCAGGCTTCGAAAAGTTGGAGCAACGTAAGTATAATTTTAAGTGCTGGTGGTTTAGAGAAGCTAATTGGAATACTAAACAATTCAAAGAGAATATGGAGACATATTTAAGATGTGCTATGATGGATCTTGTAATGCTCAATCCGGTTCTCAGGTTTCATTGGATTGGCACACTATACAGGATGATCTTTAAGGCTAAGGCCAGACAGGGAGATTCGGGGGAGATTTGTCGCCTGGCGACTTCTCGCCCCCGAATCTCCCCGTCTGGCCTTAGCCTTAGGATGTTCAAGCTGATGATTCAGCTATGTCCTCTGTTGGTAACTACAAAACACAAACTGTTAGTGAGACCATTTACTTAGCCTGTGTTTTGTAAGTGGGTGTTGTCCAAGGAATGCCTGTTTAGTTCATAGTAATAGTATTCATAATCCAGAATACAGGTAAGGGACCTGTTATCCAGAATGCTCGAACCTGGGGTTTCCCCATTCTACTAAAAAAAGCATAAACCTTAAATAAACCCAATAAGATTATTTTGCCTCCACTGAGGTTTAATTATATCTACATTTGTATCAAGTACAAGGTACTGTTTTGTTATTACAGAGGAAAAGGAAATCATTTTTAAAAATGTAAATTATTTGGATAAAGTGGAGTCTGTGGGTGACAGCCTTTCCATAATTTGGAGCTAATGGGTTTCCGGATAACAGATCCCATACCTGTATTAAGCATTGGCATTTACTTTTGGTACCAACTGGTGCCTTTCAGGTATCATGAAGGATTTGTCCTTTCTGTTATGTGGTAGTTCTGCCTGGTAACTGTTGTTCAGAGCTTTCTACATAATGGATCCCCTACCTGTATATCTTATTTACAAAAATATTTTATCATACCTGTATTTTTTCAGTACCACAGAAATTCTTGTCAGTGGGGGGCAGCCATAGAAAGTGGATGTGCTACTTTAAACAAGTTCTTTTAATTAATCATATATAAAATAATTATATATAAGTAACTTTCATAAAAATATACTTTTGTAGTAGTATCTTCCATTTACATAGTCTTAAATAGAAAATTGCTCTTTTACGTACTAAAGCTGTCTTTTCCTACCACTTTTTCCTTTTATAGTTCGAGCTTTATTAACTCCTGTCAGGTGATCTGTCAGGTGCACCAAATCCAGAACCAAATATGAACCCTAATTTCCATACACAATTTATTTTATGGAAGGGGGAAACAATGTCCATGTCTGGCAGCCTAATCCTTGGGGCAGCTGGGAAATTGACAATATGTCTAGCCCCTTACTACCCCAAAGCGCAGGTCCCTTCGTGCAGGGTCACAGGCGCCATCTTCTGCCGCAAAGTCTTCTTCCGGGGGCGCATGTGCGGTAGGACGCATTTGCCTGTTGGTACTACTGCGCATGCGCCCAAGGTTCACGAAGTTCGACGTTTGAACTCCGTGAACTTCATTCGCAGTAGTACCAACCAGCAAATGCGTCCTACTGCACATGCACCACCATCGCCAATGGAAGAAGGAAGAAGACATTGTGGCCGAAGATGGTGCCCGTGAACCTGCACGAAGGGACCTGCACTTTGGGGTAATATACAAGTTAGGAGCAATAGGGGAGGAGTGAGGGGGGCCTACAGGGGGGAGGGGTTTAGTGCTGGCGGGGTTGAATTCCCCTTTAACAGTAACCAGCCTAGGTTTCTTCAAACCCTGGGGTACCTTAAAATGTGACGGCATGCAAATTCCCCTGTACTGAGCAGAGTTGAGTAAGACTATTTGAGGTTATAGTTGTCTGATATGTTACACATGAGGAGTAGTGTGTCACCCTCCAGCAGGTGAAACCTATTTAGTGTTCTCTGAATTGTTATATAGCAGGGTTACTATAGTCCCTAAGTCACTATACTGCAGGTTTAATGGTCTGAGTAATGATTATTTAGATCAGTGGAAGACCGGTTTGTTCTATACGTTGCCTGGGCTAGGTTCCTGCATATATTATTTTGTAAGTACTAAGTCTTACAATAGCCTTGCAAAAAAGCTTGTGAAACCCTCCATATAATCCATAAAACAAGCTGTGCAGTAAGATTGACACCATGTCTACTTGATTTCCACTGGCCCTGCCAAAGACCAATTGATTGTCTTCCACATCAAGAGACCTCAAGTCCTGCCAAAAGCAGTGGCTATCTTTATAGCTACAGGAAAATGTTATATATATTATTATATAGTGCAGTGTATTTACATTGTTTGTAAAGAAAGGGATTCCTTCTATAAGAAAGGTTAGGCTGTTTGGTATGTTCTTATAATGGATTGTTAATCTGTAAGAAGACAATACACCAAATATGTCTGAAAGGTGACTCAAATGAAAACAGTGTGACTGAAAGCATGGCACTTCCTAAATGTTGTAATGCCCATACTTTAGTTCTGTAAGAATTAATCCTAATGTGGTCTGTTTTTTTTTTTGTTTTTTTGTTTTTTTTTAGTGTGGAGTTTACTGTAGGGGACAAACCTGTGAAGAGTTTTCGGATGATCGAGAGGCATTATTTCCGTGATCGGATACTTAAGAGCTTTGATTTTGACTTTGGCTTCTGCATCCCCAACAGCAGAAACACCTGTGAACACATGTATGAATTTCCACAGCTGTCTGAGGAGCTAAGTACGTATTGCAGTCCCTTTCAGAATGCATACAGGTAGAGCATAGAGAATTCAAAAACCTGTTCTGGATCATGTTCGTATTATTGGGTACTGGTCTAAAATAACTATATATTACAAAATGTGGCTTGCTACAGACTTGATATTTCAGTGGCAGGGTTTTTCACTATGCACTGCTTGGGCTTGGGGGCAGGAGTCCACACGAGGAGGAAAGGCTGCAGTTGTGTGTTTCTGTTTAACATCAGAGCTATGTAAGCACAGTACCTCCTGTCAACCAGAGCTGAGCCTTACCACCCAGGCAGTGCACAACACTTAAATCGGAACTACTGCAAAAATGAAAATGTAATATAAGCTTTCTCATACTTAAATAAGAAACAAAATATAATCCTTTAAAAATCTTCTGTGTTTGGAAAATTTCTTATTTCAGTGTGCTGAAGCTTATATACTATAACATTTTCATTTTCACAATAGTTCCCCTTTAACAAAAGAAAATTCTGCATCATACCGATACCAGAAATTTGTCTGGTTATTTATTCTTTTATCTGACAGTTGGTCTGCATCTAATTTCTATTCATTCCACAGTTCGACAAATGACCGAGAATCCTTATGAGACCCGCTCTGACAGCTTCTACTTTGTCGATAACAAGCTCATCATGCATAACAAAGCAGACTATGCCTATAATGGAGGGCAGTGAGGATTCCATTTCTTTAGACTGTATATGGCAAAACAGAACATTCCCTCGGTGAAGCAGAGATAATTAAAAATGATGGACAACATTTCGGACTCTTCTTATCAGATCTGTGCAACAGAATAATAGAAGTACTGTCTTCGCATCTTCATTTTAATAAGTGCTTTAGTTAGAACAGGAAGATTTTGTACTTACAGAATAGGTTTTTTTTTTTTATTTATTCTCTTGTGAAACAAGTGATTTTGTTATCCTTTAAGAAGTATGAGGTTAGATTTTTAACTCCTTTGCTTTACTTTTGTAAGTACAGGTATGGGACTTGTTATCCAGTAAAGCTCGGGACCTGGGGGTTTCCGGATAAGGGATCTTTCTGTAAATCTGCTAAAAATAATGTAAACATTTAAATAACGCCAATAGGCTGGGTTTCCTTCCATGAGGATTAAATGTATCTTTGTTTGGATCAAGTACAAGGTACTGTTTTATTATTACAGAGAAAAGGGAATTATTTGGATAAAATGGAGTCTATGGAAGATAGACTTTCCATAATTTGGAGCTTTCTGGATAATGGTTTTCCAGATAACTGATCCCATACCTGTATGAAGCATTAATATTTACTTTTGGTAGCATTAAGCTCCAACTGGTGCCTTTCTGGTATCATGAAGGATTTGTCCTGTCTGTTATGTGGCCATCTGCCTGGTAACTGTTGTGGTCTTTAGCTGCCCTCAAAATGTGCCTACTTTCCCTTTAATCTGCCATCTATCTTCAGGGTTAAATCTCTTAGAACTTTTGTAAATAACGTGTTTTGATGGCAACTGTGGCCTCTGGTAGAACTTTGTAGAGGAAAGCATGGGAAATATTCTGTGGCAGACTTTGGTAGCTCTGCAGTGAATTGGGGATAGACCATTAATGCATAAGCAAGACTTTTATTTTAAAATCTCTTAAAAGGACTCTAAACTTGGGACCCGAACTTTTTTTTTTTTTCTTGTGAGCCACATCCAGTTGTAAAAAGAG
>CM044432.1:145903080-145925367 GCA_024363595.1 Xenopus borealis | reverse complement strand
TTATGACAAGTCCCTAATCTTTCACATAGATGATCCCCCACCAAACTGCCCCCGCACCATTGAGCAATTAAATGTAGCATCTGAATTTAAATACCTAGGGATACAAATTCACAAAAACCTGGACCTGTATGAGAGATCAAACATTTCCCCAGTTATCAAACTACGAGAGAGATTGGTGGTCTGGCGTAATCTCCCTTTATCAGTCCCTGGGAAAATTAACCTACTGAAAATGGGTTTTCTACCCAAATTCCTATATGTATTTCATAATGCACGCAAAACCCTTCCCTGTACCTGGTTCAAGTCGCTTGACTCGACCTTAAGGGGCTTTATATGGTATGGGGAATGACCCAGACTGGCCCCACAGACACTTCAAGCTCCATTAAGTGGGGGTGGACTGGCCCTGCCTAATTTTGAGAAATACTTTCTGGCCAGCCAGCTATTCTATGTGCATTGGTGGCTGGTCTCACAATTAGACAACCAAACGCTTGTGCTTGAAGCTAATATTGTAGGCTTTCTAGAGGCCCTGGCATTAGAATGGCAGTGGAAGTCTTTCAGGCAGCTCTCTCAGAATAAACAGCCAGTATGGTCCAAATGGACCCATCTATGGGGCAATAAATATCTCCCGCATTTTACTTCGGTACCAGACATTGCTAGATGTGCGACTGCTGGAGTTAAAACATTAGGAGATATCACAACTGATGGGGACTGCAAACAATGTTCTCCAAACTGAATTCCAACTCCCAGAAAATATGTTATTTAGATATTTTCAGCTAAAACGTGCCTTCCAGTCCCAGTTTCCTCTAAGACCATTAGTGGTTACAGATACTACACTGGAAGTTTATCTCCAATGGCCATATCTGGCAAAAGTACTGACTTATATGTACACTATATTTATGCAAAAGAATGCAACCCAATTGAATAAAGCCAAACAACACTGGTGTGAAGATATCCCAGACCTGGAGGAGGAGATGTGGAAAGATGCCCTAGCTTAAGTACCCCAACTAACCATCTCTAGCAGGGACAGATATATTCAGGCCAAATTTCTCAATACGGTATATCTCACTCCACAAAGATTAGCCAGGATCTACCCTGGAGTTTCAGATCAATGTCTCAAATGCCTTGAAGGAAAACTATACCCCGAAAACGAATACTTAAGCAGCAGTTTATATCAAATTTAGTGACATATTAAAGAATCTTACCAAACTGGAATATATATTTAAGTAAATATTGCCCTTTTACATTTCTTGCCTTGAACCACCATTTCGTGATGGTCTGTGTGCTGCCTCAGAGATCACCTGACCAGAAATATTTCAACTGTAAGAGGAAGAAGTGTGGAAGCAAAAGACACAACTCTGTCTGTTAATTGGCTCATGTGACCTAACTAGAGACCTACATTGTTCAGGGGGTATAGTTTTCCTTTAATGCTGTAGGTACAATCTTTCATGTCTTCTGGGAATGCCCATTAATCCAAGGTTTTTGGCAAGAGGTTCTTATGTACAGTATGCTGAAAACACCTTAGCTCTCCCCAATATCATGTCACCCAAACTTTGCCTTTTAGGTATCACGGAAACACTCTGCCAAGTTGTGTTATTTACAACTGTTTTATTATGCAAAAAAAACAATACTTTTGCACTGGAAATCCATGGGACCTCCTTCATTGAACTTTTGGAAAAAAAACTCATCGACTCTTTGAACAAGCAAAAGGTGGTGTACCAGATCGGAGGGTGCTCAAGTAAATTTGAAGCCATTTGGGGAACATGGCTTGAAACAGACACATTGCCTTAGCGGTACCCTAAGAAATAGGGAAAGATTATGAATACAGCAGGAAAATATGCGTGATGTGTTCAGCTAGATAACCCCCCCCCCAACTTCTTTCCCTTTAACAGTGGTTAAAATGTCACATTTTACATACTGAACTTATTGCACCAGCCTAAAGTTTCAGCTTGTCAATAACAGCAATGATCCTGGACTTAAAACTTGTCACAGGGGGTCACCATCTTGGAAAGTGTCTGTGACACTCACATGCTCAGTGGGCTCTGAGCAGCTGTTGAGAAGCTAAGCTTAGGGGTTGTCACTAATTATCAAGCAGAAAATGAGGTTGGCCTGTAAAATAAACTGAGGCTACAAAGGCTGATTATTAAATTCTGATGCCAATTGCACTGTTTTCTGTGCTGCCATGTAGTAATTATCTGTATTAATTACTAATCAGTCTTATATCGTGATATTTCTATTCTATGTGTACTGTATATTGTGATTGGGTCCCTAAGCTCAGTAACCCTGTAGCACCAGCTTATATTACAGGCCAACCTTATTTTCTGCTTGATAATTTGTGACAACCCCTAAGCTTAGCTTCTCAACAGCTGCTCAGAGCCCACTGAGCATGTGAGTGTCACAGACACTTTCCAAGATGGTGACCCCTTGTGACAAGTTTGAAGTCCTGGATCATTGCTGCTATTGACAAGCTGAAACTTTAAGCTGGTGCAATAAGTTCAGGATATAAAGCATGGCCCCATATAGTTTATGCTTCATATTTAGTTATCAGTGAAAGAAGAATTGAATACATTGTTAATGCTGCATTGTTTGTTTGTGATCTTTCCCCTTTTTAGGGCAGGCTTACATTAACACCCTCATGCCTAATGTCAGCTTTAAAGGAGAAGACAAGTTGTTAGACATCCCAGTTATTATAGCCACTTTTCTGTTATCCCCTCTTTTCTATTATCTCCTTTTCTTCAATAAAATCAGCAAACCAGGACACTGCTTGTGGAGCACCTTGCCACCATCTTTTTGTTATTTCTCCTCCCAGGCTTCCTCTTCAGGGATTCTGCAGAACACACACAAAATAGAAAAACTGTGAATATTCTGAATTGTTTTTGCCGACCAACAACACAAGTGCCTAACCCCCGAGGAAGAAGGTTGTGGCACAGTTCTTGAACAGTAATCCGTGCTGGTTTGATTTTACAAGTAAGAGAAACACCAGCCGGGGCTAAAGGGTAAATGACTGGAATCACTGGGGGGGGATGTTTGGGGATGTATAACAACTTGGCCATTTGCCTTTTTTCCTTTGCTTCTATGAACATTTCAGCAATCTTCTGTATTTCATTCCTTTACAAGAATCCTTTAGGAGAATTGTCTAGTCCAGGCCCAGACTGGCAATCAGAGGGGCTGCTATAAGGTGCCATAGAAATGCAGTATGTAGTGGGCTGGTGGGGGCTGTTTGGGCCTCTGTGTGGGCTGATTGCGCCTCTGTGTACCTGAAATGCCAGGGCCTATTTTAACTTTCAGTCCAGGCCTGGTCTAGTGATCCTGGTCTAACAAACCCACTGGGATATGCCAAAATAAAAATAATGGTAGTTGAATGTGTTACACCAGCACTGCATCCACATTGGTGTACTCATTGTACATTTAATAGTTTAGCGGCACAACATAGGTTATACATATTGCAGTAGGTTAGTATTTTGTCATACACAAAGTCTACCTTGTGATGGTAAACAGTAGCTGCATGGCAACTGGTATTAGACTTGAGAGTTAAGTAGCTTACAGCAATGGTAGCTAATATGTCATTAAGGATCACATACACCTACATACCTATTGCTTGTGTTTAAGCATTATAGTGAAAATGGGTTCTGCCTATTATTTAAAGCTAAGAAACTGGCACTGCAATATTCATTCTATCATACTCAGTTTCTCATTTGGTCAGACTAGACTACTAGCTACCCAGAAAACAATGAACTGAATGCCAGCAAACCAGAGTTAGCAGCTAGCATCAGACAATATCCTAAAATAAATAAAGTAAATGTTATTTCTGTATTCACAGGTAGTGACATGCATCAAAGAAGAAAGCTCCATGACATGGACAAAGAAGCTAAATCATCAGGTTTTTCTTGATAATGTAAGTAGGTGTGTTTATGACACAATACAATAGAGTAGCAAGCAGTTTTGCATTTATAAACATTCCCTTGCTGTATATTTTCTCTGGTAACCTAACAAAGCAACATTCCTGCACAGTCTTCTTTGCTGTTATTACCTGCACAACACATGATCATAAATGGCTTCCACTCATTTTGGAATCCATTTGTGCTTTCCAGAGACCCCATTGTTACAAACATGAGTCTGTTTCCTGTTTTTTTTTGTACCCCCACCCTGAGTCCTTGGGTTTTTCAAGGTGGAGCTGTGTGCAAACATAAACAAGGGTACACATACATGTGTCACGAGTGCTCGGCGCTCCCTACCTGTTTCCCGACGCGGCGCGGATCCAGGTAGGGAGCGCCGAGCGCTCGTGACAACATGTTAGGGATTGTGCACAATTCGTACAATTCTTTCTTTTACATTTAGCACCTCAAACATAAAATCTGCCAGCTGTAGTTGTCTGTCTGTTTTATCCATGGTGTGACCAAAATAAGCATGTTAGCATTTGCCCAGTAGGATTTGTCATAGGCAAACCCTCACAGCAGTATTCATTTATGGTGTTCCCTGGCTTAGTACCAATCAATAATGAGTTCCTGTGATTAGTAATTGTTGACATAAATTATGTTATCTGACATGAAAATGAATTGGTAATTGGTAAACCAATATATGAAAAGTGCCCAATCGCGTTTTGGATAAGTAGGGATACATAATTTTGGCCCATACATGTTTTTATGATGATGCTGCTATCTATATGGGCACCTTAATTTACTAGTGTGGACTGCTGGGTACAACTAACATGTACCTGGTATCACTATGGGCATAATGCCTGAGATGGCAGCTCAGTGTATTTGTTCCAGTTACTGTTTGGTATTTAGTCTATTCATTTGTACTGTTTGGTAATAAATGGAAAGATGAAATGAGTCCTGAAAATAAAATCCTTGTTTTTATCTTTCCAACAGGTTGCAACATGAAGGAAGCTTCTTCTGAAGTCAATTCACAAGACAGTGTTTAAAACAACATGGTATACAAACACTATTTTGGATTATTCTGTTATATGCACATGTTTATACATCTGCAAAGTAGCAAGTCATAATGTATGTAGGTCTGTTCTCTCCAAGTGGAAACATCCCAGGCACTGCCTCTTAACCCTGTCCAAATAAAAGTAATTTGATTCACCGAATATTTGGAGTTTGGATCTATGTAAAGATTTATGTAAAAAGTTTGATCCAGCACCCACAACATTATTTAAATCCGGATTAGAGTGTGGCTGCCTAAAAACATATATTATACTTATAAATCTTTTGAGGATCGCCGACTCATTAACTGTTTTTAATTGATACATTTAGTTGATACATTTGTTATGTTTGTCCCTGCTGAGCTTAATCTCTGAGTTTCATTACAGGCAGCTGTTAAAATTGATACAATAGTTGCTCATATTCCACAGATGCTGCTGAGATATGGATCAACTAATTGTATCAACTAACTGTAGCAAATTATAACAGTTTGGAGGTTTTCTGATTTTTTTTATCTGAAAAATTGACTTTTAAGATGTATTCATACTATTTATAAGAAACAGAGCTAATCTGAATGCACTTATTTTGCTAATGTATATTATGTTTGACATATCCATACGTTGGCTTGTTTACTTGTAGTGCACTAGTGGAAAAGTGAGGTGAACCCACTGAAAGAACTTGGGTGTGCAGTTATAAAGAGTAACACCTTTACTGGTACAACACTGAACTTCATGCTATCAGCAAGAAGCCCCCACAAAGTCCCAATGTTGAAAAAAGTATTTAATATTATATTTATAATTGTTTGATTATAATTATCCAGTATATTGGTACAATAAATATTATTAAAGCAACAGAAATGTATTTTATGCCCCCCCCCCAATGCTGATTAAAGTACAAGGAAAATTAAACTAAAGAAGTAGGCTAGGGGCGTGGCCAGGATGCTTAGCTGAGCAGACGTGTGGTGCTGTAGCTCCATGATCCTGAAACCATCCTACTACCTACCATAGCAATTTTACCGCAAAAAAAAGCAGTACTGCCTAGACAGATCAACTGTGGGAACTCTCTGCCGATACTCCAAATGGGGAAAACAGGACAAAGACGCATTGACGGCTATACAAAGCTTCCCTCAACACCACGAGGCCAGAGACAAGATGGCGCCCAAAGCACAGGCCCAGACTCACCACCTTAACCTGAGTAGGCAGCTTCGACAATAGAAGCTACCGGACCTGATACCCAACTTCTCATCCAAGCCATTGCCGACTCAAAAGAGGCACTCGCAACGAATCTTGCGCTCACAAGCGCTACGCTCACCTCCAAGATTGAAGAGGTGCGGGTGGATCTATCCCTGCTGCGCCATGACCTGCAGACAGTGAGGGAGCGCATGATGGAGGCTGAGCGCAGGATCAGCGAGCTAGAAGATGCATCTCGCCCTATACAACAACAAATCCATCAACTACAAGGTGACTACCAACAGATAGTGACCAGAATGGACGATCTGGAAAACCGTAACAGGAGGTCGAACCTTAGAGTGGTAGACCTACCAGAAAATTGTGAGGGAACACCTGTCGAGGAGTTTATGGAAAGATGGATGCAAGAGACTCTGACAAATGCCAAGTTTACACCGCACTTTGTGGTAGAACAAGCCCATCGAGTGCCGGCCAGGCAGCACCCTCCGGGAGCTCCTCCGAGGCCAATTATCCTCAAGTTGCTAAACTTCAGGGACCGGGACATCGCACTCCGAGCTGCCAGAGACCAGGGGGGAATCCTATTCCAGAATACCAGAGTGTCGCTATACCCGGATTACTCCCTTGCAGTCCAAAAGAAAAGAGGCACTTTCACAGAGGCCCGACGTAAGCTACGAGAAAGAGGGATTAAGTATGCTATGCTCTACCCTGCAAAGTTAAGAGTCCAAGACGGCAACAAACTACATTTCTTCGAGACCCCAATGGAGGTCATTCGCTGGCTGGAACACCAACCCCCTGCAGCTAACCCGGCAAACAACCGGAGTTGAGGCCAACGCAGGTCGTATTATTGTCTCTGCTTATGTCTATGCCAAAGTACATGGGGCTAAGGTTAAACAAATCCAAAATTGAGGTCTTTATAGGCCATACCAATGTCCCTGATGGTGACTATGTCAAGGCCCAAATGGCTAAGGAAGGGCAACAAAAGTTTTGTTGATTCTCATTAACCCACTAAGGGATCCCCCAGCACTGAACATGCACGAACTGATGCAGATAAGTCACACTCCAGCACAAAGCGGTATTTATTTTGGAACTATTAAGGGCTGTTTCATCTGCTTTATCCCTTAGCCGCATAACAAGGTTATCGCCAGTTTTTTTTTTCAGGAGCCGAACTTTTTAAGCAGCACCTTCCTCATCACCTAGGACATTTCCTGCCAACTGGGCTGCTGGTCCAACACCTACCGCTCACTGTTTGATGTTATGGGTAAAATGTATCCCCAAGTTAGGGAAGGGATACCAGGTGGGAGGGGTTTTACTGTACAAAGTTATTCACTGTTTATAGCAGATTATTTTGTATGCACAATACGGATTAAGGAGTCTAGAATGTCAACTTTGATAATATGCATTTCTCTGCACCTGACATGGCTATGCACCGGCAATCTATCCAGATAGTATCCTGGAATGTCCGAGGCCTAAATGACTGCATAAAGAGGTCAGTAGTCCTAGACTACCTTAAAAAGACGGGGGCAGACTTGATGTTGCTCCAGGAAACCCATCTGGTAGGGCAAAAGAACAGGGCGCTAAGGCGCACTTGGATTGGAAACTTATATTATGCAGACTACTCCACTTACTCGAGAGGGGTGGCAATAATGGCTAGGAAATCCCTGAGTCTCGAAGTAGAGCAACTGATCTCAGACGGGAAAGGGCAGTATATTATACTCAAATGCAAACTTTTTGGGCAATGGTATATCCTAGTCAATGTGTATATCCCTCCCCCATTTGCTATGACCCTACTAAATGACATTATTGCCAAAACTGCAGAGATGGGCCAATGGCCCACACTATGGATGGGAGACTTTAATGCTCTCCCTGATCCTCTCATGGATAGGTTAAGACCACTCCCTCAGGACAATATAAATCTAGCCAACTGGATGGCGGGGGTTGGTCTCCTGGATGCTTGCCGGGCCAAGCATCCAGACCTGAGGCAATACTCATGTTACACAGTAGCAACCTCGGCCCTCTCCTGCATAGACTTAGTCCTTGCTAACCCAGAGGCCCTCCAGGGAATCCAGGCAGCAGAATTCCTACCCAGAGTCTGCTCTGACCATGCCCCCCTAAAGCTAACCCTCACTCTTCCCAGCCCAAAGAGAGCTAGAACGTGGCGCTTAGCCCCCAAATGGATCCATAATAGCAGGATCCAAGAAACCTTCACTCCCCTCTGGAAAGAATTCTGGTCCACAAACCAAAACTCTGCCTCGGTAGAAATAGTATGGGACACTGCTAAGGCCTGGACTAGAGGCCAGTATATCTCTCTCATAAAAAGAGAAAGAAGGAGTATAGAGACAGCCATAGAGGAGGCCAAGATGGTCCTTAGCGAAGCAGAGAGCCACCTCGGCAGCGCAGACAGTACTCAAGCCCGACAACAAATGTCAGAGGCACAGAGGTCTATTGACCTCCTCCATGTGAACAAGTACTCCCAACTAGCTATCGCCAGGCGGGCAGCCTGGTATGATAGAGGCGACAAAAACGGCCGTCTATTAGCCATGCTGGCCAGAGATCCCCAGCAGATAACTACCATCCCAAGATTGCTCACACACACTGGTGAGGAGATACATAACCCACAATCTATAGCCAATGCTTTTGGGGAATATTACAAGGATCTATACCAGTCAAGAACACAGCCCACCCTCCCAATCCAGGAATACCTGGCACCACTGTCTTTCCCCACTCTAACGAGTGAACAGCTCTCCTCCTTAGAGAGACCCATCTCTGTAGATGAAGTTAAAGAAGCAATAGACAGATTCCCTAACAACAAGTCCCTGGGCCCCGACGGCCTGCCAATAGAATGGTACAAGGCAAATATATACACCGGCACTGGCAGCCCTGTTCAACAACATCACACCGCAGACGGCTATTCCACACACATGTACGCAAGCAACTATATCAGTGATACTTAAAGCTGGTAGACCTGCCCACTCCTGTGACTCCTACAGGCCGATATCTCTGCTAAATGCAGATATTAAGATTTTTGCCAAGATCTTAACCACTAGGCTCCAAGGTGTCATTGTCCATCTAATTCACCCGGACCAGACCGGCTTCATACTGGGCCGCTCCACCGATATCAATATCAGGCGCCTGTTCACAAATATTCAAGCCCGGCATGAAAACGCGGGCAACAGAGTAGTAGTCTCGTTAGATACTGCTAAGGCATTTGACACGGTGGAGTGGCCCTATCTATGGGAGGTCTTGAGCAGCTTCGGTCTGGGGGATAAGTTTATAGGTTGGATCCAAGCAATGTATAGATCCCCAACGGCAGCGGTCAGGGTCAACTCTTTCCTCTCAGATAGTTTCCAGTTACACAGGGGTACAAGGCAAGGGTGCCCTTTGTCCCCTCTCCTCTTCGCTTTGGCAATTGAGCCTTTAGCCATTCAGATACGTAAGGATGTAACTATTAAGGGCCTCAAACTGGGAATGCTGGAGGAAAAGTTGTCACTGTACGCAGACGATATGCTGGTATATTTAGCTGACCCAGTAGAATCCCTACATAACTTACTCCGGGTGGTAAATGAATTTGGGGGACACTCTGGACTAAAGGTGAACTGGGGGAAATCGGTCATCTTCCCCATAGATGATGTACCTCCCCCTCCAACTCAGGTTCCCCTTCTACTGCAAAGAGTCCGCTCATTTAAGTATCTTGGCATTGAAATCCGTGCAAAACTTAGTGAATACATCACAGATAACCTTGTTCCAGTGATGCAGGACTACAGAAGGAAAACTAATATATGGACAGCACTCCCTCTGTCTCTGATGGGTAGAGCCAACTTGGTAAAAATGATCTATCTCCCGAAATTTTTATACAAGTTCCACAACTCTCCCATATACTGTATATCCCACAGGTGTGGTTCAAACAAATTGACAAAATCACCTCTACTTTTCTCTGGGCAGGGCAGAAACCCCGTATTAGTCTAGCCACCCTACAACTTCCGACCACTGAGGGAGGCCTTGCGCTGCCCAATTTCTTGCGCTATTATCATGCCTCACAGCTGGTATATGCCCACTGGTGGCTGACCCAAGACTTGAGCAACCAGGCTCTTTTGGCAGAGGCGGCATGTGCCTCTTCACTGGAAGCCCTTGCCAACCACCTATACAGGTGCGAACGGTCAATGTTCCCCTCTACTCCCTCGATGGTTTCAGTCATAAAAATTTTCGTGATGTATCTGAAGCGATTCTACCCTAGATCAGACACATGGTCCCCAGGAACTCCCCTATGGGGGAACAAAAATCTCCCCCAGCTATCCAACTTCAGTCAGGCAGAAATATGGGCCCAGAAAGGAGTCAAATACCTGGCACAAGTAATAGAGCAAGGCCATTTCAAATCCTTTCAGGAACTGCAAATAACACACCAATTACCACCCAATATGCTATTCCGGTACTTCAAACTAAGACATGTTCTTGCTGCTCAGTTCCCAAATATGCCACTAGTTATCGAACAGAGCCAGCTAGAACTTCACCTCAGGAGACCCGCCTTACAAAAACCGGAGGGTCTATAAAAATCCCAGTTAAATGAGCAAAATGGTTAGCAGACATCCCAGATCTAGAAGAGGAAGCCTGGGAGGAGGTCCTAGAACAGGTCCCCGACCTCACCATCTCCAATAGGGATAGATGGATACAACTAAAATTCCTTCACAGAGCATACCTGACCCCCCAAAGGCTACCCTAGACACGTGTTACAAATGCGGAACAGAGGTGGGGTCTCTCATGCATGTGTTCTGGACATGCCCTCTCATCCAAAGATATTGGGAGCAAATTTTCCACTTCATAGCAACCAATTTTGCCCTTCCTAACATACGATCCCCAGAATTATGCCTGCTGGGATCCATGGGCCCCCTAGTGCTGAACTCCCATCAGAGACTTTTTTACTTGAAACTGCTCTATTATGCAAAAAAAGTAATTCTCCTAAATTGGAAAGCCACTATCCCACCCACGCTAACTCGATGGAAAAAAGTTATAAATGAAGTGCTCCCGCTGCAAAAAGCAGTATACTTAGCCAGAGGCTGCCCGGATAAATTTCTAGTGATTTGGGGTCCCTGGATTGATTTGCTACACACCACAGACCCCTGACCCAATCCAGCAAAAGTAGTAAAAAGTGGGAGAAAACTAAGTGTTGTAAAAACATAGGAGGACTTGCTGATGTATGGCACTGTATTAGGAGGTGTAAGTAGGAATAAAATGGTTGACAATGAAACATCATTCACATGCATAACCTGCAATTTACATTGACTCTAGACTTCAGAATGTATAAAATGTGCTATTTCTTTGTGTTCCTTTTTGGATGTATTGGTTGTAAAATTTTTCTTTTTTGAAAAACACATAAATAAAAACTGGAAAAAAAAAAGAAGTAGGCTAGAAATATTATACATATATTTTGTGCTTCTCCAAAGATGCCCCAGTAGCTCCCCATCTTCTTTTCTGCTGATTCACTGATTCACATGCTCTGTGCTGCTGTCACTTACTGAGCTTAGGGACCCACTCACAATATGCAGTACACATATGGGGTAGATTTATCAAATTCACATGAAGGATTCAAAATTTGAATGATTTGAATAATTCAAATTAAAATCTATTTGACTATTCGACAGTCGAGTAACTTCTCCTTTAAATTTTTATTCGACTGCCTAGTTCGCCAGTTTCAACCTACCGAATTGGCTTTCATTATTTAAATCGAATAAAAAAATTTAGTTTGAATGGATAAAATCGTTCAATTCGATGAATTGATAAAATCGTTCAATTTTCGCTATTCGATCATTCGACCAATCGAATAGCAGTAAAATCCTTCGAGTTCGATATTCGAAGGATTTTTATTCCCACACTATTCCCATGGTCAAATTCAAGGGTTTTTAACCCTCGAATTTGACCCTTAGTAAATCTGCCCCATAGAATAGAAATATCACAATATAAGCCTGATTAGTAATTAATACAGATAATTACTACACGGCAGCACAGAAACCAGTGCAACTAGCATAAAAATTTAATAATCAGCCCTGTAGCATGAGTTTATATTACAGACCAACCTCATTTTCTGCTGGATAATTTGTGACGACCCCTAAGCTTAGCTTCTCACAGCTGCTCAGAGCCCACTGAGCTTGTGAGCAGGCCCGGACTGGCCATTTGTGGGTTAGGGCAAATGCCAGAGGGGCTGCTATAAGGTCCCATAGAAAGTCAGTATTTAGTGGGCTGGTAGGGACTGTTTGGGCCTCTATGTGGGCTGATGGGCCTCTTGTGTACCTGAAATGCCAGGGCCTATTTTAATTCTCAGTCCAGTCCTGCTTGTGAGTGTCACAGACATTTTCCAAGATGGTGATCCCCTGTGACAAGTTTAAAGTCCTGGATCATTGCTGCTATTGATAAGATGAAACTTTAGTCTGATGAAATAAGTTCAGTGGATAAAACATGGCATTTTTAGTCCTATTCATTTTTAGGGTTTCCTTCTCCTTTAAGAGCTTTATAGACTTTCCTGTAGGTTTTAGTAATTTGAATCTGCCTTTAAAATACAGGTATTAGATTCATTATCCAGAAAGCTCCAAATTATGGGAAGGAAATAGACTCAATTTTAATCAAATAATTTAGATTTTTACAATGTATTTATTTTTTCTCTGTAATAATAAAACAGCACTTTGTACTTGATCCAGACTAAAATAGTATAATTAATCTTTTTGTAGGCAAAATAATCGTATTGGGTTCAGAGGTGTAACTACAGAGGAAGCAGACCCAGTGGCTGCAGGGGGGCCCAGGTGGTATAGGGGCCCCAATGGGGTCCTAACTCACAAACATTTCAATAAATATTGGTAAAGCAAGTCAACCTCTAGAAATTTTGGGTGCCTGAAAAATTATTTGCTGTGGGGCCCAGTAAGTAGTTTTGCCACTGATTAGATTTATTTCATTTTTAAAACTCCAGTTTTTTTCTGGTTGGCTTTAAAAGGGGAAAACTATTTTTTATATAGAATTGATAGAATTATGATTTATTAAACACTGAAGCTGCTAAAAGTCCAAATAAAAAAGGACTCCATCTCAAACCTGCCATGTCATGTAGAAGTCGATGGCAGATGTCCTGTGTACAACAGGAAGATATCATGATCTGGGCTGGGGTTCGTACAATAATCCGAATAATACAATATGGATTTTATCACAAGTCTTTTCTTGCACCAGATTTTTTCCGAGTAAATTTATTGATAAATAAATTTACTGATAAATACGGTAAATACGGTAAAAAATGTGTACGGGAGTTTGGTCGAAGTACTTTTAAGAATACAGTGATACATTTTTCAGATTTTATTAAAAAAAAAACCCCTAAATTACAGAATTATCCCTTTTCTGGAAAACCCCAGGTCCTGAGTATGTGATATGACAAGCAATGGGCCTCTTACATGTACAAAAGTCATAGGATGGATGTGGCCCTATGCCACATAAAGCTTCCCCCCCATGCATTTGATCCCCGATCATTTGATTTCACGAAAAACCATAAAATTTCCTCCGATCACTCAAAAAATTCGTACGATTCGAACGATCAAGGTGTTCGATCGTACAAATGGTATTCAAGCAGGTGATAGAAAAAAAAGCCTTTAGGGGGCTTCCCGTAGGCTCCTATTGCAATTCGGTAGGTTCAATCTGGCGAAGTAGGCAGTTGAAAATTTTAAAGTTAAAGTACTTCGATCATCAAATGGTCGAATTATCGAATATCCGATCATTCGATCTGTTTGATCTATTTGATACGGTGGAATGTTCGGTATTCAATGATCGAAGTGGCCAAATTTGCATATTCCAATTTCCGATACGATCATACGATCGGAATTCGATCGAACTTCAATCTATTCACGTGAATTTCGTAAATCTGCCCCTTGATGTGCATGAACACCCTGCAGTCTGAATTCGCACATGCACTTCATCCTGGGAATGCAGTGTGGTAGAACCTACAAAGTAAGTGAAGCTGGGCAGCTATCTATGCACACAAGCGTTTCGGCATGTTCTCCCCTTTGGTTGCTCTTTTAAAAGTTTCACCTCAAAGGGAACACATAAGTTTATGCAGCCAATGGTTGGCTATGTGTTTTTATTCAGTATGTTTCATGGAAACTTCAGACACAAGGGGAACTCTGGAAAGAGTCACTGCAGAGGAACATCCATGAAACATCCATTTGTAGGCACTAGTAGGTTGTATTAGGGCTAATGGCATTGAAAGGACCCTGTGTCATTAGCTTACCCAGCTAGAATAGACCAAGATGGCATTGGTTTTCATTAAAAGTAAATGTTTATTAAGGCCATTTGCTAGCTGTGAGATGATTGAGTCTCATGTGGATATGTATCAGTGTATCACTGGTAATCCTGAGGATAATTGCAGTCCTCTTCTTACTGGAGAAATGTTTGTTCATTTTAGGAAAATTGTGACTGCCAGCCCCCCCCCCTTTCCAAACTTAGAATAGTATATGGCCTCTGCACCCTGTGGAGGAATGTCAGGAGATTACACTTTGGTTACCTGGAAAGAGTTCAGATGGGATTGTTATAGGTCAGCAGCTATGCTGGTTTTTTTTAGTGTCAAGCTTCACACAACAATGTGACGATGCTGACTGAGCATGTTTGTTATGAGCACATTCCATGAAAAAGAAAGTATGCCATTAAATGTAACAATTGCACTGGTTATAGACGCAACACACTGCCCAACTCTCCAGAGGCTTTTCTGCATATTCCCTAAATTTTCTTTATTCTACTTATGAGAGATTGATTGCTGGGACCACACAAAGTACAGGCTGGTTTATGCTGATTAACCGTTCCACTATACAATCCTGTGTTTTAGAAAGTAAAATGATTTTTCTTTATATCAAATATATAGGGGCAAATTTACTGAAAGGTGAAATTTTGCTTCGGAAGGTTTCTCCAAACTTTGCGCAACTTTGCTAACGTTAATTTGCAGTTTATATGCTTATTTGCCCGGACTGGCAATCTGTGGGTTCTGGCAGCAGGGGCTGCTGTAAGTTTCCATAGACAGTCACTATTTATTTGGGTGGTGGGGGCTGTTTGGGCCTCTGTGTACTTGAAATGCTGGGGCCTATTTTGAATCCCAGTCCCGATCTGCCTGGTAATCTAGTGCAACTCAGTATCTTAGAAGATGTAGTAGATCAGCTGAACAATGGTGGAATAAGTCAGCAACTGATCCTAATTCATCCACTTCAAATGCAGAACAGCCAAGAGTGGCATTAGCCTAGTGTTGAACTACAGCCTTTACTTACAGCATAAATGTCTCCCTCAAGTGGAGTCATAAAGAGCAGAAAGATGAAAGTTTGCATTTTAAAACAATAGATAACTTATAAAATGTGAGCAGTGTTGGACTGGCCCACAGGGATACCAGGAAAACTCCTGGTGGGCCAGGTGCCCTCTTGCTTCTAACAATTTGGCCTATTTCATGTTCATTCGATATTTCTTTAAGTGGAAAAAGAGGCTTAATAATGGAATGATAGAGTATAGTAAGTAGCTCTAAAAGAATAGGAGAATAAAGAGGTTAAGTGAGGAGAGTTTGGAAAGTTGGGCCCCTGGTCTAATGTTTTCTGGTGGACCCCTGGTCTAATGTAGTGGAAATAAGCTGCATTCCAGCCAAGACTTAAGTCCCACATTGCCTTACCCGCTGTTGTGAAGCTCCTTCTTCTAAGGTCTATTAATTACAGAAATTAAATGCTTTTGGGGAATTCATATTTAATTAACTTTTATTTAATGCGTGGTTTAACGCAGAGCCATGAAGAGGCGGCAGCCAGGCAGAACAAATACGTCTCAAGGCCTGATGAGTCACTAAAGTTTGCATGTTAGGAAATCGGCTGCCATCGGCTGGCAGAAGCTACACTGAATCTAGCTGAACTTGCTAATTAGCATACTCACTAACCTTCATATTCAGTATGGCTTCTCAAGTGCTAGCCCTAGGGGAAAATGGGATTGTGAGACTGGAATAGTAGCCTGGAATGGGAGCCTGGGATACAAATGCAACATAGAATACACGATTGATCTTTAAGTATGGCTGCCATCTTTTCTGGAGGTCCTTTTCTGGTCTTTTTATATTTATATCTTTCTTCCATATTAATAACATTGACATTAAGGGGTTTGTTTATTTAAATTTAAATTTAAAACCCTAATGTTTCCATTAATTACTCTCCAAGTCCTACGCCTTAGAAGCCATGTTCCAATATCAGGCTGTCTGTAAGTTTGGTTATACAGTTGTATCTGTTCTATTAAACTGTTAATTGTAGATGTCCACAGGGACACAGTGTATTTTACATATCTCTGTTGATTAAAACCACTCATTTTATTTTTAAAGGATTAGCCTCCCGAGACAAAGGGTGATACGTGAGTATAGCATAAATAAAAGTTGCATATACAGTAGCACCCGAAGTAAGGGCAGAGGCATGTGACATTTAGTCACCCGGCAACAAACCGACTCTTTTTCAGGGTGACTTATCTCCCCAAAATTAAAAAATGTTAAAAAATAATATTTATATGTTTCCTTCTCACAGGCCAGTTTGATGAGAAATTGCAGGTCTCTGAGCAAACCTTGGAGAGCTTCTCATATGATCAGCACCTTTCTTAGTTTGCTCTGATTCCCTTCCATCCTGGGAGCCTCTGTATTCTTTTCCTACACTGTCTGGTTGGTAAGTATCATGCATTGGCACCAGGTATGTGAGATTAAACATTTGTAAGATGGGCCATATGGGAAACTAAGTCATTCAGCATGGTACTTACTGGTATAGCTACATGCTATGCTCTCTTTACATCATACTAAAAGTTAACTCAAAGGTGAACAACCCCTTTAACTGTGTAAATATATATATATGGAGTAGCCCTGTATTATGTCATTTGTTACAAAGCTATCCGACCCACTGAATGTCTTTTTGATATAGGAGTTGGTTAATACAGCTAGCAGAGATGCCAGTATCATTGGGTGGAGCACTGGATAACCACAAAGAGTAGACTGGGATACTTCAAAGAGGAGGGCACAAGGCACTGACTGATATTTTAAAAATAGGTTTATGGAAATGTGTTTTGTTAAAACTAAAGCGACCTTATAGTGATTCTGTCATGATTTTTATGATGTTCAATTAATTTTGGTATTTTTTTTACCATTTTGTAAATTTTTGCGCAGTGCAGGCACAATGCAATTGACACCACTGTGCCAATGGGAGTCACCACCAACACACTGCCACAGGCATTAGATAACCCGTATTTGGCCAAGTCCTACTACTACTTGTAGCATTTGGATTTGAGTGAATCGTTTGTAGTTTGGCTAAAACCAAATCTTATATTTTTCATACATTACACTGTTTACACTGCAAATAAGTCACTGTACAATATAAAATGTCATTCCTGAACCAGCAAGTGTATTTTTTTTAGTTGTAACATTGGTGTGTATGCAGCCATCTCAGGTCATTTTGCCTGGTCATGTGATTTCAGAAAGAGCCAGGGCTTTAGGATGGAATTGCTTTCTGGCAGACTGTTGTTTCTCCTACTTAATGTAACTGAATGTGTCACAGTGGGACATGGCTTTTTACTATTGAGTGTTTTTCTTAGATCTACCAGGCAGCTGTTATCTTGTGTTAGGGAGCTGTTATATGGTTTCCTTCCCATTGTTCTGTTGTTAGGCTGCTGGGGGGAAAGGTAGAGGGTGATATCACTCCAACTTGCAATACAGCAGTAAAGAGTGTCTGAAGTTTATCAGAACACAAGTCACATGACTTGGGGCAGCTGGGAAATTGACAAAATGTCATGTCAGATTTCAAAATATATGTAAAAAAAAAATCTGTTTGCTCTTTTGAGAAATGTATTTCAGTGCAGAATTCTGTTGGATTCCCAAATCAGGACGATTTATATCAGATTATTGCCATGACCGTCGTGCCAATTTCTCTTCCCTCCCGCAGGTTACCTGTTTCCCCACCCATTCAGCGTGCCGACGTCACCTTGCGCTCTTATGACATTTCTGGTCCCGCCTACCGATGCTCTAGCAAGGGGTGTTACCCAGAAGCCCTTAAGTCTGCTTTCTGTGCTTCAATCAGACAGTTCTCATTTACGCGCTGGCGGAGTGAGGGAAATATCGTGGAAGGTTTTATGTGGATTTTATTTTATTGCCGCATTGAGAGGTGAAAGGTCAGGTGAAGAATGAATACTATCAAGAACGTGCCTGCCCGTGTTCTTAGTCGGAGGTCCGGCCATGGCTTGGAGGTAGAGAGGGAACAGTTTGACAGAAACCAGGTAAGAGACGGGGGCGAGGAGATTGTGTGTGGCACATCCGAGAGATAAGCGCCAGGACGTGTTTGAAGGTGCGCAGCGCAGTGTATGCGGCACTGAGACAAGTCGGCGCAGTTTAGCGTATGACACAATGCAGCCAGTGTATTGCGCTAGTGCTGCTGCTCTTGGTATTGATCCAGACTTGTCGAGTTCACCGGCTTGGAGCAGAGCTTCGGCAGCTGAATATACACATTTGTGGGATCCAAGCAACTGAGAGTTTTGTTGAACAAGTGACACAATAGCAAACCACTTGCACTGTAAGCTCTATGGGGCAGGGACCTCTTTCCCACTATGTCTCTTACCGCACAGCACTTAACCTCTTTGTCCTATGGTTCTGTACATATTTATTATGTGTGTCCGGTGCCTATGAGTTTCACTAGTACTAATGCTGTTAGTTAGAATGTATACATCTATGTTGTGTGTGTGTGTGGACAATTACTAACTAAAAACTGCTAGTAGGAGGTGCTGACTGTGCACTTTTAGGCTGCTGGCATAAGGTGAGATTTGTCTCCTTGATTGCCTGTGGGCTAGCATTTGGAGGAGATGGGTTGCCCACAGTTGATGAGATTTGTTGCAGATGACTAATCTCGTGTGTCATTGCCCATAGAACAACTCTGGATTAGTGATGTGTGGATATGCAGATTGGAAGTGTTTACGCTACGTTCACACAACATTTGTGGGCCATGGGCAGGTTCAGGCTGAACTTTTCCATGCGCCAATCTTGCCCACAATTTGCCTATAGATTTGCACCTGCAAGCCTGCCCCTTCTTTGACCTCACAGTAGGGCAGGCATGGACCTATAAATATGGAAGCTCAGGTTAGGGTCAGGTGCAGGTAAGAAATGGGTAGGTTGGGGTCAATTTTTTCCCATTGACCCGCAGATCACTACAGATCATTCCAAGGACCATGGTGTCAACAGGATACATTGATGTATCTTAGCATAAAAACAGAATGTGGTGGTGTTTTTTTTTCTATTCACTTGTGAATGCTCTGTAATTGTCGGCTAGGATGCTCTCCAGTAAATAACTTTGAGTGAAAACAAGTGGACAAGCGTGTGTTTACTAATGACTGCTGCTATTCTTCTCTGGATAAAACATCCCATGTGTTGTTTACCTTGGGTTAGATTGCAGGTAAATAGCTGTCAGAAGTGAAAATATGGCAATGTCAGGCCACCAAAACAAGTCAGGTCTCTCTATCAAGCAACTTGTACTATTCTATAAACTGGGAGATTACATGTTCTTTGTGCGATTAAAGAGTATCTCCATCCAGCACTGACATCTAACTAGCTACAATTATCTAGAATCTTTTTTGGTTGTACGTCTACATTAATATTCAACAGCTTTTTCTATAAACAAGGCATTTGGGCATGATGGTTATTGTCTGCCGAGAAAATGCATATTCTGTTTATGGATATTTAACTTCAAAATAAATGTCTTTTCTGTGATATCCTTTGCCTTACTTCAGCCAAATCCATTCTAGTCATCAGGGTTTACTGAATATACAATTTGATGTGACTCTCAATACAGTAATACTAATAAACTCAGAAAAAACATTGGGGTATAATTATCAAATAGTGAAGTTGGAGATCACCACAGTCCTCTAGAATGAAATTCCGCCACTCTCCATATACCACATCGTGTCTATTTTATAATTTAAACTTAGTAACTTTTTAAAACTGCCTTAAATTTTTTTTTTTTGTCTAAAAATTAAGTTTGGAAATATAATTAGCAGAGTATCCCAGTAGGTACTAAGTATACCTAGTTGCCTACTCGCTCAGCTGTTACAGTTTGATAAATTTGTCACATGCATTTTGACATCTTTCTGTTTTAGTCATTGTAGAACAATCCAGTATCTATAAGGGTTTAACTACAGGGGCGATTTTGACGCAATGCTGCTGGAGTTGACGCTGGGCAACAGAAGCTGTTGCAGTGTTCATCACAACACAACTGTCGGATGCAGACCCAGCTTGCAGTGCTTGCATCTGACAGCAGTGCCATATCAAATGAATGCTGCGACAGCTTCCGACTTTTGTACTACTTACCTTGTTTCCTGTTGCTTCCAATTTGAAGCAGGCGTTTTGTCGCCAAGCGTCTGATCCTGCATAATCATGTCAAAATCGTCTGTGTAGTTCTACGCTTTAAAATTTGTTTGATTCCAGCAATTTATCAACCTGATTGTAACAATTTAGTGTGTTGGATATTGGGTATTGACTGTTCTGTTCTATATACTCTCCTTTGTTTTCAAAATGTAAATTGTAGAAAAACAGAAAAAAATGTAGATTACTAGTAAAATTTAAAAAATATTGTTCACAAGTAATATAAACTGTTAATTTTTTCCCCCAAAATGTAAGTTTAAGGTTGATTGTTCCTGTCTATGGCAGGGGTGTCCAACCTGTGGCCCAGAATGCATATGAATGCGGCCCGGCTTGAAACGCTTGGTTCCCAAAGAAATGTCAAATAATATAATAATACGTCTATTTACTGTAATATCGAGGTGTCCTATATTCCAGTGTATAGCTCCATCTGGTTATCCAACTGGTATTGTAGCTCTTTTATGTGCATTTTATTAAATTTTACAAATCAAAAGTGTTTGTGTATGTCTCATGTGTGGCCCAGACAGTTTTTTCTTTTTCCAATGTGGCCCATTGAAGCTAAAAGGTTGGACACCCCTGGTTTATGGTGTTTCAGTCTGGCAGCTCAGTGATCCAGGAGCAGATTCTGAACTGCTACAATTTGCTACATTTAGTTGATACAATTAGTTGATACATTTCTCTGCAGCATCTGTGGGAATATTAGTAACTATTGTATTAATTCTAACAGCTGCCTTTAATGAAACTCTGGGAGTCTGCTCAGCAGGGACAAAGAAAAAAAAAAAATGTATAAACTAATGTATCATTTTAGAACAGTTACAGAATTGATGACCCCCCTCCCAGAGTTTCTTTAGAAACATGTAAAAAGGTGAAAAATTAACAGTTGAGCTGTGAACAAGAATTTGGTATCAAGCTATTGGATGATCATTGATTGATTGATCCATTTATAAATCCATAAATCCCTCAAATCTTCTAAAATGCAAAAAATTGCATATAAATTGGTATCACATTGGTACTACATACCAGTTAAATTGAAACATTTGTTCCCTGAATCACAAGACAAATGTTGGAGATGGCTTAAAGACACTGGCATCTATACTCCTATATGGTAGCAATGTAAATGTTTAAACCTTTATTGGAAAGCAATAACAACAGTAGAGAAGGTTATGCAGGAAACAGTCTCAAAAATGATTTGAAATTAATATTCCATTATGATCCCCATTCAGCTACTACAATAAAAAAATCAGTTGATACTTTTCATGTTACAAGCCGCAAAAGTCACAATACTGAAAAATGGATGGGTTTGCATAGGCCCATTTGTTGTGTTTTGATAGCCGCTGATGAGCAGAGTATAACGGGGCTTTATTAGCAGGTTCATGCAGCCATTACACAACAGTAACATAAACTCTTTCCCTGTCAAGCCGTACAGAAAGTGCTGTGTATCTGCATAGTACAAGTAATCTGCACAGTGACACCCGCAGGCCATTTGTATAAACACCACACCACTTTGATCTGATTGTTGGCCTAGGGGGGCATACAATAACATCAACCCAATTGGGCCCAGCATGCATGTGTTCTCAAAAACTGAATGTTTAGGTTCTGATTTTGATCAAATTTTGTTAGTCAGATTTTATCTGATCTTGCCATGCATCTGCTCTACACAGCATGCAGCCGCATGAGATTTGTAGGATACTACGAAATTGGATCCCTCAATAGATATGTAAAGTTTGATCAGATAAAGTCGTATGGGATAGTTTGTTCATGTATCTATCTGAGTGGGTGGGGG
>CM044432.1:145861892-145881932 GCA_024363595.1 Xenopus borealis | reverse complement strand
CAAAATACTGCTCGTACATCTGCATTTTCAACACAGCTTCTGAACACTATGGCTCACGGCATAGGCAAAACCCCTAATCAAATACATCCAGGAAGAAATTCCTAGATGTGAACTTCTTTCCCACGGCACAGGCGATGGTGTGACACTGTCCAGATTACTACTCGCATATCAGCCCTGTCGGTAGCAACCTGTGGAACCCGAGGGCCGAACAGTTGGACGGTTGACTTCAGTCGAAGAAGTTCCTTACCTCACTTTGGAAACCCAGTAAGTTTCACACGAAAAAAAAAAGTTAAAAAATCCACTTCAGTTTGACAGGGCTCTCTCCCTGGAGTCTCCACAAATATTCGGGGGCAGGGTACCTCAATTCCGGGAGCTATGGAACCAACACTTTTCAAACAATTTGGTCAACCAAATTATTTCAGAAGGCCATCATCTGGACCTTTCTTCCCATCCCCCTGGATGTCCAGAGTCCCAAACACTCCATCCAAAGCTTGAGCAAATAAAATAGAACGGAGTGATGGTACCAGTGCCTCCTTCAGGGAAATTTCTCCAGGTCCAACTACAATCTCTTTCTGGTCCCCAAGACAGATGGATCATTCAGACCAGTCCTCCACCTGAATGACTTCAGCAAAAACGTATATCCCGTGGCCCTGATTGTCAAGGACATCATTGCTGCCTGAGAATTACCTTCAAGCAGGCCTGGACTGGCAATCTGTGGGTTCTGGTAAATGCCAGAGGGGCTGCTGTAATGTGCCATAGAAATTCATTATTTGCTGAGCTGGTGGGAGGCTGTTGGGCCTCTGTGTGGGTTGAATGGGCCTATGTGTACCTGAAATGCCAGGGCCTATTTTGACTCTCAGTCCAGGCCTGCCTTCTAGAACCATCTCTATAAGTTGTGGTCCTTCCCCTCGAGTTGTCACCCAGGGTCCTCGCCAAACTAATGCGATGACTACAGTCTCAAGGAATCTCAGCTGCCTGCTGAAGTCCAAGATAAGGGAGATAAACAAAACAGATCTCCAGAAGGCGATACTACTGCTCTAAGACTTTGGCGGCATCATCAATGAGACAAGTTCAGTTTACTCTTCAGCTGCCTAATGACATGTCGGGGTCTAGAATCCCACACCCTCAAATAGTTGGTGACCTTACCAGTAGATGAACAGATGAGGATATGCGACCCAGTTAACTTATGAACTTACATCCAGCATTCTACCGCACACTTGGCAATGGAGGTGTTGGGAGTGATTGTTCCCCCCCATGGGGGTGGTGCCATTGGCTCAGTTACGTCTGTGCTATCCACAAGCCAACATCCCTCCCAGATGGTAGAGAAGTCCTTTCTCTCAACAGGTCACTCTAGGTTGGGGGACAACATGTGACAACCTATCTGTACATGGCCCATTGTCCTCTCCCAAAGCAATATTTCCCAGAAACATATTTGAAATCCTCACAGTATACAAGATCAGTGCGAGTACAGACTGATAATTCCACTACGGTAGCCTATAGAAACCCACAGCAAAGCAGCTCTAGCAGAAGCCCAAGAGATTTCAAGGTGGGTGGAACTCAGCCTGGCTAGACTATTGCTATACAAATGCCAGGAGCGGGCAACACAAAAGCGTTCTTCCTCAGCCTGAACCAAATAAATCCAGGAGAATGGGAGCTTAACCCGGAGGTATTCTCACTGCTTTAGCAGCGGGAACAGATTTTTTATTCACACAAAATGTTTCGAGGCCCACAGCTCGAAACATGTTGTGTGAATAAAAAAGCAGCAGCACAGTTCCTGCATTTGTGTATCTGTTCCCGCATTCGATTTACCTGCTACAGCAACCTTACTTTATTCAAGGACATAAAGTTCGGGAACCAGATATCGGATATACTAAGAAGTCTCACAGCTTGGCCCCTCGACTCTAATGTTATTGTATTCTCACTGCTTGTCAGTCATTAGGGGAGATCCCATATGGACCTGATGGCCTCCAGAACCAGTCGCAGGGGGACGAAAAACACCCACTCACTCGCAGGACTCGTTAGCAGTAGAGGTGGATGCCATGACTCACAAATGGCACTATGATCTAGCTTACAGTTCCATCCTCCCTCCAGGTTGCCTTGGTCCTCAAATGAGATCAGTCGATCGCACACCACTTGCATGGTAATGGCTCTGTATTGGGCCAGGAGAACACGGTTCTCCAACCCTCATGAAAGGTCAGCGGCACATCTGATTCATCTAACATCCAAGAACGATCTCCTGTGCCAGGAGACAATAGGCCATCCCACTCCGGGAATATTCCTTTGGCAGGATGGCTATTGAAACAGACCTCTACTAAGGACGAGGCATAGCCGAAGAGGTCATCGCCACAATGTTAAAATCATGCAAACCCACCTCGTCTAACGAATATCATAGGGTATGGTGCAGCTACTGGAACTGGTGCCAGGAGGCACAGATACTTTTCCTCGAGCGCATCATTCTAAGAACCTTATCCTTTCTACAACAAGGCTTCTAGGTCTCAAGCAAAGCTTATGGAAGGTACAAGTAGCAGCACTGTTGTTTCTTTCCACTCATGACTAGCTGTGGCAGATTCTGGGCATACCTTCCCGCAGGGAGTTATTCGGGTGGCCCCATTCTTTCGTCTTCCAATCCCAGGATGGGATCTCAATCTAGTCTTACAAGCCTTATCAGACCTCACTTCCAACCACCAGCAACCATTTCTAACAAATGGCTCTCCTGTAAGGTGTTGTAGTCGCGATTTCATTAGCCACAAAACTCTCAGAGCTCAGTGATTTATAGTGTTCCTCCGTTCCTTTCCCCCAAGGATAAAGCTTTCTATGCACAGTGTCTTCATTTCACATGAATCAGGAAATTGGGGTTCCGTCCCTGTGTCTGGAACCCAAGATCTTTTAGGAAGACAACCTCATAATCTGGAGGAAGTCAGAGCCTTCGTTGGTATTTAGAGTAATCCAGTTTTTTGATGTTTCCAAAGTCTGTTGTACTTCCAACGGGGCCTCCAAGAGGCATGGCAGCATTCAAGACCTCTATGGCATGTTGGTTGAAGGAACCCATCAGTCATATCTACATCTCCAAAGGAAGTTTGCCATCAGAAGGGGTGCAAGCACAATCAATGGGAGCTTCCTGGGCATGGCATAAATGGACATCCCTGGATCAGATCTGCAGTGCGACTGCCTGGTCGTCTGTCCACACATTTACCTAAATTACTGTCTACACTGAGGCTTCCCTTGGCCACAAGGTGTTTCAATTAGGGGTATATTAATGTGACACAATTAAGTCCCCAGCTGTTCCCTGTGTCCCCCTGAGATGAAAAACAGGATTTTTGATACTCCCCAATAAATCAGTTTCTCTGTAGTCGATATGGGGACACAGGGAACAGCTGGGGTTAAGCTCCACCCTCCGAAGGCAGGACACTTGAATAATTAAAGGGGCTTGGCCTTGAAAACAATTGAACTGAAAAAAGTGTTTGGAAGGTGAACAACTCCGTTGAATGTTCCTGTCTCTGGTGTTTGAGTCTATCAGCTCGGTAATCCGATTCCTCAGCAGCATCTGTTGAAACTATTGTTTCAATCAATCCTAACAGCCCCCTTTATTTCAACTATTCCTACGGAAATAATTGCTTTGTTTGCATAATTTGCCTTGACGTAAAATGGCTTTTTAGTTTGTACAGGGTTTTTTGTGTACAGCAATAATCTATAATAATTTTATGTTTAGGCACCTTCAAATTGAAAATCTGAAGAAGGAAATAGAATTACTACGTGCTGTATTGGAGAAAATAAAGCTGGAGGTGAGAATACTTAAATTAGCATGCCAAAACACAAAGCACTTGATTAACCTGCTGAAATGCTGAAGATAGATTTCCCAATTACCTCGCCAGGCAATTTGGAGCAATTTCAAAAAGCGCGCCGCTCCGTGTGGATACGCGCCGGCGTTTTCAAGCAACGCCAGTGCGCTTGGGTACGTGGCTATTCGGGGAGGTTCGGGGGCTACAAGTCGTGGCGAGAAGTCGCCAGGCGACAAAATGCCCCCGAATCTCCCCGTCTGGCCTTAGCCTTTAGGATTGCAAAAGTAACATTTTTAGATTGCAGTTGGGAATTTGTTTCATGTCAACTTTTTAGATATTAAGATGTAGCAATAATACTAGAATACTGAAAGTGTAACCTCGAAGGGGAACCTAAATCATGAAGAGAGGGAGTAGATTATCCTGTGCTATCCGGCAGGAGCCGATCCACTTTGGTCACGTGGTTTAACTGAAAACATTATCCAAATGCACACTTTCAGCCTGTCGTTTTAGCTGGATGTGTAAGAATGAGTCTGATGATTAAAAATCCAAATTTATTGAAATCTAAATTTAAAATCATGGCATAAATACACATGGATGCTGCAGGCAGGGGGGAACATGGCTCACCGAGTTTCATGACCTTATTAGTCACTTCCTCAAGAATCCAGTGCGCCAATTACTCCTATAAATAACCACTTAAATCAATTAATTAAACATATATTTAAAGGCTACATTAGACACAGTCACAAACGTTGCATATATTGATGAATGACCTAATAATTTAATTTTGGAATTATTGGAGCCCTCAATCTCAATTATAAATAATATATCACTGTCAGTGAGCAGTTTGTAGAGTGTGTGTTTGTAATACATGTGCAAACAACTCAATAAGGGGCAGATTTATCTAGGGTCGAATTTCGAAGTGCAAAAACGGCAAAATTCGAATTCAACCAACCGAAATGAATAAGAAAAGTTTTTTTGATCGAAATCAAATTTTGGCGCATTCAATTCAAATGGTGGATTGCAAATTTTTAAAGAGACCGTACATTTAAAATGTTTTGCAAATTCGAATTGATTTTGGACTATTCTCTATTTAAGGAACACATAAATAGCTTGAAATTCAATTTTTAAAATAAACTTCACCTCGACCTTTGATAAATCTGCCCCTAAATGTACTACAGTACCAACTGTTATATACATTTAACTTTTCTTAAGTAGCTGTTGTTTCAGTGAATAAGTTTGCGTACAATGTCTATGTATCCATCTTTTGTAAGGCACATTTCTTCCACTGCATAGGGTTATTAATTTCTCCTTGATACGTAAGTAATAGTAATGTTGATCTTCGCAAACTATGTTCCATAGGCACAAAAGTACATCTTGCAACTGAAAGGCCAAATCAACACACTGGAGGCTGAGCTAGAGGAACAGAGAAAGCAGAAACAAAAGGCTTTAGTAGATAATGAACAGTTGCGGGATGAGTTGGAGAAGCTGAAGAAACAGCAGCTGGAAAATGACAAAACAAAAGGGATCCTCCTGGAAACAGAGAGTAGGTATCCAACTAAGGTGTCCTTTAAAAAACATTTTTTAATAAAATGTTTAAAGAACTTATGTGTGCAAATTTGTAAGCTGAATTTAAAAATCTATTCGATTTTTGCATGACCAAGTTGTACATACAATTGTGCTTTTTGTAGAGAATATACAAGCAACAGAGTTACGCTACACCAAATTGAAAGAAAAGCACAATGAGCTCATCAATACCCATGCTGGACTTCTTAGAAAGGTAGCTCATTTTATTTTCATCGATTTGTTCGTTATCCTTTTATGATTTGTCTGTTTGGAAATAAAAGAATATCAATGTATTCATTTACAGACAAACACAATAAGGACACACTAGTGTCTAGATGATTAGTTGAATAATTATTGGTTAGAAAGTAATACTATGGACACACAGGGTCAGCCTGGGTATAGTTCAGGCTGAGAGAAGTCAATCTACTCCCTGCCCCTGCTCAATTGATTTGAATCCGACCAGCTTGTGTGCAAGTCACTGACCTCCACTTCATCTCCACTATGTGTGACTGCATTCAAATCAATGGAGCAGATCTGCACAAATACACAGGCTACTAACATCTGCTGACAACAGCTGTCTGCCCTTAGTGAAGGGGACAACTTGTTAACCCTCTGAAATTTTTACTGAGCAGTAACCACACAGTAAAACATTACTGGGCTTTCACATTTAACAGTTTGCCCAAATGCTTTCTGATTACAGTCAAAGGTTTTTGAAGTGTGTCAATCCAACAGTCGTTAGCCTAATTTCAAATTTTTTTTTGTTGGAAAAACCAATAAAGGCACACTCATGTCTACATGCTAAGTTGAAAAATTATCTATCAAGTTTTATAAGTATGTTTTACTCTACATTCTGATAAATGGTTGGAACTGTCAGAAATTGTTTACTACATTTTAAACTTCTGATAAATAAATAAGGCACAAATGTGCTAATTGTTAAATTGTAATTTTGCCCCATTATCATTATGTAGATAGGATTTATGTTTTCCCTATTATAATCCTTTTACGTTAGGCATTATAACTCACTAGACTAGAGTGTTTTAAAATCTTCCTGAATTCCCACTGACATACATGACCAACATTACTATATTGCCTTTATAACCTGCATATCTGAAAATTACACAACTTAAATATATACTTGTATGACAATAAACTAGTAAAAATGGTAGACCAGCAGCACCCCTAACTTTTCAATGTGAGGTCTACTTTTAATGATGTCCCATAATGATCTACATCCATAAATCATTGTTGGCATTGTGTTCCATGAAAAATATTACTTAAATATAGAAATACAATACATTTTCTCATTAATCAATATTTACCGAACTACAATTTCTTATGTAACCTTAACATAATAAATATCTGAATGAAAAGCATTAAACGGAAGGGTGATATTGACAAGCTGTATGTTGACCGTGTATTGAAATCTACTGATCACCAACTAAAGGTCTGCTGGTAGATGTTGATACCATTTGGGCACCCCTGTGGTAGACCAAGATTATCCGCATGTTAACATTGCATTGAACCTGCTTATTTAATTGAATAGTGGATATATGAAAAAGATGTAAAATAAACTAAATATTAAAAAGTATAAGTATGAGCATTTTCTGTTAGAGGACTTTTAAAACAATCCTCAATCTTTATTTTTCTACAGAATGCTGATACAGCAAAGCAATTAACCGTATCACAACAGAATCAGGAAGAGGTGGCGAGTATCAAAGAACAGCTGGAATTTCAGATGGATCAAGTGAAACGAGAATCTGATTTGAAGGTTATTTGAAGCAGTTTTCTAGTTTTTAATGTGATTTGAGGTTTATTCACTATATACATTGGTAATTTTCCTGAATGTTCATCGCAGAACAAATTATAGTGAGCAACCAGCTTGTTAACACAACACAATTTGAACTTGGTAGAAGGGATAATGCACCAATTGATACACATACAAATAGTATTGTTTGCGCTCAGACATTTTACATTTTTTTTTATTGTATTCTTAGGGCTTAGGTAGTGACTCAATAAAATAGCATATGCAGGGGAAGCCTATTTGGTCCTGGGTTCCACTGCACACATTCCAGGTTGGCAATCCAGTTCTAGGAAGCAGAAACAGGATTTAATACAGCTGAAGATGGTGGTTGCCAATTCTGTAATTAAAGAGCTGGTGCCCAGGACATCATTATATGTCAGCATCGTTGGAGGCACAGTTCTTCATTATTAAAAAGGCTGTCATGGCTATCATGCCTAAAACAAAAAAAGTTAAGTATTTCTAGCCTAAAGGTGGCCATACATGGGATGATAAAAGGTTCTCTGGACCAAGTTGGCAGATTATACCATGGATAGGACCCGTTATCTGGGCTGTTTGACCAAAAGTCATGCAGATTTTAAGTAGATAAAAAAATGGCTTGGGATGAGGACTACATTGGCTTGTTTATGCCTCTGTAGGACCCAATGCATGATTTCATTGTTGGATCCAGGGTCAACAATTGGATTAGCCTGATCTGGCTCTGTAAGTGGGTTGCCAGTTGGCCCCATATTTTCTTGTTTGGCACTGTATTAATACCTTTGTACTTTATAGATATTTTCAATTGTAACTGGTCATTATTCAAGCATTCAGAAAGAGCAGTATTTCTCAATTGACATATTTTCTAATAGATTTTTTTTTTTAACATCTGTTTTTATTTTAATTTTCACAAATAAGCAAAATAAACAAGTAATCTTTTAGAAATTGGAGGAGCAAAAGTAAAAAGATTCCATAAGCCATACAGTTTAACAGATGGTAATTCACACTTTTTTGTGCTAGATTTTGAGCAAACAATCATTCAAATAATTTAATATTTTCTTTAATTTCTGTTTATATATCCAGTTGGAGGACCAAAGTTTTCAGATTGAACAGCTTAAATCAGAAATTGAAGCCAAGAATAAAGAATTGTTACTTATCCAACAATCTCTTTCAAATACTGAGGAGGTGGGTTGTGTGTTCCACTGAGGTTACTAAAGACAAAATGATTATTATTATACTATGCGAATATTAATTATGAGAAGGATTTAGTAAATCAACTACAGATCCTCACAACATATGATAACTGACAAGTGAAATTTTGCAGTTGAGGAAATTTTAAATAAAACTTGGCTTTACTGGTAAAAATTAAAATAGGTTCTTGATGTTTTTATGTGATATCTACATTATGCAACTTTCATTAAATACAGCATTTATTTAAGGCTTTGTTTAATTCCCAGGTAAAGGGCGGTACTGCATTAGCCAGTTGTAGTATTATAGGGAACAACAAAAGTGGGTGATAACCTTTATTGGCTAATTTTAGTAGCAAGGGGAAGCTGCACCCAGTGCTTATTCTCACGACTCTTAAACTGACACCTGAAATTAAACTCTTTTTTTTACATCTATTATAATATTGGCTTTTAACAGGCTGAGATGGGACAGCCAGGTTGGCAAAGTCAGAGTGTCAGACTTAGGAACTTCAGCTAACAATTATATGCAAAAATAAACTTCTCGGCAAAAAATTATCAACATAACCTATAGGTAACATTAGGGGGCGTTCAATTGTACGAATGGTATTTGAGCAGCTCTTTGCCAAAGAAGCCTATGGGAGGGTTCCCATAGGCTTCTATTGGTATTCGGTAGGTTCAATCTGGCGAAGTAGGCATTCGAAGGATTTTAAAATTTTAAATCCTTAGATCATCGAATTATCGAATATTCGATCTGTTCGATAATTTGATATTCAAAGATTAAAGTGGCCAAATTTGCATATTTGAATATCCGAAAAAATGGTACGATATATATATTTATAGTTCCAGCTGCAAAGTTAATGCCTGGGTGCTGTCATATGAAGTGTAGATAGTCCTTCTCCAAAGAATGACGCACTCCAGGACTTCATAGTAGAATCAACCAAGGTGAAGTTTATTTGTCAACCTTTCGGTCCAGTCTGTCTTGAGAAAGGTCTGGACCGAAACGTTGTCAAATAAACTTCACCTTGGTTGATTCTACTATGAAGTCCTGGAGTGCGTCATTCTTTGGAAAAGGAATATATATAGTGAATAAAGTACCCCCTCTTGTAAAATATAAGGATATTATAAGTTACGGAGGAGTTTCATGACCATATAAAAAAACGAGGCCGAAGGCCGAGTGTTTTTATACAGGTCATAGAACTCCGAGTTAACTTCTAATATCCTCATATTTTGCAACTGGGGGTACTTTATTTGTTATAATACACAAGTTTCAGTGAGTCATGTGACAGAAATTACATTAGAACTCACCGTTTATAACAAATGATATCTCGTAAACTCGTTTATAAGGATATAATTTACACAATATTTAAAGCTTTTGTGTATTTAATATATATATATATATATATATATATATATATATAATATTTAAGATTATTTAAGATTCCTGCAAATGTCTTCCCCTCACCTAAACTTAACTTTAGATCACTGCAAGTAAAATACATTACTGGCGGCAGTCTGGCTTGATCACAGAAAAATACAAAATAAAGCAATTTCTCACAATTAAAATAATTCCTGTTAGTAGTGTGTTTTAATTTCAGTAATCCAAAGATGACAAATCTCCTTCTGTGTCATTGTCGTAATGTGGACCACTGTTCATAAAGCTTAGTTGGAAATTACAACATTTTATGACCAGAATATTGCGTACAGTACATGAGTTATTTAAGTGTTAACTGTTAAATTTATGTATTTAATATGGATGTTGTGAATATTTTTAGTCTAAATCCCACCTTAACACAACATTAATGTCACTGGAAGTGGAGAAGGACTCTCTAAAAAGTTTGTTGACGGCTAAAGAATCAGAACTGTCTTCTGTTCAAAACCTGGCCCGAGATACAGAGATGTTATTCAATCAAGAGCAAGAAAAGAAAGCCAGTGAAATAAGAGACCTGCATGAGAAGCTCCACAAAAAGGTGTCTGAATTAAAAAATATATATATATCCTACAGTAAATATAGAATAAATATTTACATTAATGTTGAGCGACATGAATGATCTTAGGAGACTTGTGTGGGGGCTCTGGCTACTCATAACTGCCAAGCATTATATTTCATATTGGTGACAGACAAATATACATTGCAATACCCGTACAAGAAAAGATGTCTTTCTTTCTTGAGAAATACCAATCTAATTGGTGTTCTATCATACTATTACAGTCCACACCTCTTTTTAATTTTTCTATGCTGTATGTAGTTTCTAGTCTGTCTCCAAGTGTGGGCAAAGATTGTATGTTGACTTTATCACTCTGATTTAATTCCTAATTTTATTGTAGGGATGCACCGAACCCCCCAATCCTTCATGAAAGATTCAGCCGAATACCGAACCAAATCCGAACCCAAATTTGCATGTGCAAATTATGGGTGGGAAGGGGAAAACATTGTTTACTTCCTTTTTTTGTGCCAAAAAGTCATGTGATTTCCCTCCCTGGCCCTAATTTGCATATGCAAATTAAGATTCAGGTTTGGTTCAGCCAAGCAGAAGGATTCAGCTGAATCCTGCTGAAAAAGGCTGAATCCTGTCCGAATCCCATAACCGAATCTTGGATTCGGTGCATCCCTATTTTATTGGGTGGGATTCTGCAAAGCTTTGTATTAACACACCCTTGGTCAATGTACATGTTTTGTTGATCTGCTAAGTGAACAAGATTAGCATAAATTTTATAGGGAACACATTACACAGTTTTGCAAATTGTAGTGAAGGAGTGGTAGCCTAGAAATAGGGAGTAATGAGAAAGCACTTGCTATGGACATAAGATAGGTTGATACTTTTAATGGGTGTATATTAGAAATTGGGAGTGTTTTTATCACATGGAATTAAACTGTGTGTATTTTTGCCTTTTCCTCTCCTGCCACAATAAATGGGTTATATACTAAACTACAATTTTTTTTTTCTGGTCTGAGTTTTAAAGAGGAAACACAATTTTTTTATGTAGGGAAAAAACCTTCAAATGTTCATGATTTATTAAACCCTGCCGCTGTTAAAAGCCAGAGTAAAAAAGTACTCCATCTCAAACCTGCCGAGGTCACATAGAAGTTAATGGCAGATGTCCTGCTAACAACTGAAAGATATCATGATCTGTGCTGGATTTCTTCCAGGATTCCAAATAATTTGCCATTTTCAGGCAATAATGCAAAAAAATAAAATAAATTAATTTTCAGGTGTCAAATCCCATGATTCATATTTTTTAATGATTTTAGTCCAAGTGGTTTTAAGAAAATAGTGATACATTTTTGGATTTTAGTAAATGACCCCCCCCCCTTAATGTCAACACAATACTGAAAGTCCCTTTAACTGTAAGAAGCATGTCATTATTCTGTTTGTGTTGCACCATGTAATTTGCTGAAAGCTCCCCTAGCCTCTCCCCAGCCTTGCTACACTTACCCCATGCAGAAGTGCTCCAGCTGTGATAACCGTTTCTGTAATCATGCTGGCCTGGGGGCTGTATGATCTTTCCATAGTATGTGTGCTCCTGCCTATGGAAGGATTCCACTTTTGGCAGCCCAGAGAGATGCAGCTCTCCCATGTACAGGCAACATTAGTGTTGTTGTCATGTCATGATGAGGGCAAGTCCTGTAACAAAATCATTGGTGAAGAGCTGCATTATTCATAACACCAGCTTTGGAAAGTGTCTGTATCATGTTTAGTTTTTTTTTTTTTCATCCCTGTAGCTTAGGGGAGCTCATGTTTGGTGAGGGTAAGCATGGCTTGCAAGGGTCAGAGAATTTAGCAAGCCATGGAGCTTGGCCTGATTTGAAGTAAGATTTAGCCATATAAATACTATGATCATCTAAAGTAACAACTAAAGTGAATCACCTGGATGGATGCCTCCATTTTTGCACATGCCGTTAACTAATGGAAATACACTTCACTTGAAAACATATAATTCACCAAGGGTACACAGCTATACTTTGGCAGTTTAAAAAAAAAACTGTGTAAATGGTAACTTGTTTTGTATTTCTAATTGTACTTGTTTTTGCTTTTGTCGTAAAAGACTACTGATGAACAGATGCTTTATCAGAAGATGTTAGAGGATCAGTTTAACATTATTCAGGGAACAGTGAGAGAAGCAGAAAACATAATTCAGGATGCTGTTGCCAAACTTGATGACCCTGTGCACATCCGCTGCACCAGTTCTCCAGGTATGCAGGTGAAACATTTTGTGTGAATATGTTGATTGCTACGGTGCAATGTACTTTAAAGTTTTATTTTAAAGGTATTTTAAATACTTGATATGTTAAACATTTTTCCATTTATAAAACATAAATAAGCTTTAAAGGAGAAGTAACCACTACAACTAAAAGCCCCCATTAGCCACCCTTCTCTTACCCAGCCCCGTTCTGCAGGACATTGCCGCCTGAGTGGGGAGGCAGCACCGCTAGTGCGAAGAGCGCAATTGCGCGCTCCTGCACTAGTAAAGCCGAAATTCGGCTCGTAAAGGCACCAGGAGCGACTTTTGCCACCTCAGCTTGCCTCATTGGCGGAGCACCCCTGCTCTTGCACCCCTCCCTGCATAGTGTCCTACTAGTTCAAGTATCTCGTCCAGCAACACTGACCTATATATGCAGAATAGTGCAGCGTAGCTCAGGGGCTTCATGTTCAACAGCTTTGATATCTTTATGAAGTGAACGCCGTCACTTTTAGCTTTTGGGGTATGCACATTTGGAACCAAAAAGCTCTGTAAATCACTGGAAATAAGAGGATCCAGAAGATACCGAAGCTACCAAACGTGGCACCCCTGAACTCCGCTGCACTATTCTGTATGTGTGTGTATATATATATATATATATATATTTCAGTGTTTCTGTACAAAACACTTACTGTATACTAGTAGAACACTATGGAGGGGGAGCAGTGGAGTGTGGCGAATGGGGGCTTTTAGCTGTAGGGGGGTTTACAATTTTTTTATTTTTTTTTGCAGTTTTTTTAGAACCAGTTTGCAAAGGGCAATTATTGTATGGTGCAGGATATCTGGGAAACCTTCATCTTACAAAGTGTGCCAGAGTTTTCATTTAAAGCATTTCTGAAACAACATTCTAAAAATAATAAGTTAAATAGTTGTAAAAGGAATTTAACACCTGAGCCCTTTGTGCTTCAGTGGGCACACACCTACTGCCGTCTGGTAGAAATGTAAACCATACAGCGCATGGTTTTAAAACGTATGCACATGAAGTTTAAGTGCACCTGTCCATAGTGAGTTAATTAAAATAACCTTTTTACATTATTAACCAACAGATAAAAAATGGTCCAAATAATTGAAAACCTGGAAAAATCTGACCATAAAAAGTTTATCAATTAATTTTGTTTGTTAATCTTTACCTCTGAATATGTCATTATTTTTACAGATTACCTTGTCGGCAGAGCACAAGCTGCACTGGATTCAATACCTTACCTTCAAAATGGGCATGCTAAGTATATACAAAACTTGACCGGTACATTTTTTTTTTTTTTTTTTTTAAATACTTAGGGTAATAGCAGATGAGAGATTTGATGCCCATGAGAAATTCTCCCCTTCCAGTTCCATGAACAGATGGTGTATTTAAATGTAACCCTGTTATATAATTCAGTGCTTGAAGCAACAAGTACTGAGAGCTTCCTTTAGCATAAGTACATTTCTGCTCTAGGAAGGTTGTTCAGTACTATATAATTAACAAGAAATGTATGTATTGGTATGAAGGGGATGGAAACCCAATAATAATTTGCTAAATAAAAATAGTATTTCAGACAACCAGTATGCAGTAAGTTAAAAATGTTCAGTGGTTATTTGTAAATTTAACTGCAACTATAAGTATTTTTGTCTCATTCCATTTGCAATAAATTTAAACTTAAGAATTGTGGGGTTTTGGTCTGGCTATCTATACAGAAGGCAAAAATATGTATTTGTCTTGTTTAAAGGACCACCAAATGGTCAGTTGGGGAAGGGGTGTGAATTTGCAAAAATTCTCCCCAGTGAAAAAGTATTTTTCTCCAGACTCCTCTTATTTAAAATAATAATAATAAAAAAAAAGCCTTGGGCAAGGTTTCTTTGAGTCAGAGCACTGTTGCCATATTAGATCATTCTCCTTGGGAGAACTTCTAGATTCTAATCACCGGCGGGATGGCACTCTGAGTGACTCTGGAAAACAAAGGTCTCAAAGTTACCTCATGAGGAAACTTTGGGGACTTCGGAAAACGAAGCGCTCCAAGTGCAATCCTGCCGGCGATTTAGATTCTATCAACTAAATGTTGCAGATTGTAACAGTTCAGAATCTGCTCCTGGATCACTGAGCTGCCAGACTGAAACACTGAATACACAAACATTCAACTTTAAAAAGTCATTTTTGGGAAAACGGTAACCATTAAAAGATGGAAAGCAATAGAAAAAAGGCTTTGTTAATGATGAACAATCTGCAAAAAGTGTTTGGAAGGTTTACAATCCCTTTAATCTGTACAATTTTGTTTTTTTAAAGATGCCTCTGACTTAGTGGGAGCACTGACCCAGTTTGCTCACTTAACAGCAAACACTATTGTAAATGGCAGTGCAACTTCACATTTGGCTCCACCTGACCATGCTGATCGTAAGTAAATCCTATTAGACCAAATCTAAGAAGTATTTTGCTACAACTGAACAAAGGGCATATTAGATTACAGAAAATAACAAAATATTAGTACATAAATGACCTACATGTCAGAAGTCAGGATTTTTCCAGAAATATTTGTATTGGTCAACTTGCTTAATGGCATGGCCACCTTAACTGTTCTGAACTCCTTGCAATTTCCCTTTTTCTTTTTTATTATAAATGTGTATTTAGTTTCACTGTTTGTCACCTTCAATTCCAGGGCTGAATGACAGCTGCAAAGAGTGTGGAAACCAAAGCTTGGACTATCTAAGTTGCCTAAAGAATAAACATTCCCTAAAAGATGCAGATCTTGCAGAAGTCAGCAAATCCTTAAAGATAATCTTTGATCTGGGACAGGTAGACTATTTTAAAAAATCCTGACCGTGTTGCATGTGTGTGTTTTGTTGTAGGCTTGTTGTTGAAAGGCATTTGGAATCGTTCATTGTTAAGATGATGGGGTCTTACAATTGTAAAGGGCAGGTCTGGACTGGGAGGCAAAATAGGCCCTGGCATTTCAGTTAAAGAGAGGCCCAAACAGTCCCCACCAGCCCACTACATAGTGGCTTTCTATGGGGCCTTATAGCAGCCCCTCTGGCATTTGCCAAAACCCAGATTGAGTCCTGGCCTGGTAAAAGGGACACTGTGTACATTGCAAGTAATTAATTCTACCATTGAAAATTATATTCTTGAATTAAGTTTTTTTTTTTTTAAAGTTGTAAATGTTTTTGAAGGAGTTGGGCTTGGGTTTTTCACTATTGAGTGCTATTTTCATATGTACCACTAGGTGGGATTTAGGAGCATTTTTAGCAATGAAGGTGTTTTTTTGTTAACTTCCCATTTGTCTGATAATTGACTGCTGGGCGAAAGGAATGGAGTTGATATCACTTCAACTTGCAGTGCAGCAGTGAAGAGTGACTGAAGTTCAAGAGCACACCATGGTTTGCCTGAGACTCAGCCAGGCTCAACAGGTGACTACTCAGTGTAGCAGTGTAAGAATGGTTACTAAAGTAGGGCACTCTAAGCCTTTTCATGATCATTTATATGAAAGGGGTTTGACACCTCTAACAGTAAATAGTTGTGTGGCAGGTTGGTTTACGTGCATGCTGTAATATAAAAAAATACAATAGTATTGATAAACTTTCATACAGAGGCACCTTTACACACTTTCTGTATATAGGATAGTTCTAAAAATTTCTTTGTAACAGGAATTGAGGCCTAAGAGTCTGGATATTAAGCAGGAAGAACTAGGTGACATGGTTGACAAAGAAATGGCCTCAACATCTGCTGCTATAGAGGATGCTGTGCGACGGATTGAGGTTAGTTTCTTCTATGTAGTGGCCGGTCAAATAACATTGCTTCCTTTTAGACAGAGTTGAGGATTTTATTTAAGCAGCCTAATTGAGCTAAAGACCAGTGACATGGTAAAGCTATTTAGTAACTTGTGTATTCTCAAAAACAGAAAAAATCTAATTTTCATGTTTTGCTAGTTGTCTGGGTTTCATAATATATAAATTAAATTGTTTGGGTGGAGCAGAAAACACACTCTGTGTTACTATTGGGTGCTGGGGATTCAATAACACATTGGTAAGTATTTAGGGACACATCATTGTCAGAACCGGTATGGGACCTGTTATCCCGCATGATCAGGCTCTCTGGAGAATGGATCTTTCTGTAATTTAGATATTCATACTTTACGTCTACTGGAAAATGATGCAAATGTTAAATAACCCAATAGGCTGGTTGTGCTTCCCACAAGAATTAATTATATCTTCGTTTGGATCAAGTAAGAAAAAGGGAATTCTTTTTAAGCATTTGGATTGTTTAGATAAAATGGAGTCCATGGGAGACTGACATTACGCAATTCAGAGCTTTCTGGATAACTGGTTTCCAGAGAACAGATTCCATACCTGTGGTGTTTATTTAGGGGACATATCCTACAGTTTGACAGTATGAGTTGTAACAGGGATGGTTTACCCTTACTGACTGATGCTAATATTTAGTACATTCACTGACTATTTATTTTCAATCCTTCAACAGGAAATGATGAACCAGGCTAGAAAAGACAGTTCCGGCGTTAAACTAGAAGTGAACGAGAGGTGTGTTTTGGATTGGTGCAAATGGTGATATAAGAGAAAAATGTCTTTGTGCTTTAGAAAGCTTTTTAAAAAGTGTATTGCAAATCCAAATAAACTTTTATTTCTTCAAACAGGATTTTAAATTCCTGCACAGACTTGATGAAGGTGAGCATGAAAATATTAAAATAGAAAATCAAAACCTATATAATATGAGATTATAATACGAGTTTGTAATGTCTCTTCTGCAGAAGTCTAATATTCCTTTTCCAATTTTATGGCTCCCAAAACTTAATTGTTAAGAAAAGTAAATTTGTAATAGGTGTTAGAGCAGTGATCCCAAATCATTGATATCAAATCAGGTGCTTATTTTGGCTGCATAAAACCAGAGGTACTGCCAAGCAAAGCCTCCTGTAAGATGCCAGTCCACATGGGCTGCCAAGTAGCCAATCACAACCCGTATTTGGAACCCCCTATGAATTTGTTTTCATGTTTGTGTTGCTCCCCAACTCTCTTTACAACTGAATGTGGCTCACAGGTAAAAGGGTTGAGGGCTAGAGCAATAACAAGTTAATATTTCTGTTTCAGGCTATTCGACTTCTGGTTATAACTTCTACAGATCTTCAGAAGGAGATTGTGGAGAGTGGCAGGGTAAGTGTACAGAAAAAGAACAGTTTGAACGTAATCTATCTCAGCATATTTTTTTCATCTCAATATTTGTGGTATATTTTTAGGGTGCAGCTACGACACAAGAATTCTATGCCAAAAATTCCCGTTGGACAGAAGGGCTGATCTCTGCTTCAAAGGCTGTTGGATGGGGAGCAACTCAACTTGTGTAAGCATTTTTTTTAGCCACTTTTATTTTGCTTGGTTATAAAAATGTTTTTTGTCAGCACTGGCATTTTTTCTCACTGTTGAGGCCCAAACAATCCGATCTAAGCTTTGGATGAAGATGTACTGACTGGAGGTGATTGTTCAGAAACAGGATTTGATCATTTCATATACAGGTATGGGATCTGTTATCTGTAAGATGCCAGATCCCGAGTTTTCTGGAGAAAAGTTTTTTTTTTCTTCAAAAATTGGATCTCAATACTTTGGGGCAGATTCAAATTTGAATTTTTTACCGCAGGATTTTACCGCAATTCGATCCAACAGATCGAATAGAAATAATTTTAACATTTGATAAAAAAATTTTATTCAATCAAAAATAATTAAAACAAATTTGGTAGGTTGAAACTGGCGAACTAGGCAGTCGAATAAAAATTTAAAGGGCAAGTTATTCGACTGTCGAATATTCGAATACATTTTTATTCGAATCATAATTCGATTTGATCGAATTTTCAAAATTGGATGGTCGAAGTGGTCTTCAAAAACATTCGAAAATTCGAATTCAAATCTTTTAGAAAATTTTATCGAATTTCGAATCCTTCATGTGAATTTGATAAATTTGCCCCTTAGTATAAAGGCTTAAATAAGCCCATTAAGATTGTTTTGCCTCCAATAAGGATCAATGTATTTCCAGTGTTGCGTGCACTTCCACAGACCAGCAGACAGCGGTGATTTCAAAACTTCTGTATTTCCCCAACACTTCTCCTAACGCGTTTTTGTATGTTATAACATATAACGTGTTGACACTGTTCTGAAATCACCGCTGTCTGCTGGTCTATGGACGTGCACACAACACTTGAAATACATTGATTGTCTAGTCTCCCTAAGTTGCGGGTTCTGGGCATTGCACCCCCACCAGGGACTTTGAGCGGTGAGTAACCTGCAAGTAAAAGAATGCCTGTGAATGCAATTGTTTAAGCAAAAGGCACAACGATTTACAGGGTGAGCGGTGGCATTAATAAATCTATTTTAATTTGCTTCACATAAGTAGGGGTAAAGTTTGAGCGCATCCAATTTTTTTGTTATAAGTATATTTAACCGTCCGATAAGGATTACTTATATCTTAGATGGGATCAAGTACTATGTACTGTTCTATTATTACATAGGAAAAGGAAATCCTTTTTAAAAATTTTAATAATTTGTTTGAAATGGAGTCTATTGGTCTTCCTGTATTTTGGAGCTTCCTGGATAACCGATACCAAACATGTAATTATATTTGTATCAACCAAACATATTTCCTTTTGTTGATTTACATAACTGTTAAATACATTGCTACCGTAATTATGGGTTTTATGTTTGATTTCACTTTGGCACAATATGGCACCATATTATTATTTTTTTTTTTTAAGTTTTTATTTTAACTTTTTCCAACAGTACCAAGGGGGAGCCCCCTTGGTTCAAAAAATAGAGAGAGAGGTTATAAGAGGAGAGAGGGTTGAGCTGGGGGGTTGTTTAGTCAAGCATATTGCACATATTACTTTGTTATATTCATCACATTCTCTTTGTCAAGCTATGTGTCTATCTCAAGCCATGTTCCCCAAATGGCTTCGAACTTGTCTTGGGTATCCTGGCACCATATTATTTAATATAGCTGTCATTTTAACACCTCTTTAACCACAAGTGGAAAGGGCAATATCCAACCCCCTGTCTAACATGTTTTATATTTTAGAGAATCTGCAGACAAAGTGGTCCTTCATAAAGGCAAATATGAAGAACTTATAGTGGGGTCCCACGAGATTGCAGCAAGCACAGCACAGCTAGTTGCCGCATCCAAGGTAAAAAACAAAAACGGACCTCTACTCCTAAATAATCATCCCAAGTTCAGTTCATGAGCAGTGGAAGGTCTCTGCATATCCTTTCAGTAATTTTAAACCGTAACATTTATATGGAAGTTGTGACATGAATGCAGTTCATGAAATTACATTTTCTACTCCTTTCCATTTTAGGTAAAAGCTGATAAAAATAGTAAGAACCTACCCAAACTGCAGCAATGTTCTAGGCATGTGAATGAGATGGCTGCTAATGTGGTAGCCTCTACCAAATCTGGTCAAGAACAGATTGAAGATAAAGGTATGATGAGTGCTAATGTCTCCCTAGACCTTCTATACAAGCTAAAATAGAACACACT
>CM044432.1:145766972-145799149 GCA_024363595.1 Xenopus borealis | reverse complement strand
TTGGTTTTCCTGGGAGTTGTAGTTTGAGTAATAGCTGGAAAACCAAAGACTGCAGAGCCCAGTACCAAACAACTTATTTTTGTCACTGCTGCTTTGTTTCCAGAAGAAAACATCCACACAAAATAATTATACCCTACTGTCGCAGTACAGCATTAACGTGCAGCAGACAATGATGAGAGAGGCTACGTGACATGGTAACAGATCTCCAATCTAAAAATCAGTGCAAAGAAAAACAATGGTTTCAGTTGACAAAGGTTTAACAGTGGAGCAATTACATGCAAGAAGAGCAAAAAAGGGTGTAAAGGTCTTCATGAGCTAGCGATCTTCAGGAATACACCTTTACATCAATCTAATCACAAAATGATACCAGGATTCTCATAATAAATGCAGCAGAGTGAAATGTGATTTGCGTGGATTTTGTAGGAAAGCTGCCACTGCATTAAAGGGGGGACTATTCAAATAAAAACTTGGTTTGCAAGGGATGGAGAAGCCTGTGAACACTGAAGAAGCCTATTTGTCCTGCAGTTTCAGCTTATATTCCTGATGTTTCCCCTTCATGTAACAGAATTCAGTGTCTCTTAGCCTGGAGTACAAGAAAAATCCTTTTTCATTTTGATTCAGCTATTTGTTGTGCATTTTGGAGATGGCTAAGAAGGTTAAGGAGGCACCTATTTACATTGCTAAGTTTCTGAACCTGGATAAGAAAAAAAAATGTTGGGCTACATTAAACTCCATGTGTCGCCTTCAGGTGCTGTGGGGTAGCATTGCTACCATATTTAAGGCCTGCAGTTCAATATATCACATCACCTGCACCAATTCTAATGTCATATTGTAGCACCATGTTGTTGACACCAAACTTTCCTGCAGAGAGTGTGGCCTCTGTTCCTTTCTTGTTGAACCCCCCCCCACCCCAATTAGTGGCCAGAGCCAAATACAAGAAAATGTCCAGGGTACAGGAGTCTATTTCTGACTTAAAACGCCAGATTCCTGCTTAGTGGTGACTGCACTCCTTCCCCAACACCCTGCAGCAATGCTCATGCTTCTTTGGCTACGTTCCTTCTCCCGGTCCCTCTCACTCTCTGACTGGCTCTGTGTCCGCTCTGGTTTGTGGTTGCTGCTCCCCGTTGGTTGTGATGAAATAGTACGAAGCAAATGGTTTCTCTTCCTAAGGAAATCCGATTGGCCAGGAAGACAGAAGCTCCCTTTTCTTAGCGCCATCCTGCTTGTATTCTTAGCAGGTCGAGAGCGGCGATTATATTCCAGTTGAGCAAGGTGAGCAGCATAGCCGTCTGTGATAAACTGCACCAATAATAGAAACAGTACACATAAATCAAATATATAAGATGGACTATCCCTTAATCAGAGAACACAAAAGCAATATAATATTCAGACCAGGTCTGTCCAACTGGAGGCCTGCATGCTGGATGTTGCCCAAAGTGATTTTTATGCCTCCTTTCTACTCAAAGGCTCCACTGATTTCTTAATAGGTCATCATTTTACTATAGTCCCTTCCTCTAACAAGCTGCTAAATGAGATGCATAGAACTGATTTAGAACATCTGATTCTTTTACTGCAGCTCAAGAAACCATACTTTGCTCCCTCGCTGTAAACAGAAGCTTTCCCCATTACAGTAAGTGAGTACTCTTTCTGCAATGTCACCTGTATGTATAGATATTGACTTAGAATAAACCCCTATTTTATTCTAATAATGCACAGGCACAGAACACTTAGATACTTGATTCCTATGAAAATAAGAAACCCTTTAATGCTCCATGAAAGAAACTTCTGCCTTTGATTCAAGACTGAAATGCTCCCCAATTTTAAAAGCAAGTCGTTTCTGATATTTCTATGCAGCTGATTTCTCTTACCTGACACTGATGTTGTAATTTTTTTGTTGGTCGACCAACTATGTAAATCTGCAGTGGTGACAAACCTAGAGAGCTGTATACTGTGATATCCTTAGTGGAACCATATGCGGCATGGACCTTCATGTGTACCTAAGGCATCAGAAACAAGTAATGTACAATTATAGTAAAATAACATGGGTTTAGTACAGAGCTTCAGGTCCTGAATTCATTAGAGCAGGTCCCAGGAAGAATTAAATGAATTACAGATATTTCAGAGAAATTGAAGTGATTACTGAGACACTAATTCTATACAATTTATGTAGTGTGATGAGAAATTCTCTGCAGTCTCATTTTTCATTACAATAAAGCTAATTTATAGGGGATAGCAAAGGCCAATGAGCATACACGGGTTTATAAGCCTAGTTTGTGTACCCCTCACTGTGGTGTTTTTGGCCTCATCAACAAACTATTGGCACATGCACAGAATGAGCAAAATTACCAAGATTGAGGCAGCACTAATAATTGTTGTCACATAAATGTATTGTTGAGGAACTACTACCATATCACATATTTAAACAAAATTGAACTTCCTCCCCCTTTACTCAATGATGCAAACTCATTTTAAACAGGGTATAGTGAAGCTTAATCTTTACTAAATGTGTTAAATTTTGCAACAACTGAAATAAATCAATAATTTATATGCAGCATGCTTACAAAAGAAACAATACAGAATTCTAACACCAAGTCAAGCAGTGACCACTAATTGGTATTGTTTGGTAGGCCAGGGTGTAAACAAGGAGTAAACACAGAACAGTCTTGAAGGCAGAATTTCACTATGATGGTTGGTACTGGATGGCTCATGGGCAATAGGTGTGACTGCGACCCATATAAGAACAATGTTTGGGAGAATAACTCACATCATAAATGAGGCTTTTCACAAAATTTGCTTTATGTCGCAGAGGATCATGGACCAGTCCATCACAAAAAGACACAATGCCATGTGGAAAGTTGTGCTGTGCAAGCCATGCCACTACCCTCTGCTTCTGCATGTCAGGTCTACCTGTGACATAGATAATGAGGTAGCCAAGGTCCTGCCAATGCCTGCAGTTAAAAAGAAAGAAAGGTTTAGTTGCAAGCTTAGCCTGTAAGAAGCAGCTATTCATGTATGCTTAGCAGCAACAAACCTCACTACGTCAACTGCTCCTGCTCGGACTTTGGGATCACTGCCCATGATAGAAACGCTTGCAGCAAATGATCCATCAATGCTGAACACTACAAATTCTGTCCCTTTCGGTAGAACTGTGAGATAGCTATCGGCGTAAGTGTGGTCCCCCCTGGGGAAATGAAAGCAAATATTAAGGTTGCGCATCATGGGTTCAGACAACAGAACAAAGAGCCGCTGCATTATGAGTGCTGCTAGTATGTGTATACATCCCTAATGTGCCTTGGGCTATCTGCCCAGACAACATGTAGTATCTATGGTGCAACCTACTTGAAATAAGAAAAATAATGCAAGAAAGGTATGGTTAAATGGCCTAACATCTGATAACCTATACTGTGAATATCAAGTGTTTATATAATAACTCAGGGACCTGTTTCTAGGAGGAACTGGCATGACTGCAAATATATTTGTTTTCTGTGACACCAGACTAAATTAGAGAATAAATGTAATGAACAGGCACTTTACCTGATAACCATCTTCACAGGGTAAACCCCAATCCCAAGCCTTTTGTTTTCAGGGATGATGTAGGAGATTCTGCCACTGCTATTACTTATTTCAGTGTCAAAGTACACCCACTCTCCAGCTGGAGGCTGGGTCATAATGTGAATATCAACCTAGAATAAGACAGAGCATGATAAAGATCTGTATTGTGCTGATGAAGGTTCTCCATGGGCAGCCTCAATAAATCCAGGAGGGAACACCATGCTCTGTGCACTGTATCCTGATTGTTATTTCTGTAAAGCAGTATAACAAGCTGTTCTGTTGCTGAATTAAATAGAGAGAACCGCAACAATCAACTTGTGGCCCTCCATATGTTGTTGAGGGACATCCAGCAACACTACAAGCTGCCAGATGGATGCTGGGATTTGTAGTCCAACATACTAGTCTCTGGTCTAGATTATGAAGACTGCTCAAATAGAATTACCCATTTTCACACTGCCTCTCCGATAAGTAAGCCCGGTAGCTGGCTAGAGAGAGCGGAAATAGAGACGCCAGCAACACGTGGGCAAATTCAAGCGGGGCGAACCCCTGCAACTTTATTCATCACTTGTAAAAGTGACTAATAAAGTTGCAGGGGTTGTCCCACTTCTAGATTATGAAGACCTCAGACTGAAGCAATCTCCATTTCTAGATTATGAAGACCTCAGACTGAAGCAATCTTTATTTTAGAATGGTATTTTACAATGGAATGTATTTTATTATGTACAAGTGCAGTGGCATAACTCTCCACCCTATTGTTATGCCACTATACAAGTGGATATTAAGTCAATTTTCATATTTTCTATGTATTATTTTTAAATACTATTCATGTTTCAATTCGCTTTAACCTTCCATTAAAACAATCTATCTTGTTTCCAGGGTAAGAAGGGCTCGACAACCAGATACTACAGGCTAGAGATCATTCTTATTCATTTTTTTTTTATTACATTTTTATTCAGACCTCTGCAACTTCCAGTATTTCATTCAAACTATTCTATGGTTGGTATTGTAAGTTGGACCATAGCCCCTGGTAATTTGGAGGTACTGCTTCCTGAGGTGAGCTCCTCAACTCGTCCCATGGCAGGAGTGTCCATGGCTACATTGTTTCAAGGGTCAGAATGAGCACAGAATAGAAAGAGCTAGACAACTACTGCAGACTCACTTTACTACATAACTTGCAATTAAAAGGGTCATTTCTGTCTTCTTTTTTCTGTATACTTTATGTAATTATCTGATCCTGCACACCATCTTTAAATACCTTTACTCAGACTACTGGATTTCTGTTATATTTATTGCTGTGATATTTATATATTATATTTTCTTTTGAGAAAGGCCTATGTGCTGGCGAAACGTCAGACGTGAGCTTGGCAATAAATAATGTTTTAAATACAGATATGTCCTGAGAGTATGGTTTCTTCTTGGTGGATTAGGACTTTTACTATTGTTGCTACAGCCAGGCAAGCTATCTCCACTTATCGAGAGTGCTGACCTTCCGTTGGATTGTTTTATATATATATCTGTGGGATATATAAAATATATATATTTATTTATTTTTTAATTTTACCCACAGATACCTAGGCATGGCTGATTCTTGGCCTGAGAAATAAATGCAAGCTGAGAATCAGCCCCTACTCTGGCATCAGCCTTCTTCCTTGCTTTCACATGGGACTACTCTAGATTTTGGGTCAAGAAACAAGCAAATATGCATTTTTGGAAGGTAAAATTTGTATGTGCTTCTGCCACTGGACCGATGCAGTGGTTCTGCGTGCAGGCAAGGAAGAAAGTTGATGCCAGTGTAGGGGCTCATTCTTGGCTTCTTGCATTTTCCATAGGCCAAGAATCAGCCACATCTGAACTGTCCTTATAAACAGCTAAAGCTTGCCTATTGAATATGAGAAGCACTTCAGATTTTAGGGGAAAAGACTTTACTGATGATTTTCACTATATGCCTCTGTTATTAAAACATCAAAGTTTAAATAATGTGTGTGTATTTATTGACCGGTCCTGTAGAAGACTGACCAGGGCCAAAAAGCAGACCTAATAATATAGAGAGCTCATGTAAACATCTTTGAAGTAACAGTAGCAGAATAAATATAGTGTGTGCAGAGAATCTGTAAAAATGTTCACTTGCACAATATATACATAGCAGTGAATATTTCCATTTTCAGTACCTGCACACTTTCACCCGCCACACCCTGCACCTACAGTATTTGCACACTCATGAATATACAGGACACATTTTATGGCAGTCTTGACTTAATATGTTAGGGCAGTTCTGCATAGGAGAAATGCTCTTTGCACACAATAAGCTGTGTCAGGCGTGACAGGTTTTTTTTAAGGGAAAATAAATTAAGATAAACCATGCTTATAAACAGGGAGTATTTTGCATGAAACGCCTTTGGCAATGATTGAAAAACAAAGTAATTTCTATTTTCTTCTGAGTACTTTTTCAACCAGGGTTTTAATCCCTTGTAAATAAGGAAAACTGCTCTTAGGTACCAAAAAAAATCAATTTTCTGTAACCAGGAAAGCAGAAATGCATTCTCCCTTACTGGCATAGCAATAACAAATGATGGTCATATTATAAAAATCTAATGGGAATACTTTATATATTTTGTTTGATTGATGAATATCAGGGGCTGTTCTTAGTTGTGCAGGGGCCTAGGGTAAGACACCAGCATTAATGTAATAAATGCCCATAAGTTTGCTACTGATCTAGTAACCAATAGCAACAGGTAGTCATGATGGTATTTTTCTATGTAGGTCAGCTGCAGCCCCTAAGTGGAGTTTCTTTACTTTCTCTGTACATGTAGCTTCTGCTCTGTGCAGCCCCACAAAAAAGTACCAGGGTTACCCCTCAACATTTAATTAATATGCTTTTTATCTCTCTTGTGCAGTTAAAATAATGTCGTATAGAGGGAATGTTTGGTAGATGTCCCTACCATTACTAAAGAGTATATATGCCTGTATGAAAACATAAATAATGTTTCAGAAAGAAAGGAAACGAACCTTTTCCCCAGTCAGAGTGACCATGTCAAGAGGGCCGTACATGAATCTTCCTGTAAGGGTCTGAGGCCCATCTTCATTGGCAACAGCATCATTAATTCTGTGGTTTGCAGCAACATTCTGAAGGATACAATACAGGCAGGTTTTATCACTTTAATACTTCAAGCTGGGCTACTCTTATAGGTATCAACAGCTCAAGATGCCTATGATAAATGATGAGCTTCACATGAGGCACTGCATGCCAAGTTACCTAAAGGCATATATACTGGATACTGGGGAAATTGCTTAATACAAAACTAAGGCACATATTAAGCCTTATGATCTAAAGGAAACATTCTATTGTACAGTAAAAATGCTATTAAATGCACAATGGGTTATGTCCAGGCCCGGACTGGCCATTTATGGGTTAGGGCAAATGCCAGAGGGGCTGCTAGAAGGTCCCATAGAAAGTCAGTATTTAGTGGGCTGGTGGGGACTGTTTGGGCCTCTATGTGGGCTGATGGGCCTCTTGTGTACCTGAAATGCCAGGGCCTATTTTAATTCTCAGTCCAGTCCTGGTTATGTCTGTCTGGGCTAGCACCTTCCTGTGAGTAAATGCAACACTAGCAGATCCTACACAGATGCAGATGGAAGTGACTCATGGCAATATCATGAAAAATGGATTACCCTTAATTTTACATGTGTTCTTTTCCGCAGCCATTTCTCCCTCGGCTTTGAAGGACTAAACTCAGAAACCTCTTTTCCGACTAAATCCAGAATGCTTGAATTTTCATGTCTCATGACCTACAAATCATATATTGCACATGTGATATTAGTGAACATTTTGCTGCCAATACATAGCCAACATTTAAAAGAAAAAAAACATAGCAGCAAGACTAAAAATTGACAAAGGATACCATTTCTCTGTCAAAGATTTTGTATGTGGACTTAATGGCTACCCATTACCTTCATTAATATTTTCACTTACCTGCCTCAAAAGGAAAGAGACAACATCTGTGGACTCCCAGTAACTGGCATGGAAAAGATGAGGAAGGGCAACTGTGGGGAACGCCGTTAGGGCATCCGGACAATAAAGAGCATAGTCAATACGCTTTGTGCCCCACCACTTTGCTGCAACTAACAAAGGAGAATCTTGTCATTTTTTTATTACAGGAAAAACATTAGAAAGTATATATATATATAAATATATATATATATATATATACTGTATATTTATTTTTTACGTTTACATTTTGTCTGATAAAGGATAAAGTCACCGAAAAAATAGTGGATAAGAAGGTATATTGAAGCAATGCAACCCTCCGCAGCAATAGCTTACCAGCCCTGAGCATTGAAACAGTTTTGTCATTTTAAGGTATTCATACAGTTCTTATGATGGCAATAGGAGCGAGGCCTCAGTGATTACATGGCTCAGCAGATTAGCAGAGAGGATTGGCAGGCATGCTTCTCTAAAGAGGTACTTTGCTGCTATTCAGAGACATTTTAAGGCCATCTATTCTTTATTAAGCATTTAGCACATATAATATGAATACATTCCATAGAGTGATAAAGACAAGGTACAGTACCTTCATACACTGAAAATTTTTACTTATTTTACTTTGCCCTCTAGAAGGACTACCTCTTTCACGCATTCATGATTTTAGAAAATTCCATAGTGTGCCCTTAATGAAATATAATAGCCATATTCAATATGATTACATGCAGGTTACAGGACAAGAACTAATTTTTAAGACATGGTATAAATTATTTGCAAGGCAAAAACAACAAACAAGAAGAGTCTATGGAGCAAATTTACTATTATTCCCCAAAATTAGCTCGACCAAATTCGAAATTCAATAAGCATTCGACCATCGAATGCTTATCGAATTGTTTTAGGCTATCATTTAGCTCGCTATATGATTTCTCGATGAATTCGTACGATTGGATACCGATCGTTCGATTTCACGAAAAAATCGTGAAATTTCCTTTGAGTGTCCGGAAAATTTGTATGATTCGAACGATTGAACGCTCCGATCGTATGAATAGTATTCGAGAAGGACTATGGGACTTCAGAAGCCTATGGGGAGCTTCCTATAGGCTTCTATTACAATTCGTTAGGTTCAATCTGGCGAAGTAAGCAGTCGAATAACTTTTAAATTTTGATTCCTTCGATCATCGAATGATCAAATATCCGATCATTCAATCTATTCAATGATCAAAGAGGCCAAATTTGCATATCCGATTTCACGAAAAATTCGTACGATCGGTATTCGATCAAATTCAATCGAAATTCGATCATTTCATGTGAATTTAGGAAATCGGCCCCTAACAGTCTGGCCTGCATTTTGTTCTACTACATACAGAAAGATAGTTGGGAATTGGATAATTACGTTTTCGGAACATTCATTCTCATGTTATATTTTCATATACAGTATACATAATAGAAATGTCAAGAACTGTGCAGCTGCACTAGGATGTTCATAGTCTTATAGGTGTTTGCAAAACAAAATCAACATTTCTCTTGTGCTATAAGAGCCCATACTATTATATACATCAAATATTAAGTAGAAATGAAGCACTTATTTCTAGTATCTAAAGGTTTTAGGTCTAGTTCACACAGGTAACTGTGCCAACAACATCTCTAGGCTCTATAAGGGTAACTAATATTTTTCAGCAGAAATGTTCTTAGTACAGGGGAATATCTATAAAACAAGACAGTTATCACTGGCATGAAAATGGGCAATTTACAACCCCATTACGTGGAGCATAATCCCAATGACACCATGCCATGCCCTTTCAACTGCATAAGTGCAATACAAGTCCTGTGGGAAATGATCAGTGGTATGTCGCCAGTCTGCTAGTGACACAATGGCTCCGTAAGGAAGGCTAAATGGCAAGGTGATTCCTCAATACCCTCACATAATCTGGAAAAGGCAAATCAGAATAAATATATATATATTCATCTTTTAATATTTCAATACATATAGGGAAAGAAAAAAAGAGATGAAGGAACACTGGTCTTTTAAATGAACAGTCATGCCAGAAAATTTAAGTGGTTTAAAGGAATGAAAATATAATGTAGTGTTGCCCTCCACTGGTAAAACTGGTGTGTTTGCTATAGAAACACAACTATAATTTATATAAACAAGCTGCTGTGTTGACATGGGGCAGCCATTCAAGCACAGGATACACAGTAGATAACAGATAAGTTATGTAGAATCTCATTGTATACTACAGATTGTGTCTGATTTCGGCTGTATCTCCTGTGCCTTTTCTACTTTTTTAGCTTTGAATGCCTGCCCCCATGGCTACACACTAGCTTTTTATATAAACTATAGTAGAGTTTTTGAAGCAAACCAGTACAGGGCAACAGTACATTATACTTTAATTTCTTTAAATACTTAGATTTTTGGTGTTACTGTTCCTTTAATGTGCTTACGCCCCCCATACAGCTGGGAGCCCAATTACCATCCAAATTTGAGTGGGCAGGACTGTGTAAGACAAGGCACGGACACTTTATAAAATAAATAAATATATATATATTTAATAAAAGATAAAGAGGACAGAAACTGTTCATAGATGGGACAGAACTTGTGAGAGTGCCTAAATGGAAAATTATATTTATTTAGGACTGGTATCTGTATTTATATGTCATATGAATAGGTGAAGAGCCACTTAAAGAAAACAGAATGCAGATAGTTATGCACATAAAAGGCTGCATTTGGTTATTTTACACAGGTGCAAGTGCTTGTATTAGTTGGTTTGGTTGCTAGTTGCTGCCTACAGAACCCAGAAGAAGAAATCTGTCAGGTAGAAGTAAAGCTCACTGTAGAAGAGATCCCTAGTGGGACACTATCTGGCAGAGGAGACTATCTGGATTACCTCTGGAGATGTCCGAGGGTCGGATGCCTGGATTCATCTTGTGCCTCCAATCCCCCATCTCTACTGTGGATCATATGTTACTCTGTTCAGAATAGTACTGTCTATGCTTTGGTGGGGTGCTTGGTTATTATTTGGGAATGGTAGGGGAGAGCAAGCTGGGAAAGGAGACTTAACTTTCTGGAATTATTAAGATAATTTTTTGTTTCTATAGGAACAAAGCAAACACACCAGTTAATAGCACAAACCATGCAAAATAAAATACATTTTCTTTTTATTACAGGAAGGTAATTTCCTGTGCTCTCATGTAGCAACTGGAATATTCTGTGTATATATTTCCAGCATTATGACACTGCTACCCGGAGTTAAACTGGCTCTGTTATTGCACTTATCATGTAAGGGGAGGTACATTGTCAGGACATGGACATTCATTTGCACAACCCTAGCCCAACATCCCAGGTGCAGTACCTATATGTGCATAGGCTGCAGTAGGAACCCTGTACCTAAAAACTGGAAGTGCCCTTGGCCACAAGCACAGCATCTACAAGTTATTATACAATGACAATTATACAGTAATTACTAAGAAAGTTTCTAACTGCAGGAGGACACAGAGCAAATGCACTATCTATTCTGGCTCAGAACCATCCTTGTGCTACATTATCAGCAATCCTAAATGTCAGGAGATTAAATTAATAAAGTATAAAATTACATAACTGTTTGTTTGTTTTTTTTATACCAGGGTCAGTGAGGAAGGCAAATAATAAAAAAAAACTATTAAAAAAAAGACAAATTGCAAAGTTGCTAAGAATAGGACCTACTAGAAGATACTCAAAGTTCACTTAAAGTTAATTAACACTTCTAAAACAGTTCTGTTCAGTCTAGAGACCTGCACTATCGTACCATCTGGCATAAAGTTTGCATATTCATATAGATCTGTGGGAAGCAGCAACAGTTGCTAGTCAAAAAGGGAAAGAAAGTAAAAAACCTGTAAAAACAATATGCAAATGAAAACATGTAAGGGAACAGCTGCTCACTCAGTACAGGTTTAGAGCAGATTACATCATTTCATTTTGTTTGAATCTGCAGGAATATGGGTGTAAGCAGCCGAAAGGTTTGGAGGCTGACAAAACAAAACAGATAATATCAACTCAAAAAATAATTGCTCTGCTTAATATCTTGGCAAAAGCTTAATTTACTAATGCATCTTCTGACACTTCACCGCTCAGTTCCATCTCTCCAGTCACACTGAGCGACAGAATGGAGCAGTAACATGCCTGGAGACGCTATGAAGCCTAAGTAGTCATCCTAACATAGTGTAACAAAGAACATAAATGGAATAAATTAGGTGTACTCTGTCTTAAATGAATGAGAATAATCAGCAGTTTCAGATAACAATAATGCAACAAAGAACATTATAAAAATGAAATTGTTTCCTGTTTTATAGTTTTTACTGTGGTAAAACAATGTCAATCAACTCTGTAACTAAGAAATAAAATGGAAAGTAGCTAAGGCCATATGTATATTTGCCAAAGGCTTAGCTTTAAAGGAGAACTAAACCCCTAAAATGAATATGGTTAAAAAGTAATATTTTACATAATGATGTTATTTCACCAGTCTAAAGTTCACAGGGGGTCACCATCTTGGAAAGTGTCTGTGGACTCACATGGTCAGTGGGCTCTGAGCAGCTGTTGAGAAGCTAAGCTTAGTCATTGCAAATTATCAAGCAGAAAATTAGGTTGGCCTGCAATATAAGCTGATGCTACAGGGCTGATTATTAAATTCTGATGTTAGTAATTATCTATTAATTACTAATCAGTTGTGACATTTCTATTCTATGTGTATTGTATATTGTGAGTGGGTCCCTAAGCTCAGTAAGTGACAGCAGCACAGAGCATGTGAATCAGTGAATCAGCAGAAAAGAAGATGGGGAGCTACTGGGGCATCTTTGGAGACACAGATCTTTACTGCTAAAGGGCTTTAGGTTGTCTGGGGCTGGTACAGAAGCCCATAACATAATGTACAACTTTAAAGCCAAGGAAAGTTAGCCCAGGGAAACCTACATTGTCTAGCAAACATAAAATCAGTACCCCATGCCACATGGAGTGTAACTGCCTTGACACAAAGGAATTATCAAACAACTATTCTCTTTATTGTTAATGGGAATGCAGTACAGCACATTAAATAATCATCCTAAATATAAATATCAGAATTTGTCCAATAAGTGTTTCCCAGAGATTCACACTGACTATAAAATAAGATGATCAATGGCATTTCCTGCTTCTGTCACTTCAAGTCAGTCCCCTTGTTTTTGTTTCTACATGTGGACATAGCTGTACAGAAATGATCTGGAAGTTGTGGAACAATGTTTATATGGAAGTACTGTATTAGCAATTTCACTCCTGAGACACACTCAGAAGTATGACAAATTAATTCCCAGGGCTGTAGGTAAATTCGTCATCTATAAAAGCCACCTTCCTGGAATCCTTGATCATAAAGCACTTACTGTTGGCTATGTTTGAGGCCGTGTAACTGTCTGCCATTCCAGAGACCTGACTTGCAATGCTGATTTCACTTGCTCTTCGGTATCCCCTGAAGTGGGGGGCTGTTATAGGGGAAGAAGGGGAGGCATTTTCCACGAAGACTGCACCATGAAATTGAACAACATCCGCTATGAAACCAAAAAAACAAAAACAAAACAAAAACAAAACAGAACAAGGGGGAAAACAAAAATTAAAAAAGTTTGACCAAAACAAGACAAGAAAACATCAAGGCATCAGGAAGGATGAAGATGTAGGAGAGACAGCTCAGATGTATTGTTTCAGGAAAACAGTACTTGTACTTCATCTTCATTTCAAAACCCACTACAATCACATGCAAATGAAATACCAACTCTCAGCTGTATATTTCATTGTAGAGCTCAAGAAAAGCACAAACAGGAACAGTAATAGTGCTGCATCTGTTAGTCCTGTATGAGAAGTGATAAATACTTATATTTATATAATATATATATATATATATGTATATATATATATATATATATATAAACTGCAAAGGAGATGGGACACCAGGGCAAAATCAGCCAATTTTCCCCTGGTGTGCCGTCACCTTTGCAGTTTTTCTACATATTCTTCAGACTGGCACCCAGACTTCAACAAACCTTATGGTTGTGTGCTCCTTTTGGTGGCATATATATATATATCTCAATGCATTCAAAGACCCACACTCATTAGCTGTGATCAGTTAAACTTTATTGTGCATATCACACATCCTACATTTGGGCCCCCATTTGGGCCTTTTTCCATTTGAAATACATACATGCAGTTCGCTGCAGAAAAGTGACTGACTGACTGAGAAGATTGATGGTTTTTTACTAAATAAAGTGCACCATATTACTTTTTTGACTTAGGAAAATAACTAGGCAGGTTCAATGCAGAGCTGAAGGTGAAAGGGGTTTTATCTCTTCCATTTCATTAGTTCCACTCAGCAATGTGTAATTTCTATTGCAATAATTCAAATAGTAAGCACTAAAGGATTTGTATGGTATGTATGTTTGACGAGGACAAGTACAATGAACCAGCTCAGTCGTAAGCCAGTTGTACATCAGACACATGCCTTCATCTGTACCATCTATGTGAACCCATATAACTGCCCAATTGTACCTGCACACAACCTGCTTTCCCCCTGGAATATGAAAATGACATTGTTATAGAACCAACAAGGGAAAGGGGGGCAACTAGAACAAGAAAGAAGCCACAACTGTCCTAGACCACAGGTAAGTCAACCAACTCTGCATCAATATTCTGCAATGAGCATGTGGAGATGGAACGTTATCTTAAGTTTTAAAGCAAATCTTACCCTGGAAAACACATCGGATCTCATCAGATATGCTGTAGTTATAATTGTTAAGAAATCTATATGTAATATTATATACCATAATAGTGCAGTTATTTTTGTCACATAAGTAATCTGGCTTAGAAAAAGACTACTGTTGTGTTTTTCCTGCTTCTGTAAATTGTACATAGTGTAGTCCTATGGAATCAAAAATTGTTTTCACTTTTTATCACAAAAAATAAATGGTCAGTGTCAAAGAACCAATTTTCCTGAATATATTGTGTTTTCCTAACACATTGTTCCCATATCTCCTGTAAAGGCTTTAATCTTGGTTGACTTGAATGTTTGTGCCGGAGAAAAGAATAAATTAAAATGTTTTTTCAACAAGGGTCTTAATTCTACACTACACTCCAAAGCAATCTGTGTTTCCTCAAGAGATGCAGCTTAGAGAAGCTGACATCAATGCAATCTCATAAAGCATTGCTTAAATTAGGGCCGTCCAACTATAGGTCCACGGGCTGGATGCTGTCCTAGATATTTGGAAATAACTATTTGGAAACAGCTGGACAGTGTTGCTTTACATAACCAGAACGTGCTACTGTACTTCAGTTAGGATTCTGGTTAGGAAGAATATGTTATGAAGGAGGATCCTAAAATCATGTATCTGATAAAAGCAATATAATGTTTTGGCTCAGAATTTAGTTAACTGGAACATAAAATACAACCAATTAAATTCTGAACTACATTATGTTTGATTCATGGTTTACTCAACTGCAAATAAAGCTGGTTCAAAAGACACGTATTATCATTTTAAACAATGCATTTAAAGCTCATGGAAAAACTCAAGCCAAGAGCTGCATTTCACAGCAACAACACTATTTTTAGGGTAAAAAATATATATTGTGTAAATAACTAGTTATCTTAATTTTTACTAGGTGTTTATGGAGTCAGTATGCCTGGATGTTCTTCCTTGCACTAGAAGTCTGCAGCTGTCTGTTAGGAGAGATCTCCAATTTGTACCATAAACTTGATTCACATCATCAAGCTCAGTTCAGATCATTCTGCCACCTGAAGCAGAATTTCTTGATGACAACCATGTTGCCTCTCTTCTACTAGAAGTAGTCCACTGGGATCACTATTTGTTCATGTTCATTTATTTTCCTATTTAATGCTCTCTTAGGTTATATAAAACAGACAGTTATAGGTGGCCATCTTGATATTTGATACAGATTATGGTGGGACATATACATTTTCCCCACCACTTAAAATGTGGTACCGCTATGACCCTTTCTGTGTATTGCTATTAGTAAGAACACAATTTAAAATCATCATAAAGTTGGGCACCAAGACACTATTGCCTCAGTCTACTAGTTATCAGCTCAGTGCACTACTACTCAATGCAATTTTTGGATGTGCAACAACACTTGTAAGACAAATTACCTAATTTAATTAAGAAGCTTGTGATTGATATGGGGAGCTGCAAAGTTGACTATACTGAGAAATACACTATTTATAAATCTTCTCTACCAATTTCGGGTGTTATGTTTTGGGTACAAATCATTTTCTTCAGAGTTGGTTCTTTCTAAAGTTTATAGCTATAGTATATGTATATATATGTAATGTTCACCAATCACCTTTCTGAAACTCTGGAACCCTACAGTAAATTATCAACAATGGACAGCATTCTTTCCTAAAGAATTCACATTTTAGATGGGAGGCGAGATGTAGAAAGCCATGCAGGAACCACAACACAACACAGTTGAATAAAATATATCAAAACAAATTTTCAATTTCAACTTAACTTGATGGACTCAAATGTTTTTCTCTGAGTTTCACTACAAATTCAAGTGTAAATTTATAGAGAAGCATATACTATTTAAATAGCATAGCTTCAGTGATTTCAGGAGCATACTCTTGCCTGCAATGAATCAGGGTCTAGCCAAGTCACAGTCTTCTTGGTAAATAGGTTTAGCGTTCCAAATCTGAAGAGGTAAACTTGGTTGTCTGGAGTCAGGTCTCTGCAATTTTGTTCGTTTGTTTATTCTCCAAAGAAAAACTTTTGGTTCAGCAAGAGGGATAATACACCAGATCTTGGTGCACAGGAACAAAGACAAAAGGAAAGGCATACACATAGTCAACACAAGTGGCATGTTTACTGGAAGTGTCTTGGCAGCTTAGCACAGGAACAGGGATACTGGTTTCCATGACGCCATCTTGACGCTGGAGAGTAACCACCGAGCTGCTTTCCATGAGTAGGATGGGATTGTTCTGTATAGCCTCAACTGGATGTGGATGAGAGGGAAACAAAAGGACAAAACACTACAGACATGTAGCAAGACTAATGCAACAGAGAACAAACATACAGTCAGGACTCTTTATACTCAAAACCATGAACATGATGAAAGATATAATGGGAACAAATATCCTCAGAGAGTTCTATATCTTATTCATTGCTAACCTCATTATCACCTTCCGTATAAAATATGACATGTGAGATTTCAGCTGTTACTGGTGAGAAAATCTAGAGAAGGCATATGGTTGGTTATGTGTGTCACATTTTGATCTAAATGCTTCCCTTACACATATATCTACCAAATACCAAATAGATTTAAAGACTAATGTGCCATAATTAGTGTTCTGTGTAATATGAGGAACTCATGTGGTGTTACTTAATAACAATAATCAGTCCGCTACTAATGAAAACGACTGGAATAGGCATAGAGTTATCATGACTGACTGAATGTAAAAGGGGAAACATGGTCTGAAACTGACAGCAGAAAGTTCTTTTTAGCTGCTGGGGTCCATGTTCAAACTGAAATCCCAGATTAAGTTCAATTGCATAAACTGAGGTCTAGTCTGAATCGCCTAATGTTAAAGTGAACACAATTAAAAAACATAAAAATATAATCATATATATATATACTGAATACTCCTTTTCATTGGCCATCATATAGTTATAATTACAAGCTTTCAGACCAATTCTGCTGTAAAGAAATTTGTCCCAAAAAAAAAAAAGATCCCAGTGAGGTTAGAAAGCCTGTAATTGTAACCAGATGGTGGCCCCCCTAATTAGAATTTTATCTTGGTCTTGTTCTTCAACTAATCAGTGACAATATAAAATATATCTATGTGGTGCGATTAATTGTGGGCTTTTATAAAGGCTGCTCGAACAATAGTTGAAACATTAAAAAGACATTTGTGCAAAATGGACATTTGCATTACCCAGCGTAAGCCTGGCTGAATATGATTAGAAATGAATTAAACTCTAAGATCAGAGTACAGCAGAGAAATATTGAAATGTTACAATAAGATTCTAAATCCAAAGCTTAGTAGATTAAAAGTGCCCTTTCTCTAGAGAAAACATTTCCAAAATGTCCTGAGGTAAAGGTTTTATAGGATTAATGAGCATAAATCCTGGCTGGGGGTGGGCACGTCCAATGTGCTAGATATACTTTTTATGACTTTCAGGAGAAACTAATCAGGGAATCTGAATCGATGAAAGGCACTTACACAAGGAAGTTTAACATTTCTGAATTTTAATTTAAAATGACAAATCACAAGCCAAGAAACACTTACCCAACAGGGCAGAGTTTCCATCGCCCAATGGGAACCTTTGATACCGAGGGACATTGAAAGGGGGCAGCAAATGAAATTTCTTCTCCAGGAGGGGTTCCACTCGTGAGGCAGATGGGTCCGCTGGATGAAAGAGGTTATAAACCTGCTGACAGCCAGGCCTGAGCTGGAAAACTAAAAATTACAAAATAGAGAAATTAACATTGCATAAGATGATTGCGTCCAGGTCCTCCAACTGTGCAGAAGGAACATGCACGCTGATTTGGTGAGAAATGACCTGTGACAAGCATTGTATCTGGCTGATATATATAGCAGCAAATTGGTCAGATATCTATTGCCCCATAGATGAAGACAGCATAAGGTCATTTATGCAGGCTTCTCCCAATAGGACTGCAGTGTTCTTCCCAGAAAGTTGTAGGCATAAAATTGAGCCAACAGGAAAAAAACCCCAATAATTAAGTACCTCCCCCTCCTTGTCCTATTAGCAATGTTTTTTCGTTAAACACATAGGGGGAAATTCACTAGAGCGTGAAGCGTCTAACGCTAGCGCTAATTCGCCAGCGTGATGTCAATTTGTAACTTCGCCAACTCTGGCGAATTTTCGCTAGCAAAGTAGATAGACTAACACAACTTCGCACCCTTACGCCAGGCGAAGTAGCGCACTGATGAAGGATCGTAATTACGCAGATTCACGAAGATCCCCATTTTCCTGAACGTTGACAGGTCAGACCTGGCGAAGTTCAATACAATAGATACAATTCAATACAATAGATAGGAGTTTGAAAAAAACCTCTGGCATGTTTTACCTTTCTAGTGTGATAGTCTGAAAAAGAGCGAAAAATTTTTTTGGGGGGGTTACCCTCCTTCCCCCCTACATTTCCTAACATATGGCAACTCAGATAATCAGGGGGCACATGTAGGGCAATAGGACAACTTTATTTAATTTATTAAAGGTTTCCTGGGCTTGTGTAGTGTAATGTAGTGGCTGTAACATATACTTCTATTACTTCTATTATTCGCGCCGTACGCAAACTAGGCATCGCTAGCGTAAATGTGCTTTGCCTGGCGAAGTAACACTAGTGCAACTACGCTACCGTTCACCGACCTTAGCGTAACTTCGCACTTCAGTGAATTTGCGTAGCGCTGGTGAAAATTCGCCAGGCAAAGTGCGGCGAACGTTAGCGAAGGCAACGCTAGCGAATTCTCGGCGTTTAGTGAATTTCCCCCATAGTTCTGGCTGGGAGGCTAGCACACACCAAAAACTTTGGTGCACATAGAGAACTGTAAGTGAAAACAAATAATTCGGTACATATTGGACCATCTCTCTGAGCACACTGGGGGTCATTTGTCAACAATGGGCAAATTTGCCCATGGCAACCAATCAGATTGCTGCATTCATTGTTCTACTTGCAGCTGGCTTTAAAAAGCTAATCACTGATTGGTTGCTATAGGTAACTGCCCATGGGTAAATTTGCCCAGTGTTGATGAATGAGCCCCAATATGTTTTGCTATGTGATGAGGTAATAGGTAAGGGATGAAAACACTGTAATGGGCAAAGTGTCCGCATATTACTAAACTTGCATTCGAAGCTTCTCACACTGCACCACTTGTTCTGCAGTACTCATCAGCATGCAGGCAAAGAAAGAAGCATAGTGTTGTTTTATGCATCACTAAACCTGGGGGCCAGTATGTGCTATAGTTAAGTGAATTGCTGATGTTAGGGAGTCTGGCTTATAAAAATTATGGAGAATACTGTATTTTTACTGTAATTTGCAAGAGAAAAGGGTAACTGTAACAGCATATGGACATTTGGTAAGGAAAGAAGATTACTTTGCACAATGTCTGCATACAAATGGAAAGCTATATATTCAAATACACAAACAGATAAAACAATTGTGCAGCAGAGGCACATCAAGATAAGCATTTATGGGACACCCTATTCCATGCCATAATGAACATACAGCTGACCCTACAATCACTGGGGTGGGGGGGTCTGGACGATTGACGGGTCTGCTATATGGTCCCCAGCTCCTATTAGTTTGCTGGAGGGTCCCCAGTCCCTATTAGTTTACAGAAGACAATAACTATTATATTATGTGAAATATTATGAACGTTACTTGCAGGTACTAGTTTAGCAAAAAGGCAGTTGGAGGCATCTAACCTTTTATTTGCCAATATGCAGTTGCAATTAACATTGAATTATTTTAACTTTTACAGCACACAACAGTCTAAATATAGCTGAGTGTAGCTGTTAAAGTACACATACCATTTAACTGTTACCATAACTATTCTTATACATCTGAGCTCACTATATTACACTGTAGATTCAGCTAATCCATAGTTTTTTAATATGGCACCCAACCAATTCTGAAAAAAAAACACAAAACTGCAACACCTGCTAACATAAATTGGTTGTGTTAATTTATAAAGAACAAGACACGTGCAAGAGGGCCATGTTGCAGTCTGTATTATTTTGCCTCCCCCCTAACATTTGCACCATTCAGTTAGGGGTTTAGAGGGGGATATCTACTTGCTCTTGCCCCTTGTGAATAATGTAAGTGGAGCTGGGGTGGCAGAGGTTGGATAGAATACCTCCATAAATACCTCCAAGTCGTATCATCAGTAGTAGTGTTCTGATATTTTGATACATAATTTGAGGGTTGGATACAAAAGAGGACATACATTCTTGATATCATTATTATTTTTGATACTGCAGACAATGATAACAACAAGGGTAACATTTAACAGAACATGAAATTTGTAGTGTCTCTTTTAGCTTTGCTCTGTAACTATTCACTTCTTTCACCCTTATCTTTCTCCCTGCTCTGGTAGATGCTATCTAAAGCATCTGATTATTATTCATATTGGCTTACAGACCAGCCTGCTGTATTTCTCCCTACTGCAAAGTCTGCCTGCCAACAGTGTTCATTCTAACCTGCTGGGCAGGGAGGCTGATATAAGTTTGTTATACCATGGGTCAAAGGTGACTAAGGCAGAAACGGACTAAACATTTAAAATGCAATACAACAGTGAGTACACTATTTGTTTTAAGAATCCCTGATTTGTTTTTCTTTCCCAGCAAAGGCTCCCACAGATTGAAATAACAATCAACCTCCTCAGCTGGAACTTTATTTTGTCTGCATGGGAGCAATTTAATTTTATATTGGCTAATTCTCTCTCTCTATTTGAACAAAGGATGCAAGAATAATCTTGTTCTAAAAGGTGGTATAGAAATTATATATTTGTGGCTAACAGAGATGAAGTACATTGCTACCTATAAGGAGACACATAAAAAATTGCTTCAAGAGGATGAATGTTCTGGAATATCCACTATACCCATTGGCAAGGGTTAAAGAGCAAAGAGTGATTCTTATTCAGCTCTTAATTTTATGGACCACTAAACATTCAATTTTACTGTCACAGCATTCAGATAATGAAAACATTCTAATAAATGTGTAATTATATTTCTGCTGGGGTCCAGGGCTCCAGTAACCGACTCTATAAAGTCTACATGGCCTTGTGCCATTGTTTCTCTTTTCCCAGTAGCCTTCTCTGCTTGCAAAGGCCTTCCATCAGGTTGTTAACCTTTTTATAAGATGGAAGCTAGAAACACTGCCAAGTGCCCAAGGGGACACAGTATCACGGAAGGAGGGGGTATTAGACAACAGTTCTCAAGCTAACTGCACACAAGCTATGCAAGTAAGGAATGTTGTGGCCAATGTCTGCAATAGGTTTTAGGGTGAAGACACACAGAGCTACTAGTAGCAGCTAATTGTGACAGCAACAAAATGCCAGAAAATACATTGCCACAGACAATACACACGTAGCGACAATTATCAGCAAATTATCACTGTGTATTTTTGTAGTCGTGACAAGTAGCTTCCACTAGTAGCAGATCTTTAACAGGTCATTCTATGCTAAATAGAAGGCAAAATAATCGTTCAAACAGTAGGGGGCAGTAGCACAGAATCATGGAATATTTCTAATCTGACATAGGAAGATTTCAATATCACCAATAGTAACGTAAATCTATTTCATAGTTACTATTTATATAGCACACACAGCTTATATATCATTCACATGCCCCAGTGGAGCATACACCTAATAGTTAAATGTATTAGGAACTAATTAATATTAATATTAATATATTAGTCTTTGGGGGGTGGGTTGAATTGTGGTGAAAGTTTTACCTGTGCACACACATGTTGAACATACTTCATACTTGACGATAATGTCATGGCTGGAATTCATTCCACGACCCCATTGTAACAAGGCATCAATTCTACCAACTGCACCACCGTGCCTTAATATTCAGTCAATAAGAGTATAAGTATTGAAATATATTTTAATAGTGTATGAAGTATTGTTGTGCAGTTGCATGCAGTGGGTTGGTATATTTGTAGCTTTGCATGGTTACTCCAGTTTCCTCATATACTCCAAATACATGCAGCCAGGTTAATTAGCTATTCTTTATTACTATTACTACTATGGACCACTGTGTGTGAATGTGATAAGGGCCTTAGTTTGTAAGCTCCACTGCTGCATATATTTTGACACTATATAATAAAGTATAATAATAGCTTCAAAATTTGTATAGCTTTAGAGATACCATACTGACATTTTTGAGACTACTGTGTCATGGGATTCCCAGGACCTGATTTTACTGGTTTCTATTATTATTATTGTCATTATTATTATTATTATTATTATTATTAATAATAATAACATGTATTTATAAAGCATCAACATATTCCGTAGTAAAATACATGGGTTTAAACATTGAACATACAGAATTACATACAAAGCAATCAATAACAGTTGCAAGAGGTGAAGGGGCCAAAAGAGATCACAATCTATAAGGAGAAGGGGTATTTTCACACGGTGTGGGAATGGGTAAATTCAGGAGGAAGCAAGAAGAGATAGCATAGGGTATTGCATTTAGGAATACAATGCAATTATGCTACATGAAATGAGGGTACACTTCTCAAAATAAATATGTTTTATGAAATCTTTTGAAAAACGAAATATTTGGAGAAAGTTGGACACAGTATGGGAGAGAATTTCAGAGAAGTGGTGCAGCCCTCACAAAGTCTTGAATGTGAGCGTGTGAGGAACGAAAGAAAGAGGTGCTGTGAAATGGGTCAGTAGAGTAGGGTAACAAGCAGTTAGGTTATCTAGAAATAAGGCTTACCATCTAAGAGTGGAATCACTGTTTTTCTGAGAGCTAGAACTAGACCCAGTGGGGATCCAAACAGGAAGAAGTCCGTGATCTCAAAGTCAAACTTCCCAATACTGCCACCATCCAGCATTGTTGAGCTACTTGACCTTCTGGATCCTGGGTCATTTCTTAGGACACTAGAGTGCAAACTGAAAACATACAAAGACACAAAATACATCATTTGCAGCCAGCAAACATAACCCCTTGGTTACATGAACAACATAATCTATTATTCTTCTGGATGCACAAGAGGTCTCCAAGAGAAATCTTTTTTCTGCCCAAAGGGTTACAAACATTCTGAATTAAATAACAAATGTATAATTTGGAATAAACCTTCTGGTTTATACCAGAACTTGGGTGGGAAGAATTTTAACTTTTAAATATTGTTTTTCTGCAATGGATTGCAGCACAGTAAAGAATAATCATGACAAATGCTAAAATCTTATGCTGAGCAGAACGGACAACTACTGCTCCATAGGGAAGACGAGTACAATAAACAGGGCCGGATTTACATAGCGGGCGCCCCTAGGCCCACTGCCAGTCGTCGCCCCTATATTCTGCCCTTTATTTGCAAATTTTCATCATCAAGACCAGAGCAATGGGGATTGGCACATGGGAAATGTAAAAATCTATTGTCTCATCTGCGTATCCCCAGTGTTTCTGGACCAATGTGGGTGTGAGTGGGTAGCATGCCGCCCCCTAAAATCCTGCCGCCCTAGGCCCGGGCCTAGGTGGCCTTTCCACAAATCCGGGCCTGACAATAAATGCATTAATTTGTTACATTATGTTTCACTACACATAATGACTGGAAGAACCTCTTTCTTTTTATACTGTACTAACAAAGGTTATGCCTGTTGGGCAAACATAGATTCATATGGGACATTTATTTATAAATTAAAATTGACAAATTAAATATTTGGTTGCTCAAGGGGCACTACCTTTGCTAGGATCTATATAAATACATGCCAGTTATGCTCTAGAGTGCAAATGCAGCATCTACATCATGTTTAAAAGTACCAAGAATGCAGTATAAGTGGAAAGCCAAAATGTAACAGTTTTGATGCAGTACCAGCTTCATTTCACTTTCATTAATCCCTAGAATACCTAACACTATAATAGCAATTGAAAATCACGGTTTACTGCCCCAACATACAGAGAAGCACAATGCCGCTAACAGTCCTTTCCTTATTTATAAGCATTGTTCTCTCCTTTTCTTTTTCTTCTACAACTGTACATTATTAAACCTTAGCCAAAGCATAGCCTATTGAGGCCAAAGAACATAGATGAAAATAAAGTGTGACAGGCAAAGATATTGTATACAAAAAGGAGGCCATGTACAGCAGTAGCATGACAGCAGATATAATAGAATTATTTCTATCTATTGGAAATATATGATTATTTAGATATATTTTGTTGTTTTATGACAATTTTATGGACTATAAAATACATCAGGAAGTTCTAAAAGTTCTTCATGATACATTAACCAGAATGCAGGCGAGTTGTCCTTTGTTTCAAGAATTTTGTATCCATTTCTAAAAGTCATTTTACTTTTACGGGGAAATGGCCTTCCAATCTCTTACCTAGACAGGAATGCTTGGTGCTGCTTGATGGTATCTAGTTCATACGTGGAGGAATCACTCCGCTTTCGTGGTAGCTGTCTCTTTGGGTCCTCACAATTGCTCCGAGTTATGTCAATATTGCTTCGACTCAAGTGCCGACTGGTTTCCAAATTTGAACTTGTTGAGCAGTAGCTGTTGTTGACACTAATGCCTGGAGAAAGAAGGTCTGTGTCCTGGAATACATGCAGAATAGGACAACAGCAATCAATAAGAATTTGAACTTGTCTGGTTGGCATAGGTAACAAAGCCACAGTTACTGTAGTTTTAAAGAACAAAATGAAGTGTTTATGTTCCATATATTACACTACTGCACAGAGGTCACCGTTTTGACTGTAAACAGGATATTTATGATGTGAGTATTGGGATCTATAATTTGGGGCCTGGGGTTTTCAACATAAGGGATCTCTACTCAGCCTACTAAAAAATTGATACATTAAATAAAGTAATAATCACTGCTTTAGCACCAATATAGATTTATGTTACTTGGTTACCATACAAAGCACTTTTATTATTACACAGAAAAAGGAAATTTGAATGGTGTGTCATTTTATTTGTATTATTCAGAGATCTGAGTGAAACAGAACCATCATATAAAATTAAGGATTTTTGTTTTACAAAAATTCAGTCAGTCAGGAACCAAGATTGAATTCATCCCATATGACTTTGACGTAGTTGGCCATCTTAAATATATTGCAATATATGGACAAACAATCCCTGTTTTGTTTAAAGGGTAAGGCATTTTTTAGTAGCTGTATGCACCAAATGTCTCAATGTCTTAAAAATATTGATAATGGGTTGAGTGCAGAGGAACTCTTGTATTTTGGAAACTCTTTGGGTGCATTACATAGCTAAAGCAGTGTGTGTATCTATGCAGCCTGTCTATACAGATGTCTATGCTGCTATTTTTTTCAAACCTCACTACTGGGCACATTGATTACAGCAAATAACTCATCAAGACGGATGCCAGGGAATGACTGCTGAGCCAACAATTCTGATCCATTTTTATAGTGTCATCGTTTACTAAGGGTGGTAGCAAAAGTGACATTTTTATATACAGTAATGTGACTACAGAATATGAGCTGTTGTTATATTTATTCATTTTAAGCCATAAGAAAACAATAGATTCAGCAAAGAATTACTTAAAAAGTACAGGGGATATAGTGAAGCTTATGAGAAGCACTGAGCAGTTTATATTACCAGTGTATATTACCTGCACACTCACAACACTTCCTCGTCGGCTGCTATTCTGGCTCTCCGACACAGTCTGATTGCTATAACATAAGGCATCAAATCCCAGGATTCCTCCAACACAATCTCCAACTAAGCACACCTGAAACAGAGCAAGAATTATGTATGTGCACAATGTCTGTGTGTATAGAAACATTCGCACTTTGTTTAAGAGGCTCATTGTTGCCAGGAAGTGATGTTTTCATACGTGGTTTTTTGTTTTACTGTAATAAATGATAAAAAGCACCACATTAGCAAGACTCCCACTGCAAGTGGCTTAAAGGCTATGCCTAGTGTTAGGAATTTAATAAACACTGGCGATACTAGTTTATACCTGGAGTAGGGGTAGGAGAGAAAGAACATTCAGATAAACTGGGGTTCCCCTTGTTCTATTTTTGCAAATAAGTCAGGCTATTTAGTGTGGACTAACTCAGTGTGTGGTGGGAACCGTTGTCATTGTGATTCTATAAAACAAAAAGAATGTTGCCGGAAGTACATACTTCCCAGTTAAATTATGAAAAATGAATGTAGGTTTTGTTGCATGTTGTTGACATTTAAGTGACTGAAAATGAATTTCACGAGGAGCTGTTGAGCAGGAAGAAAATAATGTGGTGACCACCAACCATTCCTATGAGTAAAGGGAAATAATATGTGTGAATTTAAAAAAAAATTGCCAGACATTGCAGATAAAATTGTTTTGAGTTTGTGTAACTACTAGCATTCAGGATTTATATGAAGTTTGCTTGTGATTCTTTTGGCATACGCCTGCCACGTTCAGAGTAGTATTATATTGCAGTAAGAAATGTATTCAAATATGTTTTTTTATTGCTAGAAAGATTATGCTCCCTTAAATATTCTGGGAAAATGTATATAACACCAGTCTCCACCCCCTCACACACTTGTATCCTGTCCATGTTACCTGTCCAGTGAAGGAGATGCCTTCCTGTGACTTGGTGAACTCGGCGTAGACTTGGTTGGCTCGATGAATCACAGTGGCCACTGCTTCAAGGTACTGTGGAGATGAGGTGGCCAAAAGTGGAAGGGCAGCTAATGGTATGTGATCCTGGCTATTGGACAAGCAGCCTTCATCATAACTGTAGGGGCTCAAGCTGCAAACAAACACATCCAATTGAGTTTCACTGGTCTGAAGAATTAATGGAAAGGTAATTGTTATTTTATACTGGTGCCTAGAGAGGAACTAAGGACATACCATTTGGATTTTCCATGAAAAGTTTATAAAAATCAGTGCAAAAAAAATAATAAAACTTTCCTAAACTGTCTTTAAAGGGGACCTGTCACCCTAAGAAATAATTCCAAATTCCTTTCCATCAAGTTAGTTGAGCAATATAAACTTTATTTACACTATATTTATTTTAATTTTGTTTCCTTCAGTCTTGGAATTGCAAAATCACAGAAAGCAGGCAGCAGCCATTTTGTTGACACTGTTATTAAGACAAATTTTGTATCACCCCAAAATGTTGTGTATACACCAGAATGGGGGACGTAATGCCCATATACAGTGCCCTAGGCAATTATAGAGTGTGAGGAGAGAGGGGGAATGTGGGGAGAGCAGTGACATCTAGAAATTGCTGAATGGAAAGTGAAAGTAATTGACTGCCCCACCTCTATGCCATGGGCAGTTAGAGGTGGGGCATGTAATATTTGATTAAACACCTTTATAACAAGTAGGGATGCTTTAATGAAGAAAATAATTTAGGGTACATGTTTAATTTATAAAGGTCTTTCATTATACAACTTTTCATGTGAGGGTGACAGGTCTGCTTTAAAGACCAGTGCTTTATAGAGGACTGTACATATGTCTGTCAATGACATATACAAAAAGGCCCCAGATCATAGAGGATAAGCCAAATGCAGAAACCAGTAATTAATGGCAAAATACAAAAACAAGCTATATGTTGCTAATGTTACTAAATGTGCCATTTATTGGGCACAAAGGTGACGTCACATTTCCAAGTAGGTAATAATGCACATGTGCATTTGCAGAACACCTCCCATGTATAGTACAATATATTTGCTTAAACTTCAAATCCCAGAATCCATGACTGGTCCTTGCCTGCGACTGGGATACTAGAGGTTGTAGGTTAACAATATCTGCTGCACTGCAATTAAACAGGGCTCCATGGGGGCTGGGATTAAGGTGAATGATTTAAGGTAGCAAGCAATATGTTGATGGACATTTTGCATTGTTTCAGTGCAACTGGGCCCTATATTCCCAATTAGCCTTAAGCCTCATGATCTCCAACTTAAGCCCTGACAACAGTACTTTTACATTTCTTAACAAATGTATAGATGGCAATTCCTGTTAACTGGTAATGAATAAATTAAAGTACCTTACAAATAAATGCAGAGTGGAGGGGAGTTCTATAATATCATGGATCTGAACCAGATAACTAATTTCTGGTGTGCATAAAAGGGAAACCAAATTAGCCAGCTGACTAACAGATAAATCAAACATTTATGTACAGGCGGACTGAGGGAAACTGAAAAGCCCCAAGGAAACGTTGGGAAATGTTTCTAAAATTGTCATTAAGGAACAAAGCAGTTTATCCTGCATACCACAAGAACAACATTTTTTGTTTAATAGTTTCAGGCATTTTCCATAGTCAAAATAGAGCATGGCCCACTGGATAGAGGCCAGGTTAAGGAGAAAAGAAGTACATTGCTTTTAACTGGGAATGTTGGGATGAATGTGTTTGGCCCTTGTAAACAGAAAAGGAGAAATGGTATGAACAAGTAAAACACTTTAAGAGAAGCAGAAATATAGGTACCAACAAATGATACTCACCTGGAAACCAGTGAAAAGGCTTCAGCACAGATGGCTGGGCAAGGAACTAGCTTGACTGCAATGTGTCCTAATGCAGCTGGGTAATGGACCCTCATTACTGTATCAAACACAGAGTTGATGGTGTTGACGTCACCCTGCTTTGAATTCTGATCTCCACAGCCTGTGTCTAAAATATTGCCTCCATGAAGCACCAAAATTAGCACATGGATTTTACATGGTTGGGCAGAGACCTGTGCGGATTCATCCTGCAGAAGAAGAAACTGAAGCAGTTAGTAATTGCTGCCAACGATGACAGGTCTGGATATATCAAAACCATTCCTACGGTTCACTGCAGGAGTCATGCAGGACCAACCAAAAGCATAACCCACTGAATTATGAAAAGCACACAGAGTGCAATTTAACTGCAGATATAATTTTTTTTTTATTCTTACATGGTATAAAATGTTTGGATTGCATTAGATGATTGTCATGGTTTCTGTATTGTTTCCAGCAGGTCACTATTCAGTAGCTGTGGTTTACTAGACTTGTGGTAAATGCACCTTTTATTAAATTACTTACTTACTTTATTACAAGGATACACTAGCACCATCATTTTTTAAACCGTAGTGTGTGCTATTGGGTAATCTTAAAAAGAAAATTACATTTAAGGGCCACCCCCTGGGATCCTAAGGATCACAGTGCATACAAACAAACCATACATGTTAGGTCACATGAGCCAATTAACAGACAGAGTTGTGTCTTTTGCTTCCACACTACTTCCTGTTACAGTTAGAGTTTAAATATTTCTGGTCAGGTGATCTCTGAGGCAGCACACAGACAATGGTGGTTCAAGGCAAGAGATGTAAAAGGGAAATATTTACTTAAATATATACCAGGTTGGTAAGATTCTTTAATATGTCACTTAATTTGATATAAATTTTTATAATTACTTTTTTTTCTTCAAAATATTAATCTTCATTAAAAGCTGCCTATAGGTCAAGCTGATTGTTTTTGGTTGATAGTTGAATTTCCTAAACCTGACTGTTTTGCCAACCTGACTGTCGCTTCTTAACCTGTCAGTTAGAGTTTCTAATGCTAGTGGACAACTGCTGCTCAAATATGACAGCCCCCTCATAGAAGAACATGGGGGGGTTAGAAAGGTCATGTAAAAGCATCAGGCAAGTACTTTTATGGCAAAATTATAACTAGCATTTCAAAGAAAATGTTATGAAAGATATAAAAAAAGGTTATTTTCTGGTGTCAGTATCTCTTTAAGTATTAATTTTGGGGAGAAAAGTTTTCCTTTAATCACACAATACAAATAATATTACTAATTATCATCAATACTAATTATTAACAATATATTTATCCACTGTTTTTTATTATTATAATAATAATCACTAAGGGGCAGGTTTCTCAAAATGTGAAATCAAAGGGCAGGGCAACGACCCACTTTCAATTAATTATTATAGAAGCATATTATTGGGTGAAAGTTTGAGTTCACCATTTGATCACGTCTACCTGGCCCTTAAAGGGGAACTAAAATCTAAATATGAATATGGCTAAAAATAAAATTTTATACACTGAACTTGTACCAGCCTAAAGTTTCAGCTTATGATACAGGAATTTTCACCGGGGGTCACCACTTTGGAAAGTGTCTGTGACACTCAATGGGCTCTGGGCAGCTGGTGAGAAGTTAAGCTTAGGGTTTGTATACACATGGTAGACAACAGCTAAAGGGATGTAACAGTATCGGTTCAGTTCCAAACATATTCCCACATTACCAATGCAGTCAACTATCTTCCCGTGTACTTAACTTTATAGTCTTCATGCATCTGCTATTGGTATCTCCAAGGAAGTCAGATTTTATTGACATGGGATATAATTACCTCTATGTTTTCCTTCCACAAAACCTTAATCATACTAAATCAATGTCAATGTTTGTTTTAATAATAGAACACAACACATATACCTATCTACTGTCTGTGAAAATCAGAAATGCTAGCGCTACATTCATGTTACAGTAAAAATTGGACGTATTATCCAGAATGCACAGGACCTGGGGCTTTCTGGATAAAGATCTTTTGGTAATTGGGATCTTCTTACCTAAAGACTTTTAGAAAATCATTTAAGGCTGGTTTTTCTTCCATTTCCATGTTTTATTTAAATTAAAATTAATTAAAAAAAAATAGGTAAAGACAGACAAGTTTATTTTAGCATTTAAATATTTGGAAAGATATTTATTTCTGCAATAAAATGTTAAATCTACAGCATTTTATACAGGTTTAACTTTCATCTACTGGTACTAAAAACCATAGTTCATATATGAAACTAAGAGAGGCTGTGTATTTTTAAATGAGACATAAAATATTCTATAAAAAGACACAAATAAAGAAGAATCTAAGGATAACTGAATGGCAAAATGATTATGGAGTTTGTTCTGCTCAGAACAGCTCAGGCACACCAAAGCATGCAAATTACAAATGGCAGAGGTCATAGTCTCCAGCTATTTAGTTCTAATGCATGCAAATTCCTTCTGGCTTGTTTCACTACAGTAAATGCTTTCCATTCTGCAAATTCAGAGCATTCCAAGGAGATCTATAGTGTCCGTGTCCTGCTATACTTACTGCTGCCAGATCTGTGGGACTTGTAATGACATTAGTGAGAGCAACAGCAGGTATTCTGGGAATTACTTGTGCCTGGATAACTGTAGTGTGTGTCTGCACGGAAAAGCACAAACAGTACTCGATCTCCATTCTATTTGGAAACAAAAAGAACTATACACTAGGGATATAGGTACAAGGGCACACAATATGGTACAGAGATCATTACTGAACATGAATTGTTCTACTGCATCTTGGACTCCAGCTCTAGTGAAGTACTCTGTGCTACTCTGTGTTTCTGACAGCCAGAGTCCTGCAGTCTCGTGAAATAGTTTTTATAAGGCCAGTTTATTTAATTAGGGTTAAATACTTTAGAAATGTCAGTTAATAGCACTGCAGCCAGATGATGTCCTAGTGTGGTCATAAGACTGGAAACTATAAGGGACCTATTTACTAAGAATCGAATTTCAGTTTTTTCCACAAATCTCAAACAATTTGCGGTTTTCCTATATTTCTTAAAATCTCTAAAAATTCAAGATTCATTAAGTGTAAAAACCATGAAAACCTCTAATGCAAAACTTCACTAAGTAATAGGTGTTGTGGTGCTATAGAAGTCAGTGGGAGCTGCATTGATCTTATTGGACTGCTTTTAATCAATTTGGACTTTTATAGGTTATCTAGGCATTCCTATTTTTTAGCGCATCGTTCAGCTAATTTTTTTATATTTGGATCCTTTAATAAATTCCAAGACGTTCATGGTTTTAGTGAATGTGAGTTTAGTTGTGGTTTCAAAAACCTCTAAAACCACTCAAATGTGCTGATAAATAGGCCTCCAAGAAAAGTGGGTGAGTTGAGTATAATAAATGGAATTAATAAGCGCATTCAAGTTTTATTATATATTCTCCTTA
>CM044432.1:145687326-145702971 GCA_024363595.1 Xenopus borealis | reverse complement strand
GCCAATGTTTTTTTTTTACTTATAAGGGAGCCGTGACCACCAGGGGTGGGGCTTGGGTGTGAGTGTGGGTGGGACCCAGGGGGCCCCGAAAATTTTGTTGTGCGGGGCCCCGTGATTTCTAATGGACAAGGGCCAGGCAGGAGAAGAGGTACGCAGATAGAAGAGTTATATATCTGGCACACCCTACAACCATTGCGCCCTAGACATGTGCCTCCTCTGCCTATGACAAGTTCCAACCCTGGCTGGTGGGAAAGCATTATCAGAAGATTTATTGCCCACGGGAGGGAAGATTTACTACAGGCAAATAATTTCCACTTGTGCCATTACTCTAAGGCTAAGGCCAGACGCGGAGATTCGGGGGCGATCTGTCGCCTGGCGACTTCTCGCCGCGACGGATCGCCCCAGAATCTTCCCGAATAGCTAGGCACCGCTGCGCACTGGCAAGGCTTAAAAACGCCTGCGCTTATTCACACGGAGCGGCGCAATTTTTAAAATCGCTCAAAATTGCCTGGCGAATCTCCCCGTCTGGCCTAAGCCTAAGACTTACGGATTCATCACAAAAAAATAGATTTAGTTTAGTAATTGTTAATTCCTAAAACGTTTATTCTGGAAAACACCAGGGGCGGATTAAGTGCAATCATGCTATTACTACCCATGAAGGTCATGCAAGTTGATCACACTCTGATTCATAAACATTTCTAGGAAAATACATTCAGGAGTCCCTACCAGATAATTTATTATAGACTAAAATCATAAAACAGAACAATAAACGGGCTGTATCACTTTTTCATAAAAAGAGATAATCTTGCTGGGTCATAGAATGGGTCTGCAATTTCTAGACATTCGTTCAGTCCACTTCAAGTCTGTATTTTATTTCTACATTTAAGCAGTATTTGTCAGTGTTCTTTTGTAGCCATATGGGAAAATGCTGGTCCTATTGGAAATGGTACTGCAACCAACTGGGGGCTCATTTACAACTGGGGCAAAATGAGTTTTTCCCACAGACAGTGCACCTTGCCACCATTGAATTGCTGCATAAAACTAGAATATTTGATTTAGTGCTACAGTACTTGCATATAACTCCAAGGAAGAGACTTCCAATAATCTGAGGAGGTCATAACTCACTACACCAGCTAATATATTAATTATAATGCAACAATGAATGACTCATTGAGTCACTGAGATATACTGAGTCACTGGACTAAAAGCACTAAAGACAAGCCCCTATTTGTTGTTGCAGCACTATATATCTTTATTATACAATACAGTGAATGCATATGTTCATTCAATCTTACTTTAAAACAAACCCAAACACGCTTGCTTTTACACTTCCAAACCCTAAACATAAATCTATGTAAACTGGTCACATTACACTATATGAGCTGTCTCATCATCTCTGTATATTGTTTATATTGATGGTTTTTGCTCTCTATAAAATTCTCATGCCAAATTTGCTAAGGACAGACAAATATTTGGGGGTCGGATTAATCAAGGTATTGACCCTGTTTGCACACTCCCATCTATTATGTATACAGGTATGACCCGTTATCCATAAAGTTCTGAATTAAGGAAAGACTCCATTATAATCAAATAATCCATATTTTAAAAATGTATTTCCTTTTCCTCTGTAATAATAAAATAGATTGTACTTGATCCAAACTAAGACATAATTAATCCTTATTGGAAGCAAAACCAGCCTATTGGGTTTATTTAAAGTTTACATGATTTTCTAGTAGCCAAATTACGGAAAGACCCGTTATCCAGAAAACCCCATGTCCCGAGCATTCTGGATAATAGATAGGTCCCATACCTGTACTAGGAGGGGGCTGTGCCATCAAAAGAAAAGTGCTTTTGAAAATTTTGACCTAGTCAAAAGCCAAAGTATGCTGTTAAGTAATGGGTGCAGACCAACCTGTATGTATAGCCAATATATATTTGAATAGTTAAACCACATTAGTATTTCTGCCTTGAAAAGAAGGAGCTTTCAACTTATGAATGGTGGATGTAACTTCAGGCAGGGAGCTTACGTTGTCCTGAACACCTTAGGCCATCTTATTTTCCTTTTCAGCAAGCCTGGGCACATCTATACCAGTTGATTAAAAGTGATGGTTGTAGTTCCACAACAACAGTTGCAGGGTCGTATACTTCATTTTGACTCCAGAACAACAAAGCTCTAGCTATTATTTTATATAAGACAAAGGCACATTGCTCTCATATTCTATTATTATTTTAAGTGCTTTAACAAAATAAAAATTATATTCTAACAGCACAGGGTCTGCGTCTAACATGCACATCCAGATAAATACATACTCCCACCTTCACTCTTACTTGTGTGACTTGGGCTCAGCTGTCAATATGAAGAATAAAAATAATAACTACTGGGGGTATAAAAGCCATGCTTACATCAGCCCACTCCTTCTGCTTCCAGATTCAGCCTGGGTTCTGTTAATAACTACATTGTGCTCATTGCTACTGACGTCAAATTTCAAGCAGTTGCTCTACTTTCTACCTCCTCTGGTGTGCACAAATATAGATCAGTAGAAGGTACCACATTCCAGCAGTTTGAGCATTCAAGCAACAATACTTTAAGGCAGAAATGCAACAGAATAAAATATGAAATTGGTCAAGTGAAAGGATTTGACAGTCGAAACCTTCAGATATTGATCTTTCCATTTATTGAGCTATTAAACCTGTTTATTAAATTGCATCTTGTAGTCAGTAAAGGAAGGATGAAATGCACATCTCTGAGAACATTTCAGTAGATCAATAGGGAAGATTTCAATTGAATGTCCTTTTCCATTTTGTACTAGCTGCAAGTAGGTGCTGAAACCTGTTTGATTCTTAAATTGGACCAGACACCGAGACACAAAAAACTGTATAAAAAACTCCTTTTCAAATTAAACATGAAATTTAATTTCTACTTTTTATTAAAGCATTCATAGCTGTTGTAAGCTCATTTAAAAATATCAGCTGTCAATCAAATATTGTCTGCCCCTCTTCTATGCCTTAGGCATATAGGTGGGGCAGATAATTACTTTCACTTTCCATTCAGCACTTCCTAGATGCCACTGCTCTTCACTAATTCCCCCATTCTCTTCATCATTTAATTGTGTAGCCAGGGCATGGGGATGGACATCAGGTCCCCCTTTTTGGTGCACAAATTTTTTTTTTAAGATGATGCAAGGCTTGCCTTAATAACAGTTAGGGTTGCCACCTGGCCGGTATTTTACCGGCCTGGCCGGTATTTTTGACAGTAGATCCCAATGTTATTAATGGGGAAAAAAAGATAAATATATAGGAAGGCCCTTATTTTTTTCAAGAAAAGGTGGCAACCCTAATAACAGTGTCCACAAAATGGCTCCTGCCTGCTTGCTATAATAATGAATTTCCAGACTGAAGGAAACAAAATTCATATAATTTATATTGTGTAATTAAAGTTCAATTTGCTTGAATAATGTGATAAAATAGGATTTCGAATAATTTTTTTGGTGACGGGCCCCTTTAAATTAATTAGTAAACCCTAACTGACTGGACTGTTTGCATTACAATAGTAACACTAAACACGAGTCAAGGAAGTTAAAGGAACAGTAACACCAAAAATGGTTAAAGTGTTTTAAAGTAATGACAAAATCATGTATTGTTGCTCTGTGCTGGTAAAACTAATCTGCTTCAGAAACACTACTATAGTTCATATAAAGAAGCTGCTGAGTAGCAATGGTGGAAATTGAAAAAAAAAAGGCTATATGGCACAGGCTAAATAGTGGATAACAGATAACACCATTATGATCTATCTGCTCTGTAACCTGAACCTTTTCTCTTTGAATGGCTGCCCCCATTGCTACAGAGCAGCTTATTTATATAAACTATGGTAAAGTTTCTGAAGCAAACACATCAGTTTTAACAATTCAGGGCAACACTGCATTATATTTGTATTGCTTTAAAACACTTTCATTTTCTGGTCTTACTGTTCCTTTAACTTCCTTAACTCGTTTGCTCCTGACCTAGTAACCCACAGCAACCAATCAAACGTATCTTTCCAAGCAGCAGACCAGTAAGCTCCTTGGTTAGTATGGTTTTATTAGAACAGCAATCCATCTGTTACTATACCCACAGTTATCAAAGCTACGGGTGATAAACATTGCCTTTCCCCATTATACTACATGGGGCATTGTTGAGTCAAAAAAGTTAAGTCAACCAAATAAAGGCTATAAGGGGTGCTGGGAGTTAAAATACCTTTATGAAAGTCAGGAGGCCACACGTTGACTATCAGTGTGTTAGTGAATTGTCTGCCTCCCTGCTGCCATAATAATGCTTTGGTTACAGCCATTTGCCATTATTTTCATTAATGAACAGCTCTTTATGTGCTAGTAAATCTATTTTGGTAACGGATCCCAAATCCTCTTTCTTTGATCTATGTCTTGGTCTAAACCAGTGGTGTCAAAATTTTTTGCAATTAGGGCTGGATTTGGTGAGGTGAAAATGTGTGGGGGCCGACCATTCAGAGCTGAACTCCACGGACGATTTGCGCAATCCGACAGGCTGAGCAAAAACACTGGCATTTTATCTAAAAGTAAAGAAAAAATCAGGCAAAATGTTATGCAAAATGTCCCCTTTAAATAGACTTATCATTATATTAGTATTACTAACTGGGCAATAGGCAGAGTCCCCCCTATATCCTTTGTGACATGATGTTTCCTCGGAAACCGAGCATTTCAAGCTGGGCCGCGTTCATATCCATCCTGGGCTGCAGTTTGGACACCCCTGATCTAAACAAATCTGAAGCAATCACAATGAATTCACTTTTACATTCTCCAAACAGCATAGGCAAGCAATCCTAAGTTTTAGCACAGCAGCAGCTTCCAGCATCTGTTACCACAGCAACATGACTTCTCCAGTTCTCTATTGGGTTTAGCTTAGGACTTAGAATTTTCACCACCACGTGTCCTGCACACCACTGCCTACACCACACAAAATGACATCACTTGTAACTATGGAGCCTTACCGCTGAGGCAGTTCCTGCCCTTTCCAGTGTAATGTGCATCCTTCATGCACAAGATGATGTTAATTTAATTAGTGCCGTAAGAGGATGTACAGAATCTCATAATATTTCAACATACATGGGCCTAGCTCAGAAGTACTTTTCTTATCACTAATAGCACCAGACCTTTTTGTGTTATTGTGGCAGCCATGTTATGTATCCTGTCTTTGTTTCTACCCAATAAACGTTTCTGCTTTGACTGTGTTGCTGATGAAGAAATAGTCATTGGTTATAACCACAAAATGTTCCTTTAAAGGACATATAAAGACTACATTTACCTACAATGTATATATGTTGGCCATATCTTCCCCACCCAAGCCACATCATTTGTATTGCATATAACACCTCCATTTGCCAGTGCCATCACATTTTCCTAAAACAAATAGCAGCATCAGTAACATTGAGACATGTATGCTGGAAAGTTCATGCAATGCAAAATGCAGCTTTATATGGCACAACATACTTTGATAAAAAGTTCTGCTGGGGTTGAGCACTGTAATGGTTAAGCTGAGATCAGGAGAGGTGGTTAGGATTAAAAAATAGGATCAGACAGCCAGATCAGAGTTTCTATGGGAACCAGCAATGCTATCTTATCACTGGCTGTTAGACTGGAGGGTTTGTTTAATAACCTGAGCTGAGAAGAACTGAGCATGTGCATAAGTCAACAGCCAAAGCAAACTCCTGAGGGAGGGGGCAGAGTGGGTTAGAGGTGGAGAAGGATTTCTAAGTGATTAAGGGGATGCAGCTGCCTTAATGTTAGCCTTTTAACAATGAGAGTGGCAGTTATCTTTGACACCATTAAATCATCTTGCCGAGTTGTTTAAGTTACGCTGGGCTGGGGGTGATGTGATTCCTCCATAGGCTGGAGTCTGTTTCCATTTGTAATTAGCCTATGGAGGGATCGCTCCACCCCCAGCCCAGCGTAACTGAAACAACTCAGCAAGATGATTTAATGGTGTCAGAGGGTAGCCATGAATAAGGTTCACTGGGCTGGGGGGCAGCTTTGGGAGGCTTTCAGCTGCTTATATTTCATGTGCAGCTTCTCTTTACTGATACCAACACAGTCCTATTTTTATAGGAACGTGTCAGTATCACTTAAAAAGGACATGAAAACTTTATAATTTATTGGGTTTGTCACTAAAGAAATGTACCCATCAGAGTGACATGGCATTAAAGAGTGAAGGACAATGCTTCGAAGAATCAACCAAGGGAGTCAGAATTGTGCTAAAATTGGAGCTGACTGTATGTCTGCATATAATACGTGTGTGTATTTATATACACATATTGTGCATTCTTGTAAACTTTCCATACACTTCTCTTTACAGTGTAAAAAACAATGCAGTTCAATATTAAATATTTAGAATTGTTCCGACCCCTAAGATTACCTAATCTGCATGCTAAGATTATCAAAGCATCCATTATATGGGTGAAGCAATTCCAATGTGACCGAAAGCACCAAAATTAGCAATTTTATACCTCTTGATGCTCCTGTGTTTGGAGGGCCATTGTGTTATAGATTATTAAGATTTAGAAAACATAACAGGGTTTACAAATAATAGATTCCATATCTGTATACAAGCAGGGCAATATATTCTGTGATCTTTTTGTTGAACTAGTAGGTGGCAAGAGCTTGACAGTGGCCCTTTAGCTTTTAATATTGTATCAGAAAGAATTAAAATATTTTTAAAGGGCAACAACATCAAGTACAGCATTACAGGCCACAGTGTTGACCACTACAGGCTTTCAAGACTTAAAAGTGAGATCATTCGACCTCTCTCTCTTTGGGGCAGATTCACTAAAGCGCGAAGCGGCTAACGCTAGCGCAAATTCGCCAGCGTTACATCAAATCGTAACTTCGCAAATTCACTAACACCGTCTCTGGCGAATTTACGCTAGCGAAGTAGATAGATTTGCGCAACTTCGCACCCTTTCGCCAGGCGTAGTTGCGCACTGGCGAAGGATCGTAATTATGCAAATTCACTAAGATCAACTTTTTGCTGTTCGTTAGCACTTGCGCTAGACCTAACTTCGCCAGCTCAGACCAGGCGAAGTGCAATACAATAGATAGGAGGTTGAAAAAAAAATGTCAAATTTTTTTCTAAGTCCCAAAAAACACTGTGGCGTGTTTTACCATTGTGGGTGATAGTCTGAAAAAGATCGATTTTTTTTGGCGGGGGGGGTTACCCTCCTTCCCCCCTACATTTGGCAACACTACTATACAGGGGGCACATGTAGGGCAATAGGACAACTTTATTTTTTTGATTAAAGGTTTCCTGGGCTTGTGTAGTGGTTGTAATATACACTTCTATTATATTTTGTAATTCGCGCTGTATGCAAATTAGGCTTCGCTAGCGTAACTGCGCTTTGCCTAGCGAAGTAATACTAGCGCAAATACGCTACCATTCGCCGACCTGAGCATAACTTCACCCTTTAGTGAATTTGCGTAGCGCTGGCGAAAATACGCCTGGCGAAGTGCGGCGAACGCTAGTGAAGGTTGTGCTGGCGTTTCTTCGGATCTTAGTGAATGTCCCACTTTATTTCAATCTAGTCTAGATTTCATAACTAGAGCAGATTAGAACAATGCAAGATGAAATAACTTACAGCCAGTATATAGCTCAAGGATGCTGAGCTCAAAAATTAACGGAGATCAGATGTAGAACACAAAGCTGTTTTTGTTTTTAAGTTGCAAGAAGGTAAATTGTGAAAAAAGGAACGGCATACACCAAAAATTCAAATACAAATTTCCATTATCCAGAAACCTGTTATGCAGAATTACGGGAAAGCGACCTTGCATAGACTCCATTATTAGGCAAATAATTCTTAACACCTTAATAATTCTTAATTGTTTAAATGATTTCATTTTTCTCTGTAATAATTAAATTGTACCTTGTTCTTGATCCCAACTATGATATAATTAATCCTTATTAGAGGCAAAACAATCCTAATGGGTTTAATTAATGTTTGAATAATATTTTTGTAGACTTAAGATATAGAGAACCAAATTTCACAAAGATCCATTATCCGGAAAACCCCAGAGTCCAGAGGATTCTGGATAACAGGTCCTATACCTGTACTGTATTAGCAGTTATCGTAACATACCAGACATATACAAAATACAGCAGTTATATTACAGCAGCTAAATATACATTGACGCTAATAAACCATTTTGCGAGGGCTCTGCAATCTAATTTGAGAGGAAAGACAAGAAGTGAAGGGGAGCTATAAGACTAGTGCTCCCCAGAAATACAAAAGTAGAATTCAGACCTGGATCATGTAGAGCTGCGCAATCCGGTATTCCTCCACAGTCATGGGAAGCGGGATGCGATATTCTTTAATTAGCATCTTGAAGAGCAAGTCTTGGCTTCTCCAAAACTGACAGAATCAGTTGCACAGAAAAAACTGCTTAAGGGTTTTTAAATAAGTGCCTGGAAAGTCATTTGGGGGAAACCTGAAACAACAAGACAAAAATAAGACAACGTCATTTTGGATTGAATGGAATTCATCTCTTTGTGTCTTTTTCAATCCCTTGTGTTCCATTGAGAAAGAATTAATATACAGTACAGCAGACTGATTTAACCTTTATGTTGCAAACGCATGAGCAACACATAGGCAAATGACCAAGGCCCTTGAAAGCAGAGACTCCTGTTCATGCCATGTCAGTGGAATGTCAGACTGATTATTGTGGAAGTCAGTGATCAAGTATAGTTATACAGACAGCATATTTACAGTGTAAATCATGATACCTAATAGGACAGACAAGTATATCAGTCAGTAATGATTAAAGATCCTCCACATTGTAACCCTTAGGGCAGGGAAACCCGACCAGTCACATTTTAGGGTAGAGACACACACGGTGCTGTTTTGGGGTAGATGAGCCGCCTGGCGACAAATTGTCTCTTCCTTGGGCAACTAATCTCCCTGAACTGCCTCCCCACCAGCTGCTAGAATCTAAATCACCAGCAGGATGGCACTCTGAGCACTTTGTTTTCCGAAGCCAGATAAAAGGCAGGTAAGGATAATGAGACATAAAAATATGACATAAAAAACTAATTTTCAGTCACATTAGTATTATTAAAGTAAAAAGCACTTGTTGGCATCGTTAACAAGACCTGTCCACTATTTAGCCCATGGTTTGAAGAGCATTCTTGACTGCAACTACTCTATAATATGCAATCAATGGTCTCTACATCAGTGCTGTACAGTGACTGCCAATGATTCACTGGTTTTCAATTTTTCAACATTTTGGTTTTTTTTTTACCTGTTAAATTGTCATTTTTCACTCAAAACCTTTCAGGTGCTTATTGCAACATTGTTTTATATATTTCCACTCTGAAGTCGCAGCCGATCAATAATTTTGTATTGTCAACTTATGCCTCTGTATCATCTCTAATTTAAAAAATGTACTTTATTACACTGTAGGGAATTTTCATTTACATAATACGAGAGGCCTGCAAATTCTAGGACATAAAAAGCTACAGCAGTGATGCAACAGTTGCTTGCAGTAAAATTCAAGATTAGCATAATCAGTGGCCAGTGGGCAGTTATTCTTTGGAAGCAATAGAACAGCTGCAATATTTCTTTTCAAATGAAAACCCCCCATTTAAGGAATACACTAAGGCTAACACAATGAAGATTACCATCTGAGCTGCTGGCCACAGGTAAGCTAACAGTGCTTTGTGTATAACTCCATGGAAATCATAATTTGACCGGAGCAAACACCATATACTGGTTGAAAACCAACACAAACAGTGTAGACTCATTAAGTAGTTTTCCACTTTGTTGCACAAGTTGCACTTTGCCACAGATATAATACCACTCACAATCAATGAGGAGCTGTCATGTGTGTGCCAAGATATATATTATGCAGAAGGAATCCTGAACAGTTGTGGTGTTGTCACAATTCATTAGTTTGGGGAATGGAACAGTTGAGTCACTCTACCTTAACAGGAGATACGGCTTTTCTCATGCAAGGCTACTGATGGAGCACTAAAACTGGTAGCTGGAAGCTACCAAGTGACATTTTTTTACATTATAGATACTCGTGTCCAGCCCTAAGGAATAATCCTGCTGTGCACATGCAACTCTGTACCAAAATACACACTTCCAAGAGACTGAAGCACAAGGATTTGAAAGGCGGGATACCCCTCAACCTACATGGTATTTGTTCGTGAACACGAGAACCTTTTAGGGGAACTCCAACTGAGAATATATTTTTTTCTCAATGTACTGCATTTCATATTTTAAAACAGTAGGAGGTAACAGAAAATTACACATCTGGGAGATACAGATGCCATGAAAATTTTATACCTCATAGCCAAAGCCAAAAATACTACCAGCACCCTGAAATGAATAGACAATTGTAGTTTTCATTCCTGCTTCAGAGAAAATGCTCAGTTGCTTCTGCAGCCTTTAGAGAAGGAAGTTAAAGCGAAGGAACAAAGTAAAACATTCTCAGCTATTTAAATATATTTTCTTTGACATACAAAAACAGCATAATTCTTTTGAGAAGAATGAGTTGGACAATTAATTCAACACAACAAGACATGTATTACTGTCTCTGCGATGTGACCTCTTGGCCCCTGAGCTACTATTATTTCTAGTAGCTGAAAATAGTCTCTCTCTTGGGGAAGAGCCCATATGTTTCTCTGGGATCGTTCGCACAGGTCATGCTGGGCAAATTTATCAACACTGGGCAAATTTGCCCATGGGCAGTTACCTATAGCAACCAATCAGTGATAAGCTTTTTAAAGCCAGCTGCAAGCAGAACAATGAATGCAGCCTTTTGATTGGTTGCCATGGGTAACTGCCCATGGGAAAATTTGCCCAGTGTTAATAAATGACCCTGGTAAAGGAAGAAAACAAACTGATTTAATATATGATTAGTAAAATTAATTAGATTTCTACTTCTCTACCTCATAGTAATGTGGAAAAAAACTAAAAGGCCAGCTTGTGCTTCAGTATCCTACCATTTTTTTCAAACCTTTTTTCTATAGTAGAAGAGACAGTAATATATGAAGATGTGCATTTGCACAGGAAAGTTATTGATTTTATTTTGACAGTAGAAAAGGCAAGATCTGTTTTCCATACTAAACTAGCTAAAAATAGCTTAAAATAAATCATTTCAAATGACAAAGATAGATTTAATGGTATGATAGAGTTGATGCATTGTTTATCTGAAATTTTATACATATTTCATACCGTTGGGGGCAATTTATAGACAATTTGGCCTAAAGCCCTGATTTAATGGCAGTTTGGACTTGATCAAACGAACTGTGCTCTCTTTAGTTTTAAGAATACTTATCATGCAGTAAATGCTGCATCTTGTTCCATTTTGTAACTATTTATATTGCAGTGTATTACAGTACATTCCCCAGCAAGTATAGCAAGATATTAATGCAAATCAAGCTATTAAAATATCAGTTTTGAAGTTTTCTGGCCAAAACCCGAAATAGGCATAAGGCATGTCTGGATGGCAGACTCTCAACCCCTGATTTGTATCTGTGCTGTGATTCATTTGCAACTGTGGCTTAAAATATGTGAAATTCCTATAACAGGGGAGTTATGCCACTTCATCTCATGAAGCTCTGATGAGCCTTATAAAGAGGGCTATCAGGGAACTGGGACTTTAGAGTGCTGATCTGGGACTGTGAGCACAATATTAGGACTGTCCCAAAAAATAGGACAGTTGGGAGGTAAAACTGTTCACTTGTCCATTGCCAGAGGGATAACAGTTGGTCCACAAGCCTTGGCATTGTTTCTAGGTAAACTAGGTATTCTTTCTTGACACTTAAATCCTTAGGCTCTTATTTACCACCAGTTTCCTGAATTGATCCCCTCTTTCCATTTTTTGTCTCTAGTGTGGGACTTTCTACTTGCCTAAAAACCCAGAATTACTTAATTTTTTTCTATAGCAAATAATTATGACCCCTAAGATCCTAGAGGGATTAGAGGCAACCTGCTGGCTAGATGTTGGAAATTGCAACATTTGTTGGTTGCACATTACATTGCCCCACCCATATAGCATATTATTTTTTATAACATATTGATATACAGTAGCACCTGATTAAACATCATTCACATCAGTTCTTGCTGCGGTGGGGCTTACAATATAAGGTCCCTGTCACATTCATAAACACTATGGTATATAGAACAGGCCAGATTTCACCAGCAGCCAAGTATTTGGTTTTACCCATCTATCCTGTATATTTGGGTGCTACTCAATTCTGGGTTATTTACTTATTACAGATATAGAGTTTCAGATATAATCCCCTAAAACATTTCTGCGTTGTCTCAGTCAGAAACTTCCCAGGTATGGAAGGCATAAACAAGATACGATAAAATTAGGCTACAAATCTTTTTCAGAGAAAGTTTTGCTTCTGGATGTATTGCCACACTTACTGTACTATCAGTTCTCTAAAGCATTATGAATTATTGTTTCTGCATGTAACCAAGTGTCCCCGAAAACTGGAAAAGGCTAAAATATTTGTCATTTTCGTCATCTGGCACAAATAATCTGGGAAGAGAGCCAGGGACTTGAACACTTCATTACAAGTCAATTTTCTTTTCAGCTATGAGTAATGGACAAAGCCTTCCTTGTGAATCTGCCTCCTTATGCAAAGGCAATGCTCTCAGTATCCCAGACATTCAAGTGTATATTCTAAGCATGCTACACTGAGAAATCTGTTTAAGCCTAGGGTATTTCTGAAACAGCAAAACTGAGTGAAAAATAAAAGTCTCAAATATGTGGTGTTTATACAAATGGCCTGCGGGTGTGCATACACAAGACTTTCTGTACAGCTTGAAAGTGAAAGTAAGATTTACTGCTGTTATGTAATGGCTGCATGAACCTGCTAATAAAGCACTGTTATACTCTCCTCATCCTCGGCTACCAAACACAGCAATATACAAGTTAGTATTGCAGACCTAATATACAGAGTGCAAGCTGTAAGTGGCCTTTAGCTGTGGTCTACCCCTTACCATTGCTAATTATGGTGCATTCTTAAAACCCTTAGCTAGGTAGAGGTTATAATTCAACAGTAAAGTGCCTATTGCCTCAAAGGGCTGTGGACTGTAACAACAACGTTCCAAGCAGAACAAAGCTACTCTGTAAATTTAGTAACCTGTGTCATTGTAATACATTTAAAGGATACCACAGCAAAACATCTTGTAGCTCTTAATCTTTTTTCCATTAATAGATATGATTTGACATCACATGAACAATTTAGCCACTAAGTGACACAGAAATGGGACTACTATTTAAAAGCCAGTTGCATTCCCAGTTAAAATTTTCACAGTGCTATGGCTTACAAAACAATGTCACCTGATGCTTGGAAAATCAGAACTGCAGATTTGTCAGCGGTTGGGAACCAATAGATTCCACCTCCTTTCAAACCACTTAAATGTGATATTTGAATAGGCGCTTGCAAATTAAGAAAGGGACATGGTGAATCATGTATAGCAGATTAGCCTTTAAAGAAATATTAACACATACCTCCCAACTGCCCCTTTTTTGTGGGACAAACATGATTTTGACAGCTCAGCCCGCAGTCCTGAATTGTTACTGAAATGTCCTGACTTTTTCTTTGATTTCCTGCACTGAACAGCCAGAAAAAGTTTCTAAAACTTAATTTCTTTTTGGAGAGCTCAGAATACGTGGCAAGTGCACTTCAATACATTTGTAACAATTTAAGATAAGACAAGAAACAATTGTAATTATTTAATATAAGCAGGTCTCTTACAGTTTAAAGGTCAATTCCATTTTATTAGCAAAACTGTAATAAGACATAAAACCTGACCCTAAAAACCACAAAAATACGTTCAAACTTTCATAATGTCCCACATTTTGTAAAATGGTAATCAGGGGGCATGGCCATAAAACAGGTAAAAAATGTTGCTGTGCAATCTTTTGGTCCCTCTTTCTGTTTCCAAAATGTTGGGAGGGATGATTTACATGGCAACTATACATCTAAAGGCTGCCATGTAGGTTGCACAAAGCACTACTCCCCTGCATTTTTCTTTGGTAATCTGAAATTCCTTTCTAAGACATTTTGTATGCTCTTCATTCATAATAAACATAAAGGTGTTAAATGCTACTTTCCCTCCTTTCTATTAATAAAAGCACAATAAGTACAGAGTAGATGATTAATTACAAGAATCACAATATGATAAATTGGGCCTCCTTGGGATAAGATGTACTAGATGAAACACTTGTAATTGCTTGGAACACAATTGGGATTCCATTATTGTCAGACAGATGAGCACTGGCATGGGGCAAAACATCATGCCAGCTCAGCTTTTCTATAAATTGGACACATACTTCCCCTTGAATGGACACATGGGGATTATCTCAACATGAAGCTTGCACAATTATAAAACTTGGAAGCAACAATTGGACTGGGCATCTGTTGTCTGCTGTTACGTTCTTTTTATGTGTAGTAAAAAGAAAAACCAGGACCAGAACTTGAGTGCAAAACAGAATGTTCTATCTCTGTTTTCCCTTCCTGATTTGGCATGTGCATTCTTAAATATGCATAATTTGTAACTTCTTATACCTCGTCCCTACTTAGGGTTGCACCAGCTTTCAGGCCATGGGATAGCAACATCAAATTGGGAGGCACTAATTGAGGATCACTGCCTTAGAATATGTTTTGTATGTATTGTAAAACACATGTATGGGATCCGTTATCCAAAAAGCTCTGAATTATGGAAAGACCATCTGCCATAGACCCCCATTTTATCCAAATAATCCACATTTGTAAAAATGATCTCCTCTATAATAAAACAACACCTTGTACTTGATCCAAACTAAGATATAATTTATCCTTACTGGAAGCAAAACCAGCCTATTGGGTATAGTGAATGTTTTTTAGTAGACAATGTATGAAAATCTAAATTATGGAAAGATCTGTTATCTGGCAAACCCCAGGTCCCAAGCATTCTGGATAGCAGGTCCCATGCCAGCTCAAGAAAATCATTTAGTGGCTTGCAGAGGCTACGATGCAAATGCCTGTTGTCTATGTATAGTATACCAAGATGCCTAACAAAACAATTGGAGATCTTGATTTTTCTTAGACAGAAAAGCATGAATTTTATAAAAATGGGGCTAAATATAATATAGTTGCGTATAATACTACATTATACTGTATGTGTATAATAATAGAGACATACTGCATCAATATGTTTTTGAGTTGGCTGAATACCATGCCAATTTTACCATTACTGTTCATTTGTGAAATGGTGCAAAAGAACTCTGGACACTGTCACTGGAATCAACATGCCCCATGATTTATAAGCTGTGGGGCTTATGATGACAACTTTAACCTGTATATCTAGTGATCAGTTGCAAATGTGACTGACTTCAGTTTTTTTATTACTCCATTTATTGGTTTTCAGAGGCAGACACAAATAGGCCCTTATTGACTTAAGTTTCAACAAATCAATTATATACTTTCCTTTTAGTTCCTAAGGATAATCTCGCCAAAAATGGAATTAAGGATAATATAGCCAAAAATGGAATTAAGTCTATGATTAGAACCTATGTAATACTGCCTATGGTCTTGTAAAGGATACAATTAAGGAATGTTGGCCTTGAACATAGCATTTGCACC